>VWZS01007229.1:0-177500 GCA_013397075.1 Rhabdornis inornatus
AATAAATAAAATAAATAAAACCAAACACCAAACTTGGTGGAAGAATGCATTTATTCTAATTCACAATAAAGTTGCCTGGCAAGAAACAGAGATATCACTTCCCCTTGAAAATGTCTTGAAGAGCCATTTCAAGATCAGTGCAGACACAGAGACACAGGACAGCCGTGAGAGCAGGACCTGCTGCTCACCTGAGTCCCCCCAGGAGCAGCAACAGAAACACCCACAGCACGCTGAGGGTTAACATTCACTGCTCCAGTGACTGTCTAGGAAACTGCTCCACTTTGGAAGTGCAAACAGGAAAACTAGAATAAAATTAGAATTTTTCACCACTCCCCTCCCAGGGTGTTGAGGGCTTTATTGGCTGCACTGCAAGTCCTGTCAGGGAGAAATGTTTCTAAGGGAAGGCAGAATAAAAGAAATGTCATTTATGTATCAGTATCTATACATAAATCGTGACTGGGTTGTTCTGAGGTCTTAGTACTGGCTTTAGCCTGGCATTTCTATCAATTTATTTTAAAACATAAAAGCAAATGTATAAATAAGTAACAATAATTGGCTTTCTGCTTTGCTTAAAGCAAAGCTGTTCTACAAGCAAGTCCAAATACTGCAAGAATTCACACCAGCACTAGAACATTGCTGTGTGGACTGGAAAGCTGTATCAGTTTTAAATACCAGTTTGCATGGGGAGCTAGCCAGTGTGGAAAAATATGTGCTTGCCACCATTGCAGAGAAAAAAAAAAAGGATATTTTTGCAAATACCACTGCTGTGGCTTAAAATGGCAATTTAGGACCTCACATTGAGATGGTCAGATTGTGAAGCTTTTATTTGCAAGACTGAGGAGAGGAATAAAACCCAAACATTGAATGAATGTTGACTGTTGGCTTTTAAAGCTCAAAAGCAAAAGTTTCAATGGAATTTTTTCAACTGAAATTCTTACCTACAAACTAATTTCACTAGTAAAAATATTAAACTACCTGAAACAGTGAAACATTTTATTTTTGCTCTGTGCCTAACACATAAAGAGAAGAGCATTTTTTAATGCTAACCACTGACTCAGGAGGCTCTTGATTACAAATTTGATATTGAAAAGCATCAACTATTCATAATTGTTTTAAGAAGCCTTAAAAATGTATAGCCTGGTTCTTATTTTTTTTTCTCAGACATCACAAAGTTATATTCTTACAATCCAGTTCCCAGCATTTAAATAAAAGTAATGCTGATATTGAATTCCTCAGTGCTGCTGAAATAGTTAAGAGTTTTCAAGCCCAGCTTACTTAAGGTATATAAACAAGGATGCAGCTTTGCAGTTTTCAGAACCAGACTTCTTCTAATGTCAGATTTGACACCCAAGGGTGGGATTTAGAAATGCCACAAGTCTCAGGGCAGTGACAAATCAAGTCTCACATTTCAGCACCTATGACCTTACAGGCTCACAGACTCAAGCACTTGTTACTAAAACTCTATTCCAGCTGCGATCAACTAAAAATCCGAGGGGAATTTATAAAAGTTGGAGGTCACTATGAGTCTGAATGATGCTCATCTACTTAAAAAAAAAATGCAAACAAGTAGGAGAGTGCCATACTCAGCGTGTGTACAGAACAGCACAAGCACACACTGATTTTTTTACCTGGAAATGGCAGAGTTCACACTAAGCCTTTGTTAGAGCTTAGAGCTATAACAAGTCAAGAAGACTTGAATAACAACAACAACAAAAAAAATTCCTGTTGTGATGGTGGTGGTTTTTTCTGGTACAGAAATTCCCTACAGAATCTGATTAATTATTTCGATTTCACTTTTCTTATAAAAAGTATCATCCATGATCTAGAATTTATCTAAAAAGCTATGAATTTATAATAGACCATCTTGACTGATCCAAATGGTAAAACCCTCTCTAATGCCATCAAAGTTTCAAAATGCCATTGTGAGATAATTTCATAACACAGAAGCATAATTGCCTTCACTGCCAGCACTCATTCATGCCTTGCCAGCAGACAAAGGCCTTAGGCTCACACATTGCTCTCAAAAGTTTCAACATTTTTTCATCTAGCTTTTTCAACTAGCTTTCAATAATCAAAACTGTTTCATTGGCTCAAGCCCCTTTCCATATGACTTTTCTCTTGCACACAGGTCTGTGATATTCCTGGACACATTTTCTGCTGAATGACACTGAGCATGGCAAATAAGAACAGAGCAAATCTTTCTATGCACCAGATGTTCTCCCTTTTTTTTGCAGCAGGAATATTCATACTTATCTCTTAGGCTGCATCATCTGTGTCTAAAAGAATAAATACGAGTGAAGAATTTTGGGAATTAAATGTTACAGAAGTGGCACATGGTGAGGAAAACAGGATGGGCCATAGAATCATAGAATCAGTAAATCTGAAACAACCTCTGAGGTCACCAAGTCCAACCATGAGCCTTGCCCTGCCATGTTCACCCAAACCATGTCCCCAAAGTGCCACATCCACATCAGAACCCTCTTACCAGGTGCTTGTCAAGGACAGGGCCTAGGGAAAAATTGGGTTTTTTTTTATTTACTTCAATAAAGAGTGAGAGGGAGCTTCTTTAGGTGTACAGCCTCAGGGAGGAAATGGAGAGACCAGTTTCACTCACACACACAGGAACAGAAGGGCAAGGGCCAGGGACATTTCAGCTGGCTCTGTTGTGAGGCAGCATTGGTCACAGCTGTGGGGACAGAATCCAGATGTTGTTTGTGCAGCAGAATTCTGAAGAAACCGTAGGAAAGCCGTGTGTGAAACATGGAGATAAGAAAAGGAGTGGTTGCAATTCTCAGTGCAGCAGATAATCAGTGTGGGTGACGAGGGCTGGCCCAGCACAATAAATTGCATTGGGTGTACTTGGAAGATGCATCACAAAGAATTTCAGTGGAAGGTGGCTTGCTTGAAAGAGAAAGAAGAGATCTGTTCAAGCAACTTTCACCCTTTTATTCTCTTTTCTTGGGAAAAATGCTAAATTTTATGAACCCTGATTAATTCTGAAGTCTCTCATTACTAAAAATGGAAGCCCTATGTTACATCTTCAACAAATACATTTGCTACAGTAAATGAAACTGAACAATAAAGCTACTGAGAATCAAGTGAGAATCCTTATTTGTCAGCATTTTAAATGAATTGTGCAAAGCTGAAATATCTTATTTATAGAGATGAAAGTTCAGCTATTTAGACAATGAGTAATTTGGTTTCTAAAGATGAAAAACTCTAAGGAGTGACTGCAAGTGCTGTTGAAATCCTGCACTACAAGAGGTAATGCAGTTATTTTTTCCATAGTATATTTAGTAAGTAGTGTTGCAAAGCTATAATACCAGCATTTTCCTTCTGAGTACATAACATGCAATAATAACACTTAGAACTATCTGATGGCAAAGGGTTTTTACAAGTTCACCAAAACCAGCAACATCTCTACTATTTCCAGCTCACATTTCTGAAAGGAAGCTACTGCAAACAAAACAAAAAAAAAATCACACCTTCAGTGGGACTGCTGTTTTTAATTATTGATGTAGTGGTTGAAAAAAAAATTAATGTCAAACAGATTAAAAGAAAGAGAGATTCAGTTTGAAAAAGTTTTTCTTTTGTTTGGAGGAAGAGCAGATTGGTGTTCACACCCATGCTGTGGGTGTCACAGATAATAACTATGGAAATAAAGTTTAAGTGCTGACCCGAGTTATACCCACTGGTATAACCCTCAGCACTTCAGGAAAGGCAACCTTTCCAGAAAACAGTGTAAAAGCATGAATATCCCACTCCAAAACTTCAGACACATCTTAATCTAGTGCAAGAACTGCTTCTAAATAATGTTAATTGTACTCATTCCTTCCCATTTTCATTTATAAAAATCACTTTTTGTATTGACATGTTGTTTGCACCAAATGTGTCGTGACTAACACTGCAGCTAAGTGCTCTACTGCAGCACCAAGGTAAGAAATGGGTTTATAGGCTTATGTGTGTATATATAAAAATATATATAAATATATAGATATAAAAATATAAAAATATATATAAATATAAATAAATATATAAAATATAAATAAATAAATAAATAATATATATATATTTATATAGATAGATATAGATATAGAAATAAAGAAAAAAATCCCCACCACCCAAAAGGGTTGCTTTTCTCTTTTTTTAAAAAAAAAAATTCTTTCCTATGTAGATGCTCAGAATGAAAGGTGGCCTAACAGAAAACAACATCCAGGATCACAAGACAGCCTAAGTAACCCATCAGCAGCTCAACCATGTGACAAAGCCAGGGGCAACTCGAAGGCAGGCACAGGAGCCTGCCAAGGAGCCAGATGCCATCACCACAAAAAACACCTTCCCAGGCTCAGCATCTGTGTCCCAGCAGAGCTCTCCACACAAAAGGAGGAGGAGGAAAAGAAGGAAAGGTGAACAGAAAAGTGTTAAGGAATTGTACATGTACATGAAAGCAGCACTTAGTTGAAATTAAAAATCTAAAACTTGGAAAAAAATCAAAGCTTTCGCTGGGAAAAACCAAGATCCGTCCAAGATTGAATATTTTATGGCAAAAGTGTATGTTTCCCTTTTGTTCCTGTTACCCGTTTAAAAAAGTGTATCTTAGAAATTTATGATGGTGAAATTTAGATGTCTTGGAAGCATTTCCTCAGTTTTTCTAAGAAAAATGCTAACAAAGCAAAATAAGGTGAGTTTTACAGACCTTTTAGGACTGTGGGCCAGACTAATTTTCGTGTGTGCCACCACACAGATAATAAATAGCTTAGTATTTGAGAACCAACAAGTATGCATCATCTTAACTCAGAATTTTATGCTGAATACTCAGGCTTATTTGGCTCTATATGGGTATATCTGAAAGGACGTTGATCAAGCACAGCTACATTAAACTGGAATTAAAAAACATGGAAAAAGTGTCTAATTTAGAAGCATGATAAATAAAAAGTAATAATTATTGAGCATGCTTCTGTTTCTCTACAGAATCCAAGTGTCATAAAGATGTGCACAGTTTGCTTCTAACAGCAGCATTTTTTCTTTCCCTGTTCTCTCATGTCTAACATATCCATAGTGGACATGACTTTCTGATTTTAAACACATTTTTATTTCAAATAGATCACTCTCCTGCAGAGCCTGCTCAGCATTAGAGTGTGAATATTCTCTGCATCTGCCCCTGATACACCAAACTCCTCTGCAAAAAGGCATTGAGGTGCAGCACAAACAGGCAGCTAATGAATTATCATAACTAATGTCATAATAACAAAGATTGTTGCCGTGATTATTTCTGTGCTTGCTGACTAATGTGCTCTCCGATTTATTAAAACCCAATATGTGCAAACAAACTGACTGTACTTGTGCAAATACAAATAATGCATTTTGTAGTCTCAGGTGAAGTTAGAGGCATTCAGTTTTCCCTTTACATTCATCTGTGCATCGAAAAGCATTCTTTCTTACCTAAACAATAATTTCACCAGTTATTCATATTCATTCACTTCAGAGCTTTTCACTAGTTTGTTTTTTTGTTTGTTTTTTTTTGTTTGTTTGTTTGTTTTGTTTTTTGGGTTTTTTTTAGCTATTAACACCGTAATTTCAGTGTCTCTCAGTTACTATTTTATATTATGTCAAAGGAAATTTTTATTTTAAATTCCCCTTAGTTCCTGTCTGCTTAGGGGAGACACATGCCTGTATTGCTCCACTCCCAAGCAGCAAAGTAACAGTTACCTAATTTCACCACTGAGTGTCTGCCAGTCACAACTCCTTTCAATGACCACAAATTCTTTGTACTGGCTCAGAAAAAGAAAAAAAAAAATCACTCTCATCTCTTCTGCTGCCCTGCTGTGGCTAATGGCCAGCCCAACCCGAAAATAAAAGAATCTCTCCACATTTCAGATACTGCAGCACATATTGTTGTAGTACTGCAAAATAACAGCTTTATTTTGTTAAAAGGGCCTAACTTTAAGTGGACCATGGAATATTTATGGCTCTCAGTAGTCCTTTGAAAGAGTTATCTTATGTTTTTATGCCGATCATGGGTCAGAGGTTCAAATCAGCACTTCTTTCTGTCACTCCTTATATGTTTTACTATAATTTACAGCTCAGCAAGAGGACTCATAAAACAAAAGTGTCTATTTTACTTCAGCAACTAATTCTAGCTAATCAAAGCTTTCCAGCAAAACAACCCAGCATGAAACTCTGCGTGGAAAATATGCAGAGAACAAAGCGTTTTGTCAAATAACACATCTCCCGATGTAAACACATATGTCCCTTATAGGAAATTTTATCGCTTCCACATCATGGGCTCACAAAAGGAGCATTCTTGCTGCAGACCTGCTGCCACTGTGGAGCCATCGTCATTGGAAACAAGAGCCTGATTAGGTTCCCACACAGATATGAATAGATTTTCTTTTTTTAGTGTAATGCTGCCTTTCTTATTTCTTAAACAGACTAGTAATTGTGGCTGTAAAAACAGTGGATTGTGTTTGGACGGCGTTTGTTTCTTCATATTTTTTTTAGCTACCCAGTGACACCAATTATCCCATATGGTTGTCCTGTTCTGGAAAGTCTGAGTTAATCCACAGCTGTGAAGATGAAGACGCACCCAGCAGGCTCTAAATCTGGTGGGTCTCTTGTCTGTTAATAAAGTCCACAGTGTGCTGGACAGATGTTAAAAGCATCTGTATAATAAGTCAGTGACAAAGACCCAGAATTCTTCTGAGGAAAATGATTAGCCAAAACATATCTATTCTTCATAATTTTACATTTCTTGCTTCGTCTTTTGGAGAAGAAAATTTGCCTTACTTCACAGAGGAGCCCTGCAGCACATATAGAGTAGGTCCTGCTCAAAATATGAATGGACTAACAAACCACATTGCCATGTGTTCTGCAGAAATGATAGATCTCTTTGTGCATGACCTATTCCTGCATGCTGTGGTTCCTGCACTATTATTTTAAGTTTGGGTTAATTCATCATGATATGGGGGGGGGGGGAGCCTGAATAGGTATTGTCAGCTATCAAATATCTACTTAAATTTATAGTGTGAGGAGAAATGTAAACTGAATTTTATTAGGTTTTTGTTAAAAGTTATTAACAATGCCTTTTCTAAAATAAAGGGATTACAGATAATACTTTTCATCCCCAAGGGTCATGCTGATGTTCTGGGGGAAAAACTAAGTGACTAACCAAAACCCCAAAACAAACTGAAAAACAACAACAAAAATCCTCATTAAAAAAACCAAAAAATACAAAACAACCCACCCAAACCCAAGAAAACCACCCCAAAACACAAGGAAAGAATGTGGAATGAGACAACACCTGCAGCAAGATCCATGTTTAGAGCTTTAGTCACTTTTTCCTATCCCCACCTTTTTCTCACCATGGCCTGACAGCACAGACATCCAACCCCAAAGTCTCTCTCAGTCACAGTCATGTAAATTTGGAGAAATGCTACAGACTGAGACACATGCACCAGTGCAATAAAGAACTAACTTGCCTTCAGGCACACGTGCATTAAGGTGCTCTCAGGATCACTTCTGTTTCGTTTGCAAACTGTATTTCTTGTTCTTTTGACCTCCTCCTGCTTTGACACAAAGAATTAGAAATGGCCACCAAAAAGCTCTCCCTGCTTTGCTGCCTGGATGCAGGATCTCCCATGCAGGCACCACCTCTGAGCTCCTGCCCCTCAGAAATCCAATGGCTTTGATTTCATCGAATTATGACATTTAAATACAATCTCTCAGCAACTGCCTGTTCACAACCTATTTACTGTAAAACTGTAGACAAAGCCGAGAAATAATGCTTAGAGCTCCAATAAATTATCAATCACTGCAAGTGGCTGAGACAATGTACATAATTTGGCACCTGGCAGTTGTCTCTGTAATATTGTGCTTGTTTCCCCTTAGGAAGTAAAGCTGATGGTTTATTAGTTTTACAGCACCTTGACAAGTTTTCAAGATAAAATGTCACCTCACCAACTTATGTGGCTTCTGGGAATTTTTCATGAGACAGCATGAAAATAGTGAAAGAAAGTTCACTTTCTGGAAAAAAAAATTCAAAGATATATCCTGAAATTTTTACACAAATAAAGTTCAGACAGTACATTAGCTATTTTAATATCACCATAAAATACACGTAACATGATGTCTATTGAAAGAAAATGACTACTCATCTCACAGTGTCAGAGAGTGTGACATTTAAATCAGACTTTCAATTTCCTCCAGTGTCACTGATCCAAAACTCTAACCCTGTAAAATATAGGTACTGATCCTCAGACCCCTACAGAGAAAACGAAATTTCTGCCTTGTCAAAAAAGAACAAAAGGTTGGCCAAAAGCTGACAGGGGGAACACAGTAACAGCTACCAAAGCACACAAATAAACAAGACAAAACAAAAACAAATTGAAAAACATATATACAGAATTGAAGGCCTTCTGTGTCAATATGGAGCTCTTACTTTCTGAAGAACAATTCCCTTGCTAAGCCACTGACTGGAAGGAGAGGCAAAAATCCTCACTGACTTGGCGGCCGTGTCACACCTCATTTCACTCTTTTTATTTTTTTTTTCCCCTTTCCAAACAGACTGAGTGTTGGTCTTCTGAGAATATGATGCTAAGCCACTTTTCCTGTAGAGTTTTTAAACTGGGCCTCTGAGAAAGGGCTTGATACAATTCAATGACTGAAGTAATACCTTTGTCCATCTGAGCATTAAATGGCCCATTGAAATACAGCTTAGTTAGAAAGAATTTCAGTAAATGGTGCTTTCTAATTTTTTTTTACTATTATTATTATTATTCCTTTCCCAACAGATTACAGCCTGGATCTGAAAATGCAGTTCAATCACTTTTGGTTGCCTCTTAGGTCAGGCCTTTCGCCAGTGTTAATTAAATATAACCCCTTCAGAATACTGGAGGTTAAATGAGAGCAACAAACTGGTCTTCTTCAAATATTGCTTTATGCTCTCCAAAAAGATATATTCTGTTTGGGAAGACCCTTGTTTAAACACACTGGTCTTAACAATAAAAAATTTACTGGGAGCAGGGAGGGGGGAAAACCATGCTAAATGCTATATTATCCAACAGCCAGTAATCACTAAACATTAAACACCTATTTCCATGCAATACAGTATGTCTATTGTGTTTGAATAACACACATCATAA
Organism: Rhabdornis inornatus; assembly: GCA_013397075.1. Taxonomy (NCBI): domain Eukaryota; kingdom Metazoa; phylum Chordata; class Aves; order Passeriformes; family Rhabdornithidae; genus Rhabdornis; species Rhabdornis inornatus. Next base: position 9,141 of record VWZS01007229.1, read on the forward strand.
AGGAAAGTGCAGCAGCAGACAATTTAGGCTGTAGCAGCACATACAGCAGAATTTTTGACTTGATAAAGTGAAACTATAAAGAGTCAATGCATAAGTCAGACAGCTTCCATACCTAATATTCCTCCCTGCAGCTACTAGAAGTTCACATTTTTGTCTCTAGTAGGCATGCACATTCGTTTACCTACAATTTCATGTATTCAGTCACATTTTGTTGTCTGTTCCCTACAATTTGACTAGAGCATGAAATTGGAAAGTAGCTGAAATTGTCGTTTTTTCATCTTAGTGATTTTAAATTAAAAAGGGAGGCTTTTGAACAGGCTATTTGTTTGCCGCTTTGTAAAAAAAAAAGTTTCCTGAAGTATTCATAATAATTTTACTATCAGTTGAAAGCAAGCTTTTTAACACATGGCAATTAGTCTTGTCTTTCTGAACATGACTTTACCATAAATACTCCTCCTTGACTCCCCCTTTGTCCCAAGATTCCTTAGAAGAACGCAGCCAAGCGATAATTCAGCATTATTGCTGCTCCAGCGCACTAATCGCTTGGAGCGCAGCGAGGACCCTGTGCTTACTGCCACAAGGCTCCTCCAGCCTCCCGGCCTCAGGAAGGCTTCCCAGCCCAGCAGCATCCAGATGTCAAGAGGAATATCCAGGTCTTGATGCAGCATGCTGCTCCATTCCAGTATGGCCCCAACATCTGTTTCGTCTGCTGGCGCACGACCTGCCGGACGCGCGGAGTAGGGGAGGGAGGGAGGGAGGGAGGGAAATGCTGCAGTTGCACAGCTCGCTGTATGCACCCCTGAAAAACTCTATATCGAGTAGATATCAGGAAGGGCAATGTGGTAATTAAAAAAAAAAAAAAATTTAAAAAAAAGCGCCATTTTATACACAGCATACGCTTAGCGATTTTCCCCCTAGTGGGGCAACAGGCCATAACACATTAGCTTCTCATCTTACTAACTTCACTCTGGTTCAATTCTTCATGGTGCAAGAAAAGGACAAAAATAAGGAAAAGCACAGAAGCACGTCAAACAAAGCACTTATGGTCACAGCAACTGCTCTTTATAAAAAAAGAAGAAAAAAAACAGCCAAAAAGAACTTAAAAATGAGACAGACTTAAGCATCTCCTACATATTTATAATTTCCTATAGATAGTAACTCAGGGGCTCAAAAACAATAAGCATCTTTTGTCTAAAAGAAAGGAGTATGTAAACATTGACATTTTATCTTGAGGCATGACAAAAACAGCAAACATTTTAGTTGATCTAGATTAAGTTGTGACAAGGAATAAAGGAGTGCTAACTGTTCTCATCTCCCCCACTTTGGGTGTCTATTCTCTTGTATTTTCACTAGCGACAATAATGGAATAGTTGCCTGCTCCCATGCAAATTATTTGAGTTGTTTATGAAAGCAAGATCAAAGCCCAAACTGAGAGCGCCTCTTTTTTTTTCCCCTGCTGTATTTTTTCCCTAGAGGAGGACCTAATGAGAGGCTGTTAAACCAGGAATCTTGTACCCTCCCAGTGCAACCTGCCAGCTCAGCCTTTCCCTGGCCAGCCTGGGGACACAGGAACACCTCAGAGAGCAGGAGGCAGTGAATGCTGTCCTGTCCCACCTCGATGGAAGGAATGCTGTCCTGTCCTGGACCCAGGAAGGAGGAATCATCCCTCAGACCTTCCATTTAAACACTCCCACCCTCTGTGCACCTGAACAAGTCACCCTGTTCCCTGTGCTCCTCCTGAAATGGATCCACCACTGCTGCAACACCTCAGCACTTGAACTAGCTACATCTAAATACTGCCATTCCTAGTAAAGATAAATGCAAGCATCAAAAAAACCAATGTTCTAATAAAATACTGTAAATATCAAGAAAAAAATACTTCATCAAATATCTATAACCATTTCCTCTTCAGGAGGATAGAAGAAACATCGGTAAAACCTTTCTCTTAAGCACAAAGATTTTCATTCCATCATTTAATGCTGCCAGAGGACTGATATGCTGCTTTTTGATCACAATTCTCCTGTTATTTACCATGCAAAGGAAAGAACACAATAGCCTTATCTGTGTTGTTCTCCCAGATTATATATCGTACTACACGTCTTGAAAATTTGCAAAAAATCTTCAACATTTTTTATTATTTTACAAAATAATTGTGAGATATCCTGCTTAGATACCTTTGGTAGAAAGCCAGTCACAGCAAAGAACAACTGCATTTGCTTGAAAAAGTAATTTCAAGTTTCCAGCAGGTTGTGTTTTTCAAGAAAAAATGTGAAATGTTGAAGATAAATCTGTATGTGATTTTTCTATGTTTGCTACTATTAGAATTTGCTATTAGCATTTTTGTAGCATAAATTCTACTTTATAAAAATTGAGGATGGCAATAAATGTAGCAGACTAACGAGCTCACCTAGGAAAGCAAGCAAGGACCAGGCAGCATAGCTCCAAAACATACCTGCAAACAAAAGCTCTGGTGTTTTAAACTCCTCTTATATCCAAAGAAAGTGAGTAAGTAGTACTTACTTAAAGTAAAATATAATCTATCTATCAGAAAAATATGAAAATATAACCAGAAGGTTGCATCAGAGCACAGTTTTTTTTCATACACTTTATGCTATCCTAGTATTACCTTCTCTGGTGACACTGTAAATCATATTATTCATAAAAAGTATTTAAAGTGTTTTCTAGTGTTCTTTCAGAAGCTCTTCCTTAAAAATCTGGGTTTTATTCCTTACTGCTAAGTATGAAGTATTTTTAACAATAAATGTGAGAGGTCTATATGAAAAGCAGCTGCCTCACAAATTCAGATAGTTTCACTCACTTTACCTATAGAAATGTCTTCTGCACTAAAGCTAGAGTAAAAAGAAGGAGGACTCCCATGATAAGGGGAGAAAAATTATATGATTGAAAAGCAATTAATTACAGTAAGTTTGCTGAAGGGATGATAGCTATCAAAGCTTATCAAATTTTGCATTTCAGAATTTCTGATATTTCTTTCAAAAAGCGTTAACACATAGATAGATGGGCTTTGTGAGAAAAGTCAGGAGTTTCATTCAGTCTCATGTCAGCAGGATTACAAGCAATTATGAGTAACTGCTTGTTGAACTGTGTGAAATGAGTTGGTGAATGAGTTTCCTAGTGAGCACATGTCCATGTCACTGGTACGACTGCCAGTAATGCAGACAATCTTAGCTGAAGGGGTCTAAAAACATAATTATTCTCCTAATCCTACAGGAGATGCTTGTGCAGTTGCTGCTTCTAATGTACACATTCTAGGTCTGTCACCTTGGTGGCACACAGGAAAACTGAGGCATAAGCAAGAAGAAAGGAAATCAAGACATGGGGAAAAAAAATAAAGGGCAATAAACTTTCTCCAGATATATCTAATAAAATCTGGCATAGATTGGTGGGTTCATGCCCTCTCTGACCATCCAGATGGAGAAATTGTCTAACGTGGCAATTGCAGTATTTTCTTTGCAGAGCTGTACAGACACAAAACAAGGAAACTGAACACTCAACACTGCTAAGCACACTGAGAGGTAAAAGCTCCACAATTAAATTCCTACATGCTCCCATGACAGAATAATGAGACACCATCACTGCAATAAATGGGTGCAAGTCAGGAAAAAGGAAGAATCCTATTTAAACTGCCTCTCTCAATTCCCACATCTGAATCCCCATCTTGTGAGGAGATGCCGAGGCAACTCTACATTTAAGAGCTGAATATTTGAAAGTGCTGCTTGGGATTTGAAACTGCAATGTTTTCTTACTTTTCTAAGAGAGACAGTTCATGTGGTAGCTCGCAGCCATTCTACAATTTTCACTAGCAAAAATGGACAGAAGACAGGGATATAATAAATATATACTGGCTCTACTGATCAGGAGAAGCTTTATCAGTCAGCTGGGGCACATCTGGGAAAAAAAAGTCACTCAGATGCATCTCTAGCATCCCATTCAATTAACATACCATTAAAAATGGTTTGTCCCTGTTCAGCCTGCTGCGTTACCTGATAAGTCAACATAGTTAAAATGTATATTTAAATGCAGAAAACAGTGAAATGTTTTCTTTGTGAAGCAGAAAACAAGCCCCGCTTACAGGTATTTTAAAGCATTAGAAATAATTGTGCTTTACAGGTTGCTTAGCAGATTGCTCACTGATCTTTTACCATATATTTTGAACTTTCATGCCCCTTCAAGGAAAATTAAATAATTTCCTTATAGGAAGTGCACACAAAAATTATGCAAAACATATTCAAATGGGCTTATAAAAATTACATCTAAGAAAAAAAATCACATTTGCACCTCAAAACCAGGTAACTGGGAACTTACTATTATAAATTCATTGGAAGGTGATGTATTTTACACCAGTAAATGTGAATTTGGTGCAAGATTGCTGTGCTGTCTGAACTGCAGTGGGTGTGATGATACTTGAGCAGCAGTGCTGGGACTGGGTTAAATAGGTTATGAGGCCTGAACAACCCTCCCCCAGGTGTTGAAGACAGCAGCAGAAGAGAGGACCTGTAGTGGATGAATTACCCTGGACAGTTCACAGAAGTGTTGTTAAATAACACTGCAAACTGGTTAAATCTGGTGACTTGTTCTGTGTCTAGAGAGCAGCACAAGTGATTCAACTGCATTGAAAGGACTTTGCCTCTTTGATTTCTCACTTCACTTCCAAAAATGCCAGTGGACCTGACAGCACCCTCTCACCATTCCTACACCTGAAATACTTTCCCATTTGTTTTCATGCTTTGCTATAATTCATGCCCAACACCAAAATACATGCCCTATTACGTCCACTTCACTAGATTGTGTGAAAGATTCTTTTCAGTCTCAGATAATTCCTGAATGCTGAAATTTAAGCACGATGTGTTTTCTTCTTGTTCGCCCGAAGACGCTCCTCCCTCCCGTCTCTCTCTCAGGACTGACATGCAAACCTTCTGGTGTGCCTCCAGCCATATGTAGCCTTCCTGCTGAGCCTTGGGAATAGGCAGATGAATCCAATGCTTTCTAGTCAGGACACTTTTCTAGTTCCTCAATCATATGGATTCTAAAAACATCACAGACCAAACATATTTTAGACAAGCAGGGTGCTGAAGGCCATACCGTTCCTATTCCACCATCCTTAAAGCCCCTTCAGCTTGGTGACAGCATTATCTACACACTGGTTTGAGGAGATTTAGCTCATCTTCTATGAATTTCCCTCTTTTTTTGAACTGGGTCAGTGGGAGGGCATATGCTCTTCTAATCAAAGACCCTTGGAAATGAAGCAGGTGATGATATTTTTCCAGTCCAGGCATCTTTAAGAGAATTTTTCTGCTTCCTTTGAGCACACACGTGTGTGTTAGTTTACACCTAGAAGCTCTAATCTAAACCACCCTTGTTCTTAGAACTTTTAGTTCAGATGAAAGGTGAGTTATTTTCTTTTTCTCTAGCAATTAGTCAGGATGGAATGGTAATACTGGCATGTATTATTTTCCTTTGTGCATAGACCTAACTTAAAAGACATTTTTGTCTTTAATCTGGTTTCTGCTTAATTCCTAAACAACCAAACACATTAACACCGTCACAGAAAAAAATCCTTCGTGTTTGTAATTTGTAGCCAAATTAAGCAGCTTGCTCTATGGTTATCAGAAGTGTAATAAAATTCCAGAAACATATTCACTTGCAGCTAATTCCTGTAAGGCACACACCATATACATTTCTAGAAAGCTTGAAGGGATCCAACTGCCAGCTCAGAGTATGCCTCACAGTCAGCCTGTTCCCCAAAGGGATGCCACAGTTTTAAAAGAGCTTTAAAAAACGTGCTGATCCCCTGATGGCACTCTGTAGTACTGGTGCCTCTGGTGCTCTGTCAGTAAATGCAGCAGTAACTTATTTGCTTCTCACTGGCTTCTGAGTGAATACATACCCCAGGGAGGCAGCTTTGCAAAGCACAATGATTTTAAAATAGAGCCTGGGCTTTCAGCAAGGGGCAGCCAGTGGTTAAGGCAGCAAGAACATCTTGTTGATGCTGGGGGCTCAGCCTCTCCCAGTCACTTGGGCTCCAGCTTCTGCCTTGATACAGACTGAAGAGATGCAGGAAACCTCCTGCCATCCAGGCTATAAACACAATATCCTTTTAAACATACAAGTCTCCTGATAAGTGAGTTGGTGTCCGTGCCACTTAGGATCTCAGTGGTAAATTCTCCCTGCAACAGCACATGGGCCTGGGAGGCAGCTGTCCTGCTTGGTGAGATCCCAGGGTGCCCAAGGTGGGAATCGTGCCACGAGCCTGATTCCTAGCTGCCACATTGAAAAGTCTTCCCTGCTGGGAGAGGGGAGCAGGAAAGGAGCCCTCCCAAGGTGGACAAGGGCTTGGGCATCTGAAAGGAGCAGAAAGAGAGCTGTGACAGGCTGGGTGACAGGCTGGGTGACACTCTGGGTGCCAGGCTGGGAGACAGGCTGGTGGCCACTGTCCTTCCTGCAATGGGAGGAAACAGCCCAGGAATGCACCTGGGTTTGCCTAGAACTGCTACAGACTATAGGAACAGTCTCTTTCTTAAACATTGCCATCAATTTTTTATTAAATAATGTGACACCATTCCAAGTAAGGAGTGTAACAAAGACATGCTGTTTAAAGCAGTCATTGGAGGTGCAGGGCATGAAATGGGTGAGAAAAGGCTCTTGCAGCTGCAATGCTGCTGTACCAGGCTGATTGCTCTAGCTAATGGCTCTGTTTGTTTGTCTGTCCATTTTTGCCAACTAGAAGAAAAGAGGGAGACTCCTTTTCCCTGTGGGAAGGTAGGAAAATCCTCCTGGGGAAAAAAATCATCATAAGTGATATTTTACTGCAAAAAGTGTCAATTTTGATGGGCTGTCCTTTCCTGATGAAAATCCCTTTGCCAGATAATTCAGGCTGAAGATGAGAAGGAGTAGGAGAAGATGGAGTACTAAGAAATTCTGCAAAGAAAGGAGGTCATATGGTAAAATACTGACTCCATGACATCATTTACATTGATACTGCCACTGATATAATTCAACTTGATAACACAGATATTACATACAGAGACATAAACATTCAAGTAGGGAAAGGCACAAGTATAACTATTTCATTGATTTTAATTAAATTTTCCTGAGTATTGCAAGGTTTGCATATTTTTAATTTTATTTCCATTAAAGGGCGTGCTTGGTCTCTCAGAGCCTTAATAAAATCTTCTTTCGACCTCTCTCTTTTCTCTGCTACAACCTAAATTTCTACATCAGAAAAGGACCAAAATGTGTCATTTACTACTTCCATATGCTGAAATTTGCACACACCATCCCCTTAATTTAGACCACTATTCACTGTATCATAATAAGGAACATTCTGTTAAAATATGTCCACCTAGAGCTCAGTAGTCTTTGAATGCTAGATAAAATCATTCTATAAGGCTAATGAAGACAGAAACTCTGCCTGTAACAATATTAAGTTTGTTTTCTCTAGTGATTGGAAGAAGTGAGCAATCTGTCAGTAATACATTGAGGGAAATTACTTGTCTTGTAGGAATTCCCGCTGACAGTCACTCACTCACAGTGCTGACCCAAACATCTACCCGCTGACAAACAAATTACAGTGTCTAACTTTGAAAAGGTAACTAGCTGTTTTTAATTTTTATTGGCCTCACCAAATATCTCTCACATTCACCCAATCCCCATTCTTTGCTGTGTTAAAAAAAGGGGAAAAAAAAGGGAAGAAAGAAAGAAAGAAAATGGAAAAATCCACAGGTTTTTGCATTTGAAAAAATTATTATTGCCTACATCCAAGAGTGTTATGTCAGATAAAACTGTTAAACTGTGTCTAACCAACATTAAGACTGGCAGCCCTGCCAGTGACTGACTGGGTGAGTGAACACATTACTGAGACAGCATTGTAGAAATTAATTTTCTTCAATAAAGTGATTTTTAAGGCTCATATATTTCACAATCTAAACATATGTCACTGTTTCATAAACAAAATAAATGGATTAAAATAATACATTACCAATATGCTGACACATGGAGATATTTTAATTAGAAATACTTAAGCTGTGTGATATTTAACTGCTGTATTTGCTGAAGAGGAGCATGCATCATTTAGTAAGGCACAAGGCAGGTACATCACTTTGCATGATGTGGCACCAGAGTGGCACCAAATCACCTCCAGTGTGAGCTCACACCATCAGATCACATCAGCCCCGCTGAAAAATCGTGTTAGGGTTACAAGATACAGAGGAGACTCTGTAAGAGCAGCCATCCACTGCAACAACTTCTTCATTGAAATAATAAGCCACCCGGATTCTGGTTCCTGAGAATAATATTTCTTCATAAAGGGCCACGTTTAACAACTTAGCTATTTAAAGGCCATATTTACATGACTGTCGCATTACATTGGCCTCTTTCCTGCACATTCTTCTTGACTTACTTTGAGGACCAGCACTAAAATAGCTGAGGAAAGCAAATGTCAACTGTGCCCTGAAATTTATACGTGTGAGAGAATTGGAATAAGTAGAAATGTAATATATTGTTTACTGTACCAAGTGCCCTCTGTTCTCTAAAGGTCAAAAGCATTGTAACCTTGGAGTTACAGTTTCTGATTGTTCCCAGGGTTAAATACATTATCAAAATTAATGGTTCAAACCCCTCAACCTTCAGATATATGAGTATTCATGTCTCCATCTGCTGAACTGTTCAACTAAAAATAGCATTCTTTGGCCTTCCCTCTACTAATATTGTGCCCCTGAGGCAGGCTATGCAATGCTTCAGCAGTACACTGGATCTGCACCCAGCAGTATAAAAAAAGGTCATTTACTTTGTCTGCAACTAGAAGAGAGTATGGAGGAGCAGGATAAGATGGGAGGGCAGAAAAGAAATAGGCAAATATGTGTTTAGTTAAAATTTTCTCTTTTTTTTTTTTTAAACTGCATTATAAAAACCTCAGGTTTCAAGAACACAGCTGCAACTATAGTTAAGATTCGCCAAGGTTCATTAGTGTTATAAGCGATAAATTCTGAAGGACAAATTACACAAATAGTTTGGGGAAAGAGTTATGAACTAAAGCTTTTTTGTTTTGCTTTTTTTTTTCCTAGCTCTCACTTTGTTTGGGAATAACTCCAGCTAGCATCATTGTAATGCTTCCATTTCTATCAACAGTTTATCAGTCGTGGTTGAGGGAGTTGCGACACTTCCTTATTTATCTCCTAGACAGCTTTGTAGAAATACACAAGAATAAAGGCAGGGGGGTTTTTAAACACTAAAGGGCATATAGTAACATTCCTTGTTTGAAAATAAGGACATACAGGTGCCACCTCTGCCACCACTGTGACTTCCCAGGAACTAGGTTACTGCTACCAGCAGCATGAGAATGGGAAAATGAATGGGAATGAGAAAACCCATTTAGTGATCAAGTCCACTCATCTAGCAAGACTACTGGCCACACATCTCTAGGATCAGTTAATATCAGTGCAACCATCTGACAACTTGGGGGAAAGTTCAGGGGAATAGGAAAAGGGGAAAACTCCAGAGAAGGTGTATGTGAAAAGGAGCAAAAGGAAAATTATCGACAGGTTTTACAGCTCATGCTGATAAATTAAAGCAAGAAGCTTCTGTTACACAGTGGTATCAGAACTGTTTCACACACACCTCTATGTCACAGATGTGCTTGGTAATAAATCTGCAAAGTATTCACTCACAGTTGTTTGGGGCTGGAGGTGTGAACAGAAATAGCTTGATTTTTCTGATCAGACTATACCTAGAGAACTGTTCCCTCATCATCTAGATTCCCTCTCATGCCAAGAGTCCTAACAAGGCTTGGTCCTATCATGCATATTATATAAATTTCTGGCTGATTTGTTGAGGAAACTGGTGAGATGGGGCTGAGACGTCAATGGGGAGCATGGAACACAGAGTTTTAAGTCTTTTTGTCAACAACATCATCGATGACTCCTTCATGAGATCAGTATACAGATCAAAAGAAACTATCTAGTATCAACCCAAAGCAGAGCAAGCCACCAATTCAGGAACCTGGACTGGCATAAACGTGTGGTAGTCACTATTTCATTTCAGGATACTGAAAGCTACAAGTGAATATTAATGGTATTTACCATGAGCTGATCAATGTGATCAAAAATCTAAAGAGAAGATGGGTCAAACTGGTCTGTTGATAAAGGAGAAACTTTTTCTTTGCTTTCTTTCTTTTTTTTTTAAATGCACAGTATATGAAAGTCGAACTAGTTACTTGAGAAACTGCTGTATATTACTTCAGTAAAGTTTTTTGAACTCATGGAGATAAATAATCACTGGTGAACACAGATATAGAATTCAGAGAAAGTACATTTTGATAACAATGTGCTAAGAGCTTGAATAAGACAGGCAAATCATTAATTAGCAATTGCCCGCTGGAGAAACATCCTCTGTGAAATAATTGCTATCATTACCTGATGCACCTGGTAAAAAAAGGGTTCTCTGTGCTTTTAGATTCAGAGCTTGCATAGAAGTTGCCCTAACACACAGGAAGATGAGAAATTTGCTGCTACGTCCTACCTGGAGCATGATCATCCAAATAAAACAAAACATAAGTGAAAAAAAAAGGGGGAGATTACAAGATTGAACCTGGCAGAATTTCCTTAGCAGGATACAGATTATAGAAAATAATTTTGGAATTAATAATAATGCCCTGGTAAAGTTGAAATGTTAGAGCTACGGCAAAACTCTTTTACTTGACATAGCTTTCCCTCCCCAGGGAAATAATATCCAAACATGGATATTATACACACACTCACATGTAGAAACAAAAACCAAACCTGCAAATAAATTAGCTATTTCTCCCACTGGCTGAAAGGAACAGAGATTAGTTTTGTGATCAGTATTTTTAAGCACTTGGGAAATACTCAGGTACCATGGTCACAGCATTCATGTAAATAAATAAGTGGGTGGGGTGCATGGAAGAAAGGAAGCAGAACAGTGAAAGAAGGGGGAAGGGAAGCAAAGATGGAAAAATGAGCTGCAATGCTACACCCCTAACAGTCTTCATGACACATCAGGTAAAACAACAAATTCTCTCCAACAAACACACCCAAATAAGTGCACATTTAGGGAACACAGAGAATTGACACAAAGAGAAAATTAATAGTAGGAGTAAATAAAATTTAGTTCAGGCACTTTAACAATCTGACGAGCAGGTATCAACCAAAGGCTAAGTGCTCTGTTATCTAAGCTCTTATAACCATGAAACATTAAAGGTTTTGAAATCCCATAGAGATGAAATTCAAATAAAATTGAAAGGAGGGGAAACAAACAAAAAAGTCTTTTACAGCAGCATTTCTAAATGGAAATTCAGACCCCCAAGCCTGAATGTTTCAGAATTTACTAGCACGCATTTTTGCTGGTTGTTTTCTTTCTAATTGTTCTCGTCATGTTTAACAACTCAGTCTATCATTTCTGCCAATTAATGAAAATGCATTATTGCTGTAGGTTCAGATCGTCTGATGTGCAAATATGTGGGTCAAGTTACAAATGGATCATGTAAAAGAAAAGAAGCAGGAATGTCTGTGGTTTAGATCCCATTTCTTTGACAGTTGAACAGTTTTCATCCTTTCCTGCCTTGCAGTCTTGGGTAGGCTCACTATTTGTTTTAGTGCATTTCAAAGGCAGCAAAAATAGTCTATTCACAAAGCTGATTTCTGCAGTATTTTCCCAACTAAAGCTGATGAGACTTTTGCTTCAATAAGTAGTCAAATACTGACTTTCAAAAGATACCTGATATTTTTTGTTTTGAGAAACTACCCTTTGGTTTCAATCCTGTCCCAGCTACAGTCTTAACATCACATTATTATGACCCAAAACTATTTTTCAGAGATTTTTGCCTGCAGAGCCAGGGCATTCACTTTTCTCTTTTCCTTTTTTTTGATTCTAGGTTAGGTCAGACCTAAGATCAAGGGGTCTTGTCAGCTCTGTACCACCAATGAACAGTGGTCAATGAACAAGTTCTGGTCCCATTTTTGCCTATCCTAAGTTAATTTGGCAAGAATATCATCATAGGGTAAACAGGAAAGGATTTTTAATTTGCTTTGGCTCCCCTGGAAATTAACAAAATCACAGAAGGGGGAGCAAAGTAGGTATTTAGATATTATCACGGCAATAGTTTGCTGCTCTGGGCACAATTTATTCCTACTTTGCTTCTGAACCTGACTCTAACCTAACTCAAATAGGGGTTTCAAAGGTTTACTTGCAAATAGTTACATGCATCTTTAATGGCCTTTCCTCTCATGTTCACTGTCACTTTCTTTCCACACATTTTAACTCTGAAAGCTTTTGACTGTTTCTTCATTATTTATGACATTGTTGTGTCTTTTCTTCTGAAATTAAAAACTTCTTGCCACAAGAAGCTAGCTAATAATATTGCACATAAATCTTCCTTTCACAACATTTCATTCTATATGTGCCAAAAATAAATAAATGGCCAAACCAAGCCTCCTAACCATGCTTGGCTTCTGACCAGCTTAATGCACAGAAAGGTTGAGACTACCTAAATACAGAAGCTAAAAGAGTTTGCAATTTATTGTATTGTCAGCACCACGCAGTTTAAAAAAAAAAAGGAAAAAAAGAAAAACCCAATAATGTACTTTTGTTTGGATACACTGACTGCTCCAATTATAGCTAGTGCAGTGCAGCTACAGAGGAGCGACCACACAAAAATAAAGTGCAAAAAGACCTTTGAACTTATCTCCCATCAACTGTACATATAAATTTAAAAAAAAATGCCATTAACTGCCAGTATAAAACACACAGAACAATGTCTTTCACTCACAGTATCAAGGTTGGCTGCACGTTGCTGTATTGTAAGTACATAAGGTGTTAATCCTCCTGGGCTGCACTCAAAAATTATTTAACATTCAGGCTATTATTTAGCATACAGCTGGTTAGCAGTTTTCCCCTAAAATGTTGGCTTCCATCCCACATTTTTTTTTTTTGTTCTGGCACATACCTGGAGCTGTAAAGGGCTGAGTCCAGAAGCAGCAGCAGCTGCCATTGTAGATGGAATGAACTGCACAGGGTAGTTATCACCTGTTGGGAGAACAATGCGTGCAGGTTCAGACAATGAGCAGAGAATAGCAGCAGACAAGTGCGAACACGGCTCTAGCACTGCCTGGGCTCCACAGCACTCCCCTAAGCCCAAACATCTGCAAAAACAAAAGGCATCGCTGGGCACGGGCTTGCCACGCTCCCTTGGAACTTTTGTTGTTAGCAGATAGCTGGTGGGCAAACTGGCAAAAAACATAAATGTGATACTCGTGATTTTCATTTTCAAAAGCTAATGTTCAAATCAAGCGTGGAAGCCTGGGCACAAAATGGGTCTTACAGCCACAGGCACACAGATAAGATACCCCTGGAAACCCCAGTGGCTCCCAGAGGGAAAAAATGGATTTCATCATGTGCTTCTGAAAAAAAAAAATAAATAAATCTGTTATAGCCCAAGAAATATCAGTCCTGTTTAATGCAGGTAATTTCTTTTCAGTGTCAAGTGGCTCCTGGGACAGGTACCCAGTTGGCTCAACACAGGTTAAAGTTTCTTGTTTTGCTTTGGAGTTCTCTGTCTTGGGACAATTCCTCTAAGGTAGTTATAGACAAAAGCAAAATTAAATCACCTTGTAATACAGCTTGAAATACAATTTTAATTTTCTCTTAGATCTGGGGGCTTACTGAAGTCGATAGATTACATAGGGGCTCAGTTACATGAAGATTCAGGTACTAAAATTTCCAAATTAGTTATTGTAACATGATGACTTATAGCATATCTGTGGGTGTTCCCATGGGTGGGCAACACAGTGCCATTTGGACTCAATGTAAGGAATGAAAGAAGGCTGAAATAGCTTAGCAGTGTAATCTGTAATATAAAAATGAATAAGAAACTGTGATTTAATGGAATATCACTTTGGCTCCAGCTATTTATTTTAAAATCAGTGTTATATACTATCTGCAAGCTACATTTTATCAGGCTGTGCATTTTTTAGGTATTTTTACAATAATCAGTCTATTTTACACAAACTCTTCCATGCTGAAAGTAGAATGTAGCAATAAGGGAAAATACAGAAATCCAGCATAATATAATCAGGACATTCCAAGAACTAGATTTTTTTTTTTTTGTTAACCCCCTCAAGTAAATAATGACAACTGAAGTCTTCGCACTCACAACTCTTTCCTTTTACTGCACGAAGTTCTACTGTATCCAGCTCAGTTAAAATGTTCAGTTGTTTCACTTTTTTAATAAATTCTACATGTCTAATCCACAAGGTCTCTTTGCATCATGTCCATAATACCTCATCAGGCCATTGAGCACAGTATGTGCTTGTACACAGTCCAGTAACAATTGGATTCTGATTGCATATGGAGCTCTGCTACAATGCATTCACTAACACTATATTGTACTGGTGTCCTATGGAGCAATGTTCAAAATATCTCCTCTTATTTTCCCCATTCCATGAGGTTGATTTTAGTGTGCAACAATGTTGAGGTTCTTTTTCTTTCAAAAACAAAACCAACAGAAAAGACTTCTAGATTATTTTCTTAAAGTACTTAAGCTGTCTCTTTATGGTTAAATAATTCCACTCGTCTCTTTGATATTTATATGAAATTATCTGAATAAATAAGATCCTAATCTAAGTTAAATAATGTTTCTTTCAGAAATATCTTACAAGGTTGTTTTTTTTAAAAAAAATCACAAAGATGTTGAATTAATGATGCTTTAAATGGGGGGGAAAATAACCATCCGACTTATCAGCATGGACTGCCTTGCAGAACATTTTGGAGGCATTCTTTCTTTAAATATCATGAATAATTCATCCCTGTTCCACACAGCAATCTCTTCTTTCTCCCTCCCCCTCCGCATACACTTTTTAAGTTCAATACCAGTTGCTTTATTTGTACTAAAACATTTTCCATGTCAAACATATTTTAAAAAAAACCCAAACTCTAAAAGAATTCCCTGCGGCACTCCTTTTTCACAGCTGTCATGCTCCCATGGTTTGAAATAGCCAGATATTTTATACCCACATGCACACACACACAGAGTTTTGGGCTTCACAGTTAATTTAATAGTATCCTCACCACGCCCTGTAGTGTTCTCTTGCTCACCTGCTGCCTACAGTGCTCTCTTTTGTTGCAGGAAGAAGAAGAATCGTAGAGTTATGCCATTTATCTGTTATTAAAACCCAATACTGTCCCTTTTTGCCCTCATTTTAATGGGTTAAATTATGGCTAAGTCCTGATATGTCAGCAGCATCTTTGTGCTGAGAAGAAAAAATTAAAACTCCTTCAGCTCTGGAGAACTTTGTTGACACCAAGGAGTAAAAGCAGAGCAAAGGTACTTCTTCCTCTCTTGAGCAAACTGAGCATGCAAGGAATGCTCTGGTTTTAATTTTTAATTACAGAGGTACAGATTCCCCCCCTCTCATTTTCTCAGTGCAAGAATGGATCAAGCAGCTCCTCCATCGCTGTCCTGGCGAGAAATCAGCCAGTGCATTGTAGCAATTTTTTTCAAATTTGTTTCTCAATTTGGAATGCTTGCGTGAGGATCCATTCTTTTAAATTTGTACAAAAGGCAGGAGAACATGTTCAAACAGGTCTGCCTTAGGTACTGGTTGTGTGCTGGCCTTTGATAACCAGGAGCGAGAAGAATGCTGGAAGAAGAAAATCTGTCATGTTTTGCAAACTGATCTTTTCAATCTCCTTGCTGTGCTGATTGTCTATTTACATTTGGCTGCTGTTGTTTATATATAAATTGGTGTTTACAAGCCATGGAAAATTATGCCAGACTTCTGTTTCGTTTGTCAGGTTGAGCAACATTTCCAAATGAATAAAAGCAGTGAGCAATTGTGCTGTGTTATTCCACACAGAAATAATGTAAATGTTTCTTTTTCTCTTGGATGAAGAGATGAAGCCTAGCAGACTTTATTTATAGGATGTATAGACTTACCTTCCAGATCAAGGCTTTATGAGCTGTGAGGAAAGAAGGAAGCCTGGCTTCTGTGAGACCCAGAGCAGGGGGAAGGTGTTACTTTGTCACCTGTCTATCCTAAAACACAGCTGTAAGACATAAGCTGGCTCTCCTTATCTGAGTTACAAAGCTCTTGGCTGGATGATGTTCCCCCCATTTTGGGATTGTAACTTGAAATCTGTCTCTTCACACTCACGGAATGAGAGGAAATGGAGCTGGAAGAGCTGCAAGAGACCAGCAATTCCAGGGCCCTCTCCTTGCAGACACAATGGACAGACTGAGCAAAACACACCTGGACAGGCTGAGCAAAGCACACCTGGACAGGCTGAGCAAAGCACACCTGGACAGACTGAGCAAAGCACACCTGGACAGGCTGAGCAAAGCACACCTGGACAGACTGAGCAAAGCACACCTGGACAGACTGAGCAAAGCACACCTGGACAGGCTGAGCAAAGCACACCCGGACAGACTGAGCAAAGTACACCTGGACAGACTGAGCAAAGCACACCTGGACAGACTGAACAAAGCACACCTGGACAGGCTGAGCAAAGCACACCTGGACAGGCTGAGCAAAGCACACCTCAGGTGTTCTCGGGATACTGCAGGGATAGAGATGGACACTCCCACAGTATTCCCACTCAGGGCATGAATTTTGCTTGTCCAGAGCCATCAGGGTTGAGGAAGATGTTAAGAGGGGTAAGTAACTAAGGGAACACTCTGGAGCATCTCCCCTGTCCCATGGCACTGCCTCAGTTTTGCCTTTGTCCTGCACAGGATATGCTGCAGCTCTGCCTTATTCTCCTTCTTCTCATGCTGCAGCAAAATCAGTTTCCCCTCACAATTTTCTGTCTGCAGGTAATGTTTGCAAAATTAGGAAGTTTGCACATTTCTGTGCAAAGTCCTACCTGACAATATCCAAATGCCTGCCATCATTTCCAGCTTTTACATCAGTATTTAGGACTGGGGCACATATGATTGCTACAACAAATCCTGAGGTTACAAAGTCCTTGTTCCAACCAGTAAAACCCAACAGGGGACACATGGCAGCCTTTAACTCAGTCCTGGGGAATTTCCATCACAAAAGGGGCTCATGAAGCCATGCACAGACACACAGCCAACGGGGTACACAGTGGATTTGGTGTGTGATCCCTGTTTCCACCTGCCTGGAGGAAGAGCAGCCTACTTACTTACCTGAAAAAGAATACTTAGATATAGAAAATCTAAACCACCTTAGAGCTTTAGGAAGAACTTCTGAAAGACCTATTCCAAATGGAAATTGCAATGTTGGATATCAGAGAAATCCAGCACATCTAAGATTAGGGGAGTTATGTGGATTAGCTACAGTAATCAAGGAGTTTAATTAGTTTGATGACAGATATTTCACAGTATTGGAATGTTCTGAAGTCCAGCCTGATGACAATAAGCCTTGCAGTTTTGTTTGTCACGCTTTCCCTAATAATATTACTTTCTCTGATTTGCCCCAGTGCAACTAGAAACAGAATCAGGCCAAAATGTTGACTCTGTTTCTGTCACCAGCCTAGGAAAACAGTTTCCATTTTCACATCGCATTGCAGTGTAGCAAAATCTCTTGTAAATTATTTTTGTGCATAAAGCTGGATAACCTAGGTAGGTAGGTAGGGGCTGTTTCTTAGCCACTCTAATCATGGGCTTTATATCATTCTTGTATGAAATATGAAAAAAGGCTTTGAAAATACACTGCAGCTTATCACTCAACAAACCTTTCTAAACTGAGTTTTACTCTATGTCTTTATTTTCAATAATCTTTTTCAGAGATACTTTCCAGATGTGGCAAAGAAACGGTAAAATACAAAATATTTGCAGGGCATTTTTAAGCCAAAGTGATCATCCATTTTGAAGTCTCACAGACTGGCATCATGAAACTGGCACAGACATCAGCCCTCCCACTCTCTGCTTAGAGCAAACCATAGCTCTGTTTGAGATCTGCTGAACTCATGGTCTGGCTCCTACCTAGCCTTGCTTTATATCTTTACTCCATCATCATCCTGCTTCCCTGTTCCCTCTCAGCCACAAGGCTTGATTGAAGTAATACTTTAGTCACTGAGAGATGAAGGAGGGAACCGTCCTTCCTCATTCTTATCTTCCTCATCCTACTCACTGTCTTGTCCTGCTGACCCAGGGCACTAATGGGGACACACTAATTGTGTTCAAGGATACTCCAGCCCGCTAAGTTTTTCTGGGCATGTTTAGTTAAATGAAGGGAAAATTGCAGTGGGAGAGGAGGTATAATGGTACCCATGCTGCCCACCAGTTCCAAGCTGTGAGTGTGGTGGTCACAGCCAGAAAGCCAGCACAGTTGCTTTGCTCTCCTCGGAATGCAAAATAATTCTATGAACTGTGTAGCATCTCTGGGCAAGTATTAGCTTCCTAACAGCTGCCACTCTCAGCTTCCCACTGGAATGAGTGGCCACCCCCAGAACCAGGTACTCTACGAGGCTCGTCAAGCGCCTGCAGGTCAATAGTCACAACAGTCATTTGAGATGCACAGCGCCCTAAAGTTTTAATTAATCCAGTATACAGTATAAATACTGAAATACGTATAAAAAATTAATTAGGTGGTCTATGCAGCTCTGATTTCTCAATTAGTACTTACCATGCCGGAAAATTATATTACATGACTTTGAGATACATAAGGAAGCATGGGACTTTGGGGATTTTTTTTTTTTTCTAATGCAATTATTACTTGTCATCAGCACTTGCTAACTTTGGCCTGTTTCACCTCCTAGAGCTCCAAAACACTGGGGGGGGAGGGGAGGGTTACATCTCAATATTATAGATTCTGCCAGGCAGAAGGAAAGTTTCTCCTGTCAGGCTTCATCATAGCTGTATATCAGCAAGTCCTTAAGTTTTCTGCTCATGATGATTTGCTGACCTCAGAAGTTCATGAGCAGCAAGACATGTACTGGAAGGGCCTCAAAACCCAATAAATTCTCCTCTCTTCTACAGGACCTTCAGTTGAGTGTGTGAACTACTCTATTTTGTTAAAGAATACCACTTTATTCCTCCAACCCCTACCATTTGTGTGCAAATCTGCAACACCATCAGTAACTGCTGCCTTGGCATTGAACTAAACAGTTCAATTGGTTCCAAATTTAGGCCAGGAAGATATTTCTGCATGGACATGGACACATAATCACACCCCTGCTTGTACACCAAGGCAGGACTCCTCATCTTGGCTGTCCTGATGCACTTCTCCCACTTTGGAGCCAGCCTCTATCTAGCCTGTTTTGCAGACAAAGCAAATTAAGTGACCGTGCACACAATATTCAACATGCTTGAAATGGCAGAGTCAGTTTCAAACATACTTATTCCCCACTGCTCCTATTATTGAAATGCCTCTCACTGTATTTTCTGAATGTCAAGTAAAACTGGCAGGGTCAAAACTCGGTCTTGACAACGTCAAAATGCAGTAAAATGAAATAGAAGTGAAACATGCAACCTAAAAGAAAATGGTAAGTGTCTGAAGGGTTAATCCATCTCCTGTCTTCCTCAGAGGTAAGAGCAAGTCTAAACTGACAGTTCTGCAGGTGAAAGTTTCATTTCTCACAAAAGTAGAAGAGTACAGGTAGTAGCAGTCAAATTCATAAATATTCCTCAGAAATGACTTTGAAGAAGCCTCTCTATGAAAGAGTATAGCTTAATCTCCAGTTTCATTAATTCCTTAACTACTCTGCCGAGAGTGCCAAAAATAGGAATTAATCAATACCAAGTGCAGTTACAGCATCTTTTTTATCATGATGTGTCTCTGACAAAAGCTGCTGACCTGCCCACCTCCCTTTGCCACATCTACATGCAGTAGAATAGATATATATATTAAAGACATAAATATTATAACTTCTTTAGAGCTACTGGTTATAATCAGATCACTGTGACTTCTGGTCTTTTACTAGCACCATATGGGATTAAACCACTAGCACCAGCAAACAGCTTCACTGCATTCCAAGATATCTAGGCCTAGACTTCTTCCTGCATTTCATTCTTCTAACTTTTGTTAATCTCTCTCTCTGTATTCTGGCAAGTAAGAAAATGCCCTAAAGCTGCATCACCTCCTGTTAGGAGGCCAATAGGATCAAGTTGGATAGGCACTATTGAGGAATGCTGTAGAATAAGTCCAGAAAATTGGTCATGTTCAGGAAAACGTGCTGGTAACTCTTCTTCCTAAGTCGTTTTTGCATCAAGAAGTCTACAGAGCCAAAATTAACACAACATGATTGAACATAACGCCTCTCAGGGGGCAGCACAACCATCAGCTTAGTCACTAACAGTCACTACTCAGAAAGCACCTCAGACTAAAATAGGAAAATCGAGGAAAGCATGTGCTTTCTCTTATCTGTGAGAAGTTAGATTTAGCCAGGGCGTTGTAGGCAATTTGCACAACTGGGAACCCTTTGTCTTTGGTCCCTAAGTGTTGGGAGGCAGTGATGGGTGTGGATAACCCTCATCCTGTACCATCCTGAGCCATCTGCCTTGCAGAGCCCCAGCAATGGTTCCAGCATACAGGGAACCAGTTTGTCAAATCAGAAAAGAACTTTGGGATTTTAAAACCTGAAAACAAGATAAGCAGACAAAGAATCTGTGTTTAGAGAGGAAAGTCTCTGGACTAAAGAGACAGAAGGGAGTGGGACAAACGGAAATACTTGCTGAAATCCTGCTTGGCCCCACTTCATCTAATATTAAGTAAACTTGCTAGAAAAGATTCTAGGTTCAACCTGGCTTTTAATTAGCATGCTGTTTACATCATCTATTATGAGGCTTTACTTTGGATTTGACCTCGTTGCTGTCACAGTCAACAGCAAAAGCACCACTAACATCAGTGGGAAAAGGATCAATGCTTTACTTAGTATGTTTCATATTTAATGAATCAAAAAATAAACTGTTATTAGTTTTCAGGTTAATATGCTAAAGGCAGCTTGACAGAGAATACTATTAATGAGCAAAATAAGGTTGCTGCTTCTGGGCTGAGGTCACTTACAAAGAATGTACAAATGAAAATAAGGTTGACTTTTATTTACTTAAATATCTTCCTACATTGAATTCCTTTGGCAAAGTGTCTTTAAACATTTAAAGCCCTGTTTACAAGGAGTCTCTGAAAGTAGCTTCAAACCATTATATCCCTAATTGAATTCCCCAGGAGTCCTGTAAACTCAGAGGAAAAAAAGAAAGAAATCATAACAGTTGCTAAATCATCTCAAAACATATTTCACTGCAAGGTTATGTGACCTGTTAGGAGTCTGAACGATGGCTGGAATTGAGCTACTGAAACCTTGTATTAACCAGATCGAAATCAAACAAAAGAGTAAGAATTTTGCCACAAAACACAAATATACTGAAGATAACAGAATTAATTAAAGACATGTAGCTTTTGTATAGGGCAGACCAGATGCAAATTGCTAGGCAAGTGGGCCGCTATATTTAAAGCAAATAACTTTGTGGAAATTAGGTTTAAAAAAAATCACAATGTTCAATAACCAACAGTCCATCCACCTCCTTCAATCCAGAAGTATTTTTCCTGGTGGAGCTGCAAAAGTTCCAGCCAGCTATGCCTGTTGTGTATCACCTGTACGAGACAGATCTCACAAGAAGCTGCCCTTAAATGCCTTAAAAGGTGCAATAGCCTCACACCCCTGTGAGCTTACCTGGCTTGTATGTTATTCCTGGGGGGAAGAGGAATCCCTGCTGGGCTGCAGCAGCTGCTGCCAGTGTCCTCTGGTCGTGTGGAAAAATTGGGATCATGAGCGGAGGCATGTGACCCTGAACCTGCTAAACAGAAGAGAGCCTCTGATCAGAAATGGCACAAATTTGTCTTGACAGGTATTTCTCCAGCACTGACAGCGTTCTTGCCTTCACACAGTCCCACAGAACCTTCACCCTAATGCAATCCCTGCCAGCTTCACATTATCACATCAAAGCCCCCACAAACATTGTTTTCCCTCAGTGTCAAAGGTGGAACAGCCTCGGTGATCTGCACGTTTCCCTGCTTCTTCCTGGTTCTCTATAACTTTATATACATATTTTTTATATTAATTAATATTCCCTGTCCTGGCACAAGGTAAAAAGATACAAAACATGCCAAAGTTTCTAGTAAAAGTAGTGTGGCATGTATCTCTCTTAATTTTTCACAGGTTTTCTCATCTTTGGTCACAAACAGCACAGTGACAAGCATTTAGAAGCAACCTAACACTGCAGTACCTACTTTGATGTTCAGATTTTAGTAACCTTAGGGAAATTTTAATTCTGAGATCTTGCAACATGGTATTGTTCACATAAATGCCAACAACTCAGATATGTTATTCCAAAATCTCACCAGAGTATTGAAGATTCTTCTAGTCAACACCACAACTCATCAGATTTAAGGTTCCAACATCTTGGCTCCTAAACAAACTAACATACTCTGCCACACACACCTCACTATAAGAAATGAATTGCTTATCTGTCTAAGCAGTTTTATAGCTTTATGCACCATCATATAGCTTGGTAATTATGGAGCTGCATCCAGAGACCATTTGAGAACAAAACCTACTATATCAAATTTAATTTGACTGTAATAAATTTATCGAAAAACCACAAACATGCACAAGGAAAAAAATTCTTCTCCTTATACTAGCATTTGTGTTGAACATATAGAGAATTATGTGATGGGACGATGCTTGTTAAATCCACATGGTAATTTCCAAGTTCCTTAATTTATGGTACCTGTGTTTCAGAGACCGTGGCTAGGATCTCAAAGAGTTTTTATCCATCTTTCCTTAACCCCAGACATATCCAAGGGTTTGACTATAATTTTTCTGATTAGTGGTTAAGCAAACATATAATGTTTTACATATCAAAGCTGGTAAATGTAGGAAAAAATGGAGGTTTAGGCAGAAAAAAAAAAAATTCCCTCATCATACCATAAATCGGTGGAATTAAACACTATTAAAAACTTAAAGTACACTTCAAGCAATCTTTTGCATTTAATTCCTAAAAAACTTTTTTGGTCAAATCCCATATGTTGACCTATGACATTGTTTAAATAGTGCCAAATTTTCTTGTCATATCTCCATTACTTTCACAACCATTGATGCAGTGCAGAAATGCTACTGTGTGTCTCTAGGAGGGTTAATTTACCAACAACTCTTCTCTTGGGAAAGCCCTAAGATGGAGGTTAATAAAGGTCAAGCAAAAAATAAACACTTTACAGTATTTTTTGAATCCATTCCTCAGGAAAATCAACTTATAATAAAAAGGTCTTTGTGCAATTACTGCTATGGCACTGGGGCGTGAAAGAAACTAGCTTTAAGCAGCTATTTCTCTCATTTTAGCTGAGGTAAGCCTGGCTGTGTGTTTTAGGTTATGCATTAGATTTGGTCAGATTGGAGTTGATCCCCATGTGCCCAGAACAGGCATTCAGCTCTGATAAAATGTTCCTGGTTTTGCTGTGTGGTGTTTCTATACATTGGCTCTACAGGAGCACAGGAAAGGAAAACCACAGGCTTTGTCTGACAGGAGCAACTGTGCTGGAAGAAATTCAGTGCAATGCAACTTGCAAAAGTCAAAATCATAAGAAATATCCCCCACATGAAGTGTTTACGTGGGGCTGCAAAGGTACAAGACTCCAATACAATCTCTCAAGACACAGAAGAAATCAGAGTGCTGTGGTTTGAGTGAAGGTGCAAACATACCCACAGCAATATTTCACCCAATTGTGTCATAAAGATAATCCAAAAGATATCAAAACCAAATCCTACAATGTACTCCTGCAGATTTTGATCTACTCAGCTGTATAAATTTTGTTTAAACTCTCAAATAAAAGCATTTCTGTAAGTGTAAGAGAATTACCACTTCTGGTTATCTGCTATTCTTCCTGGTCTGAATTCAGGAGCAGGTCTTCAGTCTATATAAATCAGCATAACTTTGACCAAAGGTTACATTTAGGCTGTAAGTTTGGATGTACAAATAAGAGACTTATACAGACTGAGAAAAGCTCCTACTGAAAGGCCACCATTCCCTCCCACGGGTCTTCCCTCTGGCACGTATGAAATACTATTCCTACATAAGTGTTGGTTTCACACAGGATTATTATATACATAGGTGTCCATTTTCAGCACAGGTCAACTGGAAAGCACAAATAAGCACTGAAAAGGAAGAGAATGTAAAAGTATCACTGATCACATAATTATTATATATATAAAAAGAATGCAAAAAAATCCAGTTAACTCCTTAATTTTTGACAACTTCTATCCCTGAGATTTTCATTATCATGAAGATGACGGGCTTGATTTTACTGAGAAGGGAGAAACTGGGAGGAGGGGTTGATTGGTGCACTTCATAAAATCGGCTACATGCCCAGAAATTTTAATTGCTGAGATGTTCCTCAGGTCTTTCTGAAAACCAAGACGGGAGCAGATGCCCAAGAAACACTCTGACTGTCTCTTCCCATTCGTAAAAATAGCTCATTGTTGGATGGGCACTTTCCCCTTTTGTCTCCTCTGTGCTCAGTCGTTGATGATGCCATTTTTTGCCATCTGCCCCAGAGCTTCATTAAAGATACATGAATGGACTAACTGGGCTGCTATCTTGTGAGGAACAGGTGCTATTGTTTGTCCCCAAAGACTTGCACTAAAGATCTCACTCAGAATACTTGAGAAAGAGCATCTGCAGCAGTCAGTCAGAGAGTGACTTGGCAGAGCCCATGCTATGGGCTAATATGCAAACAGAGACACTCAGGGGGACTCATTTTCTCTTTCATGAAGTTTTTTTTTTTGCTTTTTTGAGGGTGTTTTTTGAGTGGTTTTTTTGAGGTTGGATTTTTTGGGTTTGGTTTTTTGTTTGTTTTTTTCGTTTGTTTGTTTGTTTTGTGATGGGTAGTAAATGTCTGATTTTGAAAAAATCTGAACAATTCTGAATTCTGCCATTCTGTATTTTTATACACAGAATATACTGAATATACTGAGTATACAAGCCCTGGAGGAAACTGGAATATATTCTCTCCAAAATTCAGTTCTGCTACCTCAAGTACATTTGACTCGTACATAAAGCTACCACATGAAATTAATTTTTGTTTCTACACAAGCAGCTCAGGTTTAACTGTGTTAAACACAAAAATCTGCCGAGATTGGGGAACACTTTAAAGGTAGTGTACCATTCCTTTAATATCCCATCACAACTCTGACGGCCCTTGGGAACTGATTACAGCACTTCCTTGCCTGAGATCTAAGTCAGGAAGCAACTTTAGAGCAAATCAGCCCTGATTAGTTCAAGAAGCAACTTCCAATTTGATTCTCCCTGAAATAATAAAAGCTGGTGGCCTGTTTGATAAGCTGGGCAAATAAATCTGCAGTGCTTTGTCCAACAGTTCTGATAATCTCAGAAGTTGGCTGAACAATCCTCCTTGTTAAAAAGTCATTAAAAGCTGGTGTTTTACATGGAAAATGTAAGCCAGAGTGATATCTTATACAAAAATAATGCTTTGAATTAAAATGATCTGTGTCTTGGATAAGGAGCACAGCACATTTAGTGAGATTGAAGAGGAGGAAGAGTTTTATCTTTAAAAACTGAAGCTGCCTCTACAACAACTAACACTGCAAGTGGAGAAGTAGAGGCATTCAGAGAAAAGGGTGGCAGCACTGCAAGCAAGGACACAGCTCACACATTTCTGCTTGGCTGTGAGGATCACAGGTTTCAAGAGCAGAAGTAATCCCACCCTATAATGGCAGATGAATTCCCCTTCCTCTAAGAGATCAAACTTTGCAGGTTGTCACTCTCTGCACAATCTACTTCAGTAAAGAGCAAAAGTGCCATCTTTTTGTGAGACAGTAAGCACAATCTTTATAATGTTTTATCCCTTCTTTAAAGCATTTTTTTTCTTTTTATTACATCCAGCACTAGTATAAAGCAGTGTGAAAGGTTAAATATCCTCTAATTGCCTACAATAATCCAGCATTGCTATTTAAAATCATTGCCACCCCCTTCTTCAACCAATTAGATCACTGGGCCCTGTTCTCAAACTGTGGAAATCCTGAGATTTGTTTTGAATCTAACAGACTGCTGCAACACAAGTTAGCTGAGAAACCAATCTTTGAATTTACTGAATTGACCTTTTTTTCTTTCATCCTAGTATAGGATGAGCAGAACCTTTTGTTCATGTGATGTTGCAGCCACCACGAGAACCGAAGTTGTTCACAGGGAGGTTTAGACTTTTCATAGCTTCAATTTAAATTTCTACCTAAGACTTCTTAACTTCTTGAGTAATTGGTACACCCAGACTACAACTTCAACCTAAGCCCTCACTGAGCTTTGAATTTCCATAGTAAAACTGTGTTGGAAATTTTCTAGTCTCTCATTTAGAAACTACAGTGTAATAGATTTCCAGGTAATGGCAATATAGCAAGCAAGGATGTGCATTTTCAGACTGCATAAAATATGTTTATACCATAGAACATAGTGGCCATAACTGATAGCTCAACAGGTTATATTTTAGGTTGATTCATGTTAAAGTAAGTCTTAATGGCACTGAAAGAAGTGTTTGTGCTCCCAGAACTATTAGTGCAAGATTTTAAATATCCTGTATACGATATGTATTTACCTCAGCTGCATTTTAAACAGTCTCTATGCAACACGTGGCATTGTTACTTTTATATCACTGTTAGATTTTTATTTATTTCAGTAACTAGTGTTGGGCTTGGTTATTTCTTGTAAGAGAAGAAATATTAGAAGTTTTGATAATTTAAATTTTATTTTGACTAAGTCATTTTGGAGGATGCTGCAAGAACACAAACAACATGTTGCATAGAGAAGTAGGGACTTCTTTCACGAAAACTTAACATGTGAAAGTCAGAGGGACTGTGTAAATGTTAAAAGCAGCTGCATGCTAAGATTTCTGCAGGTTTGAGCTTAAATCTCCTCCCCAACTCTGCCAATATTGTAACGAGCTCCTGCCATCACTGACCCCTTTCATGGTCCCAGAAATTATCTATTTAGGAAAACTGCAGAGGAATTGTATGATAATTTTTTTTTTAAGTATCTTTGGTTACAGCTGAATGGTGTGGCTGTTTTATTTGTGCTGTTCTGGTGAAGGGCAGTGACCTCAAGGCCAGGTTATCTGTCCAGCTCACTTGTGAAGGATCTGGCTGCTTTGTGTGCAAGTGTGGCTGAGCCTTTTGCTCTGGGCTCAGAAATGTACCTGATAAACTTCCCAAGTTTTGGTTTAGTGGCCATCAATGCCCATGTGATGTAAAGACAATATGTGAGGGTGGACCCAAACACTTCAGTGAGAAATCCCCTCTAGTGAATAATCCCAGGGAAGCACCCCTGGAGGTGCACGAGGAGGAAAAGCAGCTGGAAAAAGATGGGATCCAGAACACCCAAAGTGATCCCCCAGCCACTGTGTCATAGCTGGGACACTGAAAATCCTGTCAGCATAGCTCCCACAATGAAAATTATTCAGAGACTTCTTTCTGCTCCTGCTAGCAATGCAGAACCGCTGGAGATCTATCTGTATAGGGAGGTATATTATGTTCTAATTTATCTGCCATCTAATTATCTGCAGTCTAATTGAAAAATGTTTCCTCTCAGTGGAAGTACATGAGCCACAAAGAAAATGTCTGCCAATGGGGTCCCAGGGGAAGTGTTGGCAAATAAACTGTAAAAAAGATACCATAGACTTGCAAAGTGAGAACATTTCAGACTGGAAACACTATGGAAAAAAATATGGAGCCCACTATTGAATTTGTAAAGGGATTGTAACTGCTATTTTCTTTCTTTTCCCCCATCATTTTTTTCCATTTGTCCAATGCATCAGCATGATTTAGAGATTTAAGTCTACTGCAGTGGCCACAACATTAATGTGAAAATTGCAACCATGATCATACAGCAAAACAGAGCAACCTTGTTTTTTATTATGTTTTTTCCTCACCACTTTGAAAATTGAAATGAAATAAACTTAAATTCCATCTACTTGGGAAATCAAGAAGGAAGGTGCAGAAAAATACTGACAACATCACTGAAAACAGACGTTTCAAACACTAGATATCATTTCATTTCTATTAGCTTCTCATTATGTTGCCCTGTTTTTATCTAGCTTCTTAACTATCTGGAAATATAGAATTCAACTAAGGATGATCTCATGAAGTTAGGAGTATGATAAATGGTAATTAAATCTATTTAAATTGTCTGTATTTTAAGAAACTCTCACTAGGAGGGATGGAGAACATCTCTGCTATAGCGAAATAAATAAAACATGTTATGCAAAAGTGAATTTATGGTTCATTTGGAATTAGAGATCTACCACCTTTTCAATCCATACAAATGCATAATCTTGTCAATTAAATATTATTGTTAAGGTCTAGTAGTATGTTAAAATCACTTTAAAGTGCAACTAAGGAAAATTCATGTGTGTTTATTACTCCTTAAGGGTCTATTAGTGGGTATTTTATTCAGATTTGTGTTGTAAAATCTGCATAAACTCAGCATATTGTTATCCCCATGTGTGCATTTGTTTGGTTAAAGCATAACAGCAAATCTCTATTACTGCAACTTCTGGAAAAGTCAAGAGAACTAAAACAGTCCTAATTTTAATCAGATACAAACAGTTATCTCTACAGAAGTGAAGAGTTGACTATTATGCAAATTGTCACAGTTAGCGGTCACCAAGCCATCACAGAAGACTGAGCAAGTCAATTATTTCAGATATTTCCAAAGACTAGTGAAGATGTATGTTTCTCATTTGCACCTTGTCTTATTCGTGACAAAATAAGAAAAATATTGCAGCCTAATGATACTTGTTGATATTTTTAATACACGAAAGCTCCATTACTTCAGCTCAAATCTAAATATAAATTATGTTAGAAATCCCTTATTAGCTATGTTTTTGTGGTAATATCAAAATGTGCAAGATTTTTGGAGTACACTGACATTTCCTGTTGGTGGAAATATTTAGAGCAAGCGATGCTTTAAAATTTGTCTTTGGTATTGCTACTCTCGAGCAGAGTTTCTCCCCACACTTCTTTTCAAGACAGAATACTTTTCTTTTTTATATTAACCATCACTAGTTATTAATACAAAACTAATTCCCTAAATGTACCAAAAAATCATGCCAGACCACAAAACTGATAGTTACTAAAGGAATGTTTATCTTTCACTTAAAAGAGAATGTCCAGCAGAAGTAGGAATAAAAACAAAAAAATCTTTCAATGACTCTGATCAAAAATCCTTCTGCACTGTAGAGGTAAAAAAAAGGTGCAACAAAATAAAACATATTTAAAGAAATATAGAATATATCTGAAATTTGGGGGGCAACGATGAAAATGGGAATCCTGGCATTTCCTTCATTATGGAAAGAGTTTTGTCCTGAACAGCACATTCTTTTTAAAGCTTTCTATATTTTCACTGATATCCCAAGATTTACAACTATATTATAATGTCACTACACGAGCCCTTAGATCTACTACATACTTTACAAGTGTTAATTAACTCAAGCTCAAAGATCCGTTCAGGGGAGACTATCACACCTACAGTTTACACAGGAGGACCCTCAAAGAGGCCTGGGTTTCTTTCCCAGTGGCAGAAATGATGATGCATGGTGGATGGGAAGCAATCCCATTGGAAACCTGCTGCTTGCAAACCTTTACATCTCACCTCACAGCTGCCCCCAGAGCCACCCGAGGTGCAGAGCTAGGGCTAGGGATGGGGATGGACATGTTTGGAAAACCAGGAGGCAGTTTTGAGCTGGTCCATGCCAGCACTGCACAGTTTGTCCCTCCAACACCTGCATGATGGCAGGACACAGTGTGGAGGTGAGGCACAGGTGCAAAAAGGAGACACTTTTCCCATTCCACCCAGTCATGTGGTTGATTTCTACTGGTATTTATAATGAAGAAGAATAAATTCAAAGAGAAGGAGAGGCAAGTATTGCTATTTTTCCTCAAGCCTAAATGCATAATATTCCAGAGACTAGGTCAAAGGAGTTACTCACATCCAGTGAGAATATTCCTGCTCCTGTATATTTTTGAAAGATATTTAATGCAGAATAGTAACCTAGATAACTTCCAGAAATCATATGATGTTTATGGAGTGTTTAGATCGAAACACAAAGGGTTATCAAAGGCAATTATGTGGAGAACTAGCTTAATGCAGAAAACTCCTGTGTCTAGAGATCAAAGTCAAATCAGAATACTGATTGCATGCAAAAATTAATTTGTTCCATCTCTTCCTAAGATCCCTCAGATTTTGGCATGATCTGACCATCTTTACTCAGAAAAGCATCCAAGGAACTGGTGTGTTTGCACAGTATGACCGAGGTGATTGCCACCGCTGGTACATGGTAATTATTGCAAATTTGGGAGCAAGCACCGGAGTTTGCAAACTTCCAGTGACACACACGCAGCCTGCGTGCTTCCTACAGCAGCTGCCTCCCTCCAGTGCAGGTTATGGGCTTCTCAACCTCCCACAGCATTTATCATTAACCCACAAAAGCATCGTGAAAGAGCAAAATCATCAGAAAGGTAAAACAAGGCAGGAAATCGGGAAATCTTTAAAATGAGCGCCGGGTTTTTCTTATCCAACTTTAGGTATTAAAATTCCAGCAACAGCTATAGCTGAGATACAAAACCACAATGCTGCGCTGCCCTTTAGCAATCCCATAACGTTTTTTCTGGGATCACCACAACTGCAACAAAAGCTTCCCACAGTCTAGGGTTGGGATACAACTCCTTCACTGACGGCTGCCTGACCTGGGACACCGGTCAGGCTGACTCCCGCATGCTGCGCTGCCCTTGAGCTCAGATATAAAACCCCACTGCTGCGCTGCGCTTCCTGCAGAGGACCCTGACGGGCAAGCAATGCCGATCTTGCCGTTCCCTGGCTTTTCCCAGTTTGTCAGAACTCCAGCATCCCTCCAGGCTGGGAGCCGGGAGCGCTGCGCTCCGGTGGGAGCGGCGCCGCGCTCGGGGCGATGCCCGGTTTGGGGCGATGATCCCCCGGGCTGGGGCGATCCCGGGGGTCGGGGCGGTGATGCCTTGGCTCGGGGTGATGCCTTGGCTCGGGGTGATGCCTTGGCTCGGGGTGGTGATGCCTGTGGCCGGCAGAGCCCCAGCACACAGCGGAGGAGCCGCTCTCTCTCTCTCTGTCTCTGTGTCTCCGTGCCCGCTCCGGCTCGCCCGCAGTGCGGGCTGAGCGCTCCGAGCTCCGGGGCAATAACAATGGCCCTTTGTCCAGCTGTGGCCGCTTCCCCCTCTGCAGCCAGGCCTTATCTGCTCAGGAAATGCCTGCTTTAACTGACAGGTACGAGATTAAATCTACAGCTGCCGAAACACAATCTCCGCTCTGTTAGATAGGCTTTCATTGAAAAGCACTACAAACACATAATTTGTTTATGTTGTACCAGCAATCCTTGACAAAGCAGACTGTCTAGCTGAGACAAATGTGGTTAAACCCATTTATTGTATTATTTCTGCTACACAGAACAAGCTCTTAAAACGCAGAAACTGCACAAGGCACAAAGCTCTAGCTGTCTCAAGAAATCAAGAATAGATGACTTCTTGTTACACTAGCCCCCTTTACACAGCATAGCATGTGCCCTCCTGGAAAGCATCCACTGTGATTTCTTTCTCTTTTTTTTCACTCTCCCCTCCACACCAACCCCCTCCCCCCTCCCTCCTTTTTTTNAAAGGGGATGGTTCAATGATGTTTGTGTCTCCAGGTTTTAAAGTTTCTTTTGTTTTCTCTAGCATCAAGAACTATAAAACAACTAAGTCGTCAAAGGATGCCTTTAGTTTTAAGAAACAAAGGGATATTTTTGAGAGAGTACTTCTCAAAGAAAGAATCATTTTCCAGACACACTGTCTGGTCTTCCTGACTTAATGCATGCTCAAACCGAAGTTTTGCCTGACTAATGAATGCCGGACCGACACCCCCCACCCCTTCTCTCTCTGTTTTTTAATCATCAATCACCTATTTCTCAAAACATTACTTCATTTTTGTTACACCTTCTGCCTTATTTTAAAATAATATTGCTGGCTGTTTATTTCAAATGAAAGGCACGGGGAGCTGATGAATTAAGTGTTTATAAATCTGAGTTTTCAGATTGAAAACAACCTTTTTCATAATGCAAAGGCTTTATAAGTAAAACCTGTCCTTTAGCCCGAGTTTCTTCTGGCCATATATTACTCCCAGTAAACTCTGCTACAAGAACTGAACGAGTGCCATATACTGAATATGTTTGAGAGCCTCAGAAACTTACTCCAGTGGAGCAGGACAGACTCCCAAGAACACTGTGGCCCATAGAATTCTTGTCTTTCTCTATATTTAAGACTCCATTCTCCACCAATTTGCATATGCTCCTCCAGTTAATGTTACTGGGAGTTGTGTGCACACACAGATGTACTCAGCGACTGGCATGTTAAAGCATCCCTTCACTCCAGTGAAATTTAATAAATGAGCTTTCCCAGTGTTATTAATATAGATTGTAAACCACCAAATTGTTGCTCTAATGGTTAACCATAATTAAAAGGAAAAGAAATAGGAAGAGTAGTCAACATCTTAATGTTTTAATGCTCACATTGCTTCTATAACCCTCCTGTCTCTCCTGGGGCATTCTTTTCCATACCCTTTTGCAGCTTGTTGGTTTCCATATTATTTTATTTAACCTTAATCACAGCATTCTTCTCTGGATTTGGGAGGAAGCTGTAACAGAGCTACCCTACGAGCTGCCACTCAGAACATTCAGTTTGGCATAAAATTAAAAAAGTATGCAATAAACTGGCTGAATCCATAGGGAATCCCTCAAACAGCATGGATAATGAGGGGAATCCATAACAGACATAAACAAACCCAGAAAGATGTCTGGGGCCAACATCATTATGTAAGATATATGCCCAAGATGTATGGGCATACGTTTGAATGTTCAAACTAAGCCTGTATTAGATTGATTGAATCTCAGCATGGGGTTCAGTTAATAAACAAACCTTGCCTTCAGAAAATATTTGGAGCTGAAATCATGTATTATAGCCAGGCACCTACTACACGTGGCACTAAGATGCCCTCCTACCTTTAAGCTTTGTTAAAACAGGCTGGTGAAGGAAATTAGGAATCCATACTACCAGAGGAACAGATCCAATTTTCAGGCTAAGTGGCACCACTCTAAAGGCAGTTGTTATCCACAGACTGTATTTCAGTCTGTGCACCACGGGCATATGAATAGAATCCACATTAAAAATTAGAGACCGTTTTCAATCTTTGGGCTTTGAGTCACACTTCCCATGTTTTTTAAACATGTTACTCATATTCTCATAAAGGACACAACAATAATGCTAGCAAATCTTTCTGGTAGTTATTAATTTCACTGTAGAACAGCTTTTTTGATATGCTTGGCTTGTTAAAAAAATGCATTTTGCTCACCTCAGGGTACACCATTAGCTTGCATATTTGCTCTTTTCCTTTTTTTCCAGGTTTTGTTTAAATATTCTTCTTAAACCTGTATATTAATCACTGCTCAGAGGGTGAAAGAATTTGCAGGAGCAGCTGAAGTGCTACTTTTTTCTCAAAGTAGGAACTAGTTAGTGCTGACACTTTTTATTCATTGGAAGATGAATGAATGAGAGATAGAGAAAGAAAAAAAAAATAAGAGTAAGGATGAGAGGGCTGACTTGGTGGTAGAGAGTCCAACAGATCAGTTTAACATAATAAAATCTTGCAAAATTGTGAGCTGCAATGGCATGTCCTAGTGACAACCAGATCCAGAAAGTCACCCCTGTCATAATTTTGGCCATTGGGTCAGGCAATCAGGAAGCAAGAGAAAGATTTCTACAAAAATACCCATCCAAATAGGCTTCCAAAAGACAAAAAGCTTCTTTCAATAGCTCTGTTCCAGTTCTCACATCTGTGTTTACCTGCAAGTTACTGTGCTCCATTTTGAAGCACATTATTTTGGTGTTCAGCTACACAGGAAACACTGCAAAATATTTCAGATGTGTACCTGTAGCACCTCAGCTCTCCAGCACCACATCCACATGTGAACAATGTTTAAATATACTGAGGATGACTTCAGGGAAATTTGTTTTCTCCTAAAAAGAGGACTGTGGAAGTTTGTGTGTAGTACTTTCCATGATAAAGTCACACATCTCAACAAGCAGAAGCTTTCCTATTTGACTTTTTTTTTAAATAAAAGCCAATATCTCTTTCTCTATATATATAAATACATAAGTGTGTAGCTATGTTTATGTATTTCATCTTATAAATATACAAGCATGTTCTACATATACATGGGTGCACATAGAATAGACAGATCTGTACATACAACACATCTATATGATGTGATCTCTATATATATAGATATATATTATATGTGATCTATAACACATTTCTATAGATATACCTTTTACAAATAATCCTGACCATACATATATTTCACATATATGTATGTAGAACGTGCTTTCCTCCTGTTTCCCAAATCCCTCACTCAGGATTTCCATGTTCTTAGATCCATCCCTTTATACAATTCCCCTGCTGTACTCCTGGACAGTCTCCATTTAAATTACTTCCTGGGACACATAAAACCTGTTTCTGCAGT
The DNA here is from genome assembly GCA_013397075.1 of Rhabdornis inornatus. Classification (NCBI taxonomy): domain Eukaryota; kingdom Metazoa; phylum Chordata; class Aves; order Passeriformes; family Rhabdornithidae; genus Rhabdornis; species Rhabdornis inornatus. The sequence continues at coordinate 43,712 of VWZS01007229.1, forward strand.
GCTTGCTCTGGGCAGACCACCTTTATCAGGAGTTGTACTCTGAGCATGATACATTTAATAGCTTTGCTGCTGAGTGAGGAAGTCAGCAACCCAGCTGGGCTGATCATAGTTACACGAGTAACAAAAAGAAAATGTTTTTTAAATCGCTCACATCTATTATTGCTGGATTTCTTTCTGTCTCTTCTATTTATCAAATAATTTTTTTTTTCTCCTTCCCTTAATCTCTTCACTCCTCGCCCTCAGTCTCTTTACAAAACTCTTGGCATTAACTCTCACTTTGTCTCTTTTGGGGGGTAGGTTTTTTTTGTATTCAAGGTAGCTATCCAGCAGTAAATTCTCCTTTTTATGCCACTGATACCAAGAAAGTGACACCTAAAAGTTGTCAATAAACTTCCATTGTAAGGAAGGAGACCACAGTGAAGCACATTTGGCTTTCTTGTCTTTAGGATGGTCATTGTCACAAGCTCAGGAAAAGCTTAGACATAAAACCACCACCACATCAAGGAAATGAGGACACCTACAAACATCTGGTTTTTAAGATAGACATATGCAGCTGAAACTAATTAAAATTGTGATTTTTCTAAAACCCTCCTACTGCACTCAAGTGTCTTCAGAGTAAACAATTCTCTTATCCAAACTCCCTGTTTTGTTAGCCCATGATTTTCTCCACCATTTTTTCAGGTAAAAAAAGACTTTTCAGCATGTAATTTTTTATATCGGTTTAGGTACCCCTTTGAGAATACTTTTTAGGTTGTTGGTTTTTGGGTTTTTTTGCTTATTTTCTCATTATAAATCAATCTAACTACAAAAGTGGAGCAGAAGAAAATACAAAAAAAAAATTAGGATACCAGTAAGGAATTTCTGAGATGTGAGGGCAAATGGGCTGAAGAGGATTAATGTGAGATGCACAGACCAGCTAACCCACATGCTTATTTTTGACCACACTGGTCTTGCATTTTTAAGGGAGGTGAAGGGGAGAGGTGTGGTGATGTATTTTAAGAAAAACACAGGAAGATGTTTTGCTTGCTGTTGGTCAGTAATGTCTAGAAATTATTTAATGCTTAGACCCAGAAATGTCCATGCTTGCCTTTCAGAATAGATCAGAAGTCTCTGTGATATTATTGCTATCTGTCTGCTTTATTCTGCAGCTGAACAGAGCAATGGCCACTGCACTTCCACCCAAAGGTGCATCCCTGGTAGCAGTGCCACACAGGGCTGCTGCCTGTGGGACTGTGCTGTTTGCAGCTCTGTTACAAACAGCAGTACAAACCCAACCCATCCCAGCATTCAGATTGCATTTTTTCCAGTGCACATCTTGATTCTCCCTCCTGGAAGCCTGGACCATGTTCAAATCTCTCATTCTGATTTTCCACACTCACTGTCTGACTGGCTTTTTGCTGTTACTAGCCACTGCTATAACCTCTGTGCTATGCATAATAAAAATCCTTCCCATCTGAGTTGTCTGCCATGGTTACTGGAAATCTGCTGTATGCAGCATTCCCAAGAGCAGGAAAGGAAGGTGCCTTTACTGCAATTGGATAAATATCACCTTTTCTTTAAGAGGAACGTTTACCCTCACTGAAACCACCTCTAATGGTGACTGCTAAGCTACTCCCACCTCTGCAACAGAATTCCTGTTAATTTGCATTTTACTCCTTCTGGTGTTGACAGAATAACTGGGGTATGTGCTCCCTTTCACTTTTCATCCCATGCATTAAGAAAAAAAAAAAAAAGATCATTTCCCTAGTATTTCACAAAACTTCACCAGAAAATACAGCTAGGGTAAAAACTATCCGATCACTGCCTACTTGTGATGCTTTTTAACTGAGTTTGCATGTTAATTTATTGCATGCTTTGTTTGTAAATGTGCTTCTGAAATAAATGAAGCATTTACAAATATGATTAATCTACAGATTCAGAAGCACGCAATAAAGAAACAAATTGCTGAGTGCCCTTGTCCTTTTACACAGAAGCTAAAACACAACTTTCAAATGTCTAAGACTGCCTAGCCTTACTTTTTTCTTTCAATAAAGTTGTTTAAAATAGATGTTTTCAGCAAAGAAATTTTTACTAAGTTCCTGGTTCCAGTTTCATTTATACTAGTGTAACTCAGAAGCAACTGCAACATATGCTGTAAACCAACACCAGTGTAAACACTGTGGAGATGAGGTCAAAATAAGGCTGTTATTGTATGACTTTTAAAGTGTTCATGTAGATTAATATTCTCACCCCTTAACAGATTTAGACACATCAGCATGAACACAGAAATGCAACAAGTTGAAAATTCAAAGTACATTTACTAGTGTATTTTATGCCACTCACATTTTCAGTCAGACCACCCAGAGCAAAGAAAAGAAAAAGCCACAACAAAAAAAAAAAAAAAAAAACAAAAAAAAAAAAAAAAAAAAAAAAAAAAAAAAGCCCTCTGCATTGTTTGCAATAATATGGAAGGAAATTGAGTGTATATTCTCTTCTTCCTGTATTTTCCAGCTAGATTAAGCTGTTGTCTTCACAATTGCCTCCCAGCTGCTGTGACTTGTGAAAACAACAGACCCTGCTCTGTTGTCTGCAGAAAGCCTGGATTGTTATGAGTAACTTTATTGCAGGCACATGAGTGTGTTAAGACTTTAAAACACGCTCAAATGTCATGTGCACACCCAGTGACGGGCAAGAATAATTATGAAAAAACAAGAATTCTATGTCTACGAAACAGTGTCAGACAAAATGGGCCATTCATTGTGTTCCTTTGGGAATGCTTGGACTCTCCAGCCAGAAAACAAAAAAGGCACTTTTTTCCTGCCGTAGGCTGAATACTTAGCTTTGCCATCTGAGCCCTAAGAAAACATGGGCCCCCTCTCTAACTACTGGCTGGCCCGCACACAGTAAAAAGTATTAATGTCCCCCTTTTTCCAGCAGCTCCCTCTGTGTAGGCTGCGGCCAATGTAAAGTCAATGCAAAGACAAAACAGTTTGCCTAACATTAGTAAAAAAAACATAACTCTTGTGCAGTCTGAAAATCCCTCTGACACACACAGAGGTTTTATTCTAAGGCATATCCCCTCTGTCCTTGGGCGAGTTACCGTAGCTACTGGTAATGCTTTTAGCAGGTAATAACTGCTGCCTGCTGCTCCCCTTCCAGCTTTCCAGAAGTCTGGGGGTGAATCAGATTGTGTACAATTGTTAAAAATTATTATCTGATTGCCTCATTTGCTGCTGCCCGTTTTCACAGTTGGTCTTCCTAAACAGGACCTGTGTGCCCCTGAAAGGATTCTTGGAAATGAAAACATAACAAGGCTTAGCTCAGCATCAAGTCATTTTGATATCAGTTTTTTTCCCTTCACAGGTGGACTAACTCCAGTCTCATCTTAAAAGTGATAAATTACAAGCAAATGAAAAACTTTTTTGTGTTATTTCTAATAAGAATTTCTGTGTCAGACACCATTTGTCTAATGTACATTTTTAAGCTAAGGATTCACATATGTCCACATTTTTTGGATCTAGCATCTATCCAGCATATTCAGCTAAGTGTTTGTACATCTTTAAAAGAGGTGTCCATACCAATTCAGTATTAAATTGAAGCAGTGTTTCACAGAAATAGAAACAACACACAGTAACTTGGAAAATCCTTGTGCGCTGCCCATAAAAAGACAAGAATTATTTCTTATTAATTTGGCCCAGTGTCTGAATATAGATTTGCAGATTATTAAAACACTTAGCAAGGATTTTACCTTGCCAACTTGAAGCAGGCCAGAAAATGAGAAAACAATGGAATCAATTTTGAAGGGTTCTAGTGTGTCTATATGTTCATGAGGAGTGACAGAAGGCAAAAGGAAGGGCAAACTGTAACTCCCAGAATTTTCTGGGTTGTTATTTTCTTCACTAAACCCTCTTACTCTACTTAGATAACATAAGTAGATTACATCTACAGCATTAAATGGGTTTTGAAAGGATATAGTGCTTTAACATTAAATTCTTCCCTTCTTCAGGGCATGAACTGTCCTTCCTTATTTGTACAGTGCATAAGCAGCACCTACCAGAATATGACAGTGATCCTGACTGGGGTCTCAACCAACTGTGCAAATATTAGTACTTGTAATATTATAATAGGAGGCCATTATGGTTAATATTGTGTCATGCCAAGATGTCCCACAGGGACACATCAAAGATGAATGTACACAGGTAAATTGTCTTGTCCTTTTCTAGAATCTGAAGGAGAAAGGTTTCAGCCTACTTCTTGTCACTCCTAATATCAAAGTACAGGCTTAGCCTCAAACGTGTATTTAAATCAGAAACACACAGTACTATGAAATGAACCATCAGGCCATCCATGAATTTGTTTTAACAATCCAACAACATCACCATTTCTCATTCATCCACTTAGCTTAATTTTCCTACCATCACTTTCATTGCTGAGGTTGTCTCTATTAAGCCATTTTTTGTGCATCATTAACTTTTAACCAGGCATCGATAGCTTTATTGTTTAAATTGCGTATGACTTTATTTAACGTCAGCATTTCTTCTGCCTCCTGACATGAAGTCACATTTTATAACTAATTAAATTGATCCCTGGGAAGCAGAAGCCACTAAACGGAATTATTCGTACCCAAGTGTCAATATATTAAATCAAAGGGCTAATGAGTTGGGTCACTGCTTCTTTTATCTGAAAGCTACTGCAGAATAGAATTCATACCAACCTCTACTTTCTGCTTTAACAATCAATTTTATTTAAACTAAAGGTAACTAATTAATAAATTTTGATATAGCTGTAAATAATACATTTAAGCCTGTTTTCACTGCTTGCACACATGTAAAGGTCACTCAGGCAGGAAAAAAAAATGCTTTGTTGATATAAACTGTCTAAAAGCATATTTTTTATCTCTCCATGTGTAAGGAACATTACTTCTAGGTTATAGGAAGCTTCCAAAATGACTTAAAAGGTGTTTTGTAAGTAAACAGTTTTGAGAACTTCTCAGTTTTCAGCCATTTCTATTATAGGCTTAAATCAAGATGAAAATTTGCCTCTTGGAACTGACAATACTGCCTAACGAAAGTGATTAAGAAATGACTAAATTTGTCATGTCAGCTTTTCCTATAGCTCTTGCAGCTGCTGAGTAATATTTTGGATGCTTTCACTATTTACATCTGGACACTACTTTTAAAATTCATCACCTAATAATTCATACCACTCACAGATTTAGTCACAGTTCAGCTTTCTTTGACAAAAGGCTTGTAGATGGTTCAAGAGAGCTATCTTTACTGAAGTTGTCTTCAACTAATCTGTTTACATCCAGATTGTCTAAAAAGACATTCTGAAAATCTCCAATGCCTCAAAACCACATTTTAGTGCCTATTTGTTTTGCTTGAGAACCAATCAACTTCTCTTATTTTATAACCTGTGGAGAGTTCACCTGTATGGAAACAGCAAGTGCACTTTGACACTAACTAATGTTTATAAGCTATTTATAAGCTACAATTAGGCTTGAAGCCAAAGGCCATTAAAAAAAATTCAAACAAAACCAGGTTGGGTGCCATTGTCACATTTGAGTGGGGAAGCAGAGATGGGTGAAAATACATCTTCTTGTAGCAGCCTAAACAAGTAAAGTTTTGATCCAGCTTGCCATATGCATAAGGAGATCAGAAAAGGGGGTGAAATAAAACTTTCTCTCATTCATTCATGCATCCTCTTCCCCACAGCAACTAGGACCCTGAAAGGAATGTGACTGAGGCACCACCAGCTCCCCAAACTACATCCATGGCTGCACCCCTCACGCAAAACAAGCAAAGAAATTATAAACTGGTTTCAAAGAAATACCTGAGCAACCATTGAAAGCAAGGCTGGGATTGTTCACTGGAAACTGATGGTTATTTTAACACATAATGGTGAATTAAAAATAGGATGGCAGCAACGTCCTCCTAAAACTTGGGTTTGTTGTTTCACCACTAAGATCAAATGCAACACAAGGAGCACCACAGATCTTTTTTAAAAAATGCATGTTCTTGCACCCACACATCATTTGCTTTCTCAAACAGTAAATTAGGGGTTTTCGGCCAGCACAGTGGTTGCCTTATAAAACAACTTTAAATAGTCACTTTTATCCATTTATAAATGGATATACTTTGGAGGGTCAAGTGTGTGCTGTTGTTCCACACCACAAATGTTTTCTTTCGCTTCCAATGGTTAAATGTCATGAGAGTGCTTGACCCCACTACAGAACATCATTCAGTGTCTGGGGGAAACCACAAATATGGCTGTACCTGTGGCTGGCATGAGATCATTTAAAAATAAAAGATCATTTCAAAAGTGGAATCTGTAATAGTGAGACATTTGCACCTACAAATGTTTATTAAATATGGACTCCCTTAATATATATATATATATTCTGTAGTCTATTCTTCTCTAATGTAAGGGGTTTTTTTTCAAATATATAAAACACTTGGAGCTACAGCAGCTCTGTCTCATAGATTAATGGGATACCACGAATGGTCATTGAATGTACATAGAATTTTTTTTTTTTCCCACTTAGATGGCTCAGGAAAAAATAAAAAAAAATTGATAAAACTGGGAAAGTTCTACACAAGTATTCATGTCTTTGGTAGAAATAAAGAGTAATGCCTTTAAAGAAAGACTTAAAACACAATGGTGCTACAACTCTGTCAGCCACAGTTTCTGTGCAAAGCACAGAGGGAGTTTTATGTAAAGAATGTTTCAGAATTGTGTTCCAGACTTATGTTGTTGCCTGAGCTCACTGAAAACAAATTGCAGGCATGATGCTGGAGATGCACTGGAAATAAGTGCTTTAAGATAGAAAACCATAACAAAATCCATTGATAGTATCCCAAAAATCAAGCTGTAACCAGCAGCATTTAAAAATGGAACAACAGAGGTGAAAGAAAAAGAAAAGTTTGATTCAGGAAAGGTTCAAATTCTCATCAGTTACAACGGCAACAACTGTTGGCAAAACATGTGGGTAACAGAGGAGGAGGAGAACAAAGTGTTGTTTTCCCAAAGTAAAATGGTTCAGTGCACATCACCCTGTGAATGTAGTTCAACCAATATTGTAGTTAAATCACAGAGAAATCTGTTTCTCCAACTAAGCTACCTAGCTAGTTATCCTGATGGTGTATTTGAGGTTCAGCACTGCCCATGAGAAAACAAAACATGGGAACAATGTAAAATCTACCACTAAATATTTAGCAGTGGCCAAATAGAATTGCTGGGAAACGTATCTGTCATCACATTCAAAAATTGGTTTAGCTTATGGGTTTGGAGAGCTCTGCAAAATGTAAAAAAGAGTGGCCCTTACTAGGGATATTTCCAAATTCTTTTAAATGCTGTCTTTCAACAATGACTGTAAAATGAGCTAATTAATTTATTTAAACTCTAAATTTTCTTTTATTTTTAGAAATTAGCAACCTGGAACATGTGATTAAGAAAAAAAGTTAATTTCTCCTGGCTTAAAACAAAATCACTCCCTTTGATCTGGTGTCTTCAGCTTCTGGAGAAAAAAAATGTATAAATACTAGTGCCAAATAACTTACATTATGGGTGTCAGTACTAGAAAAAGTTATTCAGGATTCATAAGGGAGTAGAAGATAGACACATAAAATCCAGTTACCACACCATCAGTTGGGTTTTGGGGAGAAAAGTGGGAAGGGAGGGTTTGCAGATGTTAAACACAAGCACAGTCATTAATAACCATTAAAATGGAAAAAGAATTGCTCACTAACATGCTAATGCCAATACTTTAAAAGAATTTTTCCCTAGTTTTTGCCAGTGATTTCACTGTTATGCCATTGCTGTTACTATACTCCAGTGGAAAGTGATTTGTTGATATCCCCTTAGGTCATTCCAAGTTGTATGGAGCCTACAGCAATTAGCTGCTCATGTTTCTGTCAGTTTTCTGGTACTAGACCTTCCTTTTCATGAGAGTTTTCTTTTCCCCCTGTTCATTTATATTAGATGTTTGTGGTTCTCTCACTCTGGGCTATACAGATAACAATTAAGCTGAAATGCTTGAGACCAGTACAGTGTTCTTTGTACTCTGAATTAGCTCAACAATTTCAGAAGGCATCTAATAGTCTGCGTGAAGAAAGGCAGAGAAAGTGTGGCAAGAAACATGAACTATTTATGCACATTTTTATGGTTTATCTTGGCAAATTTTTGCTTATGATTTTCTCTAAATCTGAGCTCTGGGATGCCTACATATACAGACACAACTAGCCTACACACAAATTTCCAAACTGATGCTGCATTCAAAACTGTTGAAGCAAAAGGACAGACTATCTTTATCTCTTCACTCCTTTGGAATTTGTATTTTAAATTCTGCCTATTTATATATTTGTGTGTATCTAGTACCTTTCCTCTGCAACTTTAATAAACCCAGCATTTCATGATTAGTTAAAAATGAACAAACTTTTGGGATCCACATGCTTTTGGTGCAATATAAAGTGAAGGTTCAGATTTTTTAGCCTAAACAATCTGGTGCCTCATTTGCAGGTGTACTTTGGAATTATATGTCTAAATGATTTCCACCTCATCTGAAAAGAAGTTGTTGTAATTAATTGCTCCTGCCACAAGCTGTGCCCAGGAAGTTGGTAGAGTAAAACCAGGCTAGTCTGAGGAGTATCAGGACATTAAAATATGTCAGTAAGATGCTCAAGATATTTTAATGAAATTTAGGAAGCAATAATAGCATTGGATTTCTCTGGCAAGTTGAATATACATATATTTCTGAAATATACATAACAGTTATCATATATGAAATTTATTTTCATCCATTCCCTGAGCAAAATGAAGGATAATTAAAAAGCAGAGCTCTAGGAAACTGGATGATTTCATTTTGCAAGGATTTGTACAACCACTTCTTTATTTTTGTGTTGAATTACTCAAAGTGAAGCAACAGCTAGCTGATCCAAAGTCAGAAATCATGCCAGCCTCACATGAAAATCACTTTCTGGACATTTAAATACATTCTAGTTAAGTTTGAAGCATGTAAATTAATCTTGCTAAGGGTGAAATTAAAAGAATTCCAGTAACAGATTAGTATTACTGGTTGAAAGAGTAGTGGTGATAAAATATTTCTCAAGTACTACAGAAAATCATAGAAAAGAACTGAAGGCTTAGACACACTCACTAACAGAGACAATTTGGGATTTTGCTAGTGCTAACAGGCATGCAAACAATTTTTCCAGGCCACTTTCCAAAAGCCTCTGAGAATACAGAATTGAGTGTAGCTTTTCATGAAGGATAACAAACTGACAGCCTAAGAGATGGAAAATGTATAGGTAGGTACAGAGTAAAAATACTATCACTAATAAAAAAAAAAAAAAAAAAAGAATGAATCAGTGATACTAAAAATTAAATGAACTGGTGATAACTCATCCTTGTGTTTATCTATCTCTGTAGCATATGGCTTTTGTGCTTTGAATGAATCACAATGAAGCATCAAATGCAAAAGTCAAGAGGCAAGTTCACTATATACTTAAAAAGAATTCACAAAAATGACTCTTTCTGTCGACTGCTCCCATTCAAAGGCCTGAATGAACAGGCTTTATAAATATGGGGTACTCATGGAATCCTGCACAGCCAAGTGTGCCTGCAACCAGATATTTCCTATGTGAATAACTAGACAGGGAATTTTCAAAGGCTTGCAGTAAGCACTTTCAGCAGCAAATTGTCTCAGCCCTTAGTCACATGTTCCTTAAAAGGAAATCATTAGCAATCTAAAAACTCCCTTTCTTTAGTGTTTTCCAGCGTATGCTCAGTGTACTGAGACACATTCTGAGTGACATTAACCTCTGCCTGAAACAGCAACCAAGTTTACACTCTGCTAGAAAACACCATGCACATCCACTGAAGATATATTGTGTACCTTGCACGTTCCCCAGTTCATATCTCCCATGCTGTTCAGTCCCTGCTTAATAGATAATAAAGCCACATTCTAAAACATTTTAAAGTGGTCTTCTGAGCCAAGCACTCCGGCTCAGGTTATCTGTGTTCAATTCCCAGCTCCACCCAGGCTTCCTGTGAGACCCAGAACAACTCATTTAAGAGCCTGAGTTTCTTGCCTCAGCTCCTTTTTATAACCCTTCTTTTGAGTCTTATCTAGCAAGATTTTGCAGTTCTTTAGGGAGAGGAACATCCCTTGCTTCTTAGAAGCAATAGTGACTGAAGAGTCTAAGATCATCCATACCATGACAAAACATCCATGACATTTGAGCAGGATTGTCTCTACTACAGCACCATTCCAGCAGCCTCAGTTCAGCTCTGCCAGTGACTTGCAATTAATTGTAGTCGGTGTCTTTATATTTCAAGGGAAAAAAAATAATTCCAAGAAAGAATAAGTGGTTTTTTGATAAATTTTAAACAAAAGGATAATGTGTTTGTAAAGGAATTCAGTTGCTAATTTCAGCACTGAACTGAGCTCTTTCTTCCACATTTCCTAACCAATTGCTCATATTGATAAGTATATTGAAAAGAGACAGCCAAATCTTTGATTTTTATTTCTATGTCCTTTCACTGGTACCCACTTCCTATATATAACCAGCAACACCAGAACTACACACACTACTAAACTGCATTTTTAATCCTGTTTTTCTGGTGACAGGTAGGAAGCTTATGAATCCCTCTCATGGTGTATATTGTCACCAGTCATTCCTGATAAAAGCATGGTCTGATAGAGTAGAGCTGGGCAGAGTTTATGCAGCATGTGTGCATGCAAGAAGATTAGATGTGCAGTTTGACCACTCAGGATACCATGGGTATATGGTAGAACTAAATGCTTGAATTGGGGGGTGATTGTATGAATTAGATGAAGCTATTTTTTTTTTTTTAATTCAAGAAATAAATTAAACAATCAGGCTATTTTAAAATTAAAGACCAGTAACAAGAAATCTTTTTGAAACATCACTGCGCAGATATTTCAATATTTCTTCAATAGTCTTCAATATTCTAAGATCTTTGATTATACTTTTGATTTTCAAAGCACTTTTAAACAATGAATGAACCGAACAACTGTGCACTAACCCCTTTTCCATAACTGTGGCTATGAATATTAAAGTGAAAAAAACAAAGGAAAAATGGCAGAACAAACTAAAAGACAGTGGAAAGAGAATTTCTTAGCCACCCAGCACAGAGAGACTTGTCATGCATACATATCTATTTCTCACCTGTACACTGTCTCTATGCATCACAGTAAAGTTCTCACATTATTTTACCCAAAATTCTCCTCCTATTAATTATAAAATTACTCAGAAGAAACTCATGTTCTTGTAACCATATAAGACTAGAACTACTCCCCAGTAAAAATTTCTGTCAGCATAAAGGAATGACCTATATAAATACTGTATTTTTTATTATTCAGAACTTTCTTCATTTTTTCCAGTTTTTCCCACCACTCTACTTAATATTTCTGCATGTTTTTTGCCAAAACAAATTCAATATCTTTGATGGTATGATGTGTGTATAATCCACTTGTGATTTTTCAGTTAGAGAAGCTATCCCAAACTCAAGGGTGTTATAACTTTTTTCTACTGCTACTCCATATTTTCACTTATACCCCTGTGTATTCGCATATGCATTTTAAATACGTCTCTGAAACACCAATAATCCCTCTTTGAAGTACTGAATGGAAACCAAAAGATCAGACATTTTTAGTTCATGACTTTTCTCTCACTACAGGAAACACCTCTGAGATCATAATTTGACAGCAATTTCTCTTGTCTTCCAATCCTGAGATGTTTTCCACAGCAATATTTATTCCAAGTAGGCGGATTTTATTTGGAAGTGCTATTAGGTCATAGATCAACCAACAGCAGGAAATATCTCCAGTCCCTGTTTGCTTCTGGAATGCAAACTGTTAAAAAGGGACACGAGAGGTTTCAGAGATTCTAGGGCAAATACAGCCTATGGATTTGTGACTTTAAGGAACTTGACTTCACTGTCTGCTGAGGTGAAAGCTTGAAGCTTTTCCTGTGATTGTGTTATTGATGGGGTCTCTGCCCTTTTGGATCCTCTCATTCAACAAGTTTTCACACAGGTACTTTTCATGTAAATATATATTTAAGAAACCCAACCTGTCTGAAAGAGCATGGAAAAAAATCCCTCACCTCAGTCTAGCTGTCTGCTTTCACCAGGAATGTAGGAGCTTAGTTCAACTTGAAACATCTATTTTTGTATCAGATTCCACTGAAATCCACCAACAGGCTGAAAAGTTGGTGGCACGTGCACTTCAATGCACAGAGCTCATTTCCAGAGGCAAGCAGGCTAACAATACAAATCTGGTATCTTCCTTTTCTACTCAAATTGCCAACCTGACAGCTCTGAAAACTGAAGCTCCTTTCTCTCTTGTTGCCATGTACTACAGCAAGGTCTCTTCACAGAACTGCCTACTGTGCCACAGACAACCTTTGTAACAGCAAATTTCAGAGGGAAAAAGATTAAAACTCCCACTTTAATTAAACTCCATAGTTCTGCTTGTGGGGTGTAACACCTCCCCCCTCAAAGGGGAAAGTCTTCCCACCCCAGTGGTCTCTCTGCAATCCCTCTCCTTTCCCAGGCACTTCTTCCCCTGCTTGCTCTCCTGCCAGTCCTGGTGCTCCCTTTTCTGTGAATTTATTTTACTTATTAAAGTGAGAGTGAATCAGATTATGTAGCTACTGATGTCTGCACTTTCTGCTGAGACAAACAGAGGTTTCAGGAGCTTTAGGGGCTTCCTTTCTGCAGAAAGAAGCCTCAGATCTGGAGTACCAGCCCAAGAACCACAGCAATTGTAAGATGTGATAAATGAGTGAGCGCTGGGTAAAAGAGCAACACTCTAATTTATGTCAGGCCTTCTTTGAATGTGAGGGTTAAAATGTCCTGCTGTGCCTCTGCAAGCCTGAGCCTGTGCTCAGCTATTTCTCACACAGTCCTGGATCCAGGCTGAATCCAAGCAAAGTTTGGATCCCATCTCAGGTGGACACTGCTCCTCTCCTCCCACACCCAATCCTTCCTCCCAAGAGCAGCCCAAAGGGCTGAGCAGGATGGGTTCCATGGTTCCATTTCACTCATTTCACACCCACCAGCGAGCCCTGGGGGACTCTTGCAGTGCAGTCACATAGATGGGATACAAATCCTAAAAAAAAAACAAAACCTGGGAACCACACAGACTCAGCCAACAAAGACTCTAGAGCTGTCAGCCCAAGAGAAGCAGCAAGTGGCTTCCTCTGAGAGTTACAGCACAGTTTTTAAGAGCTTTTCATGATATTGTGTCATTTTAAGCATCATGAAAAATAAAACAGATAGATCATTCCTCAAATACACCACTCCTTTCCTGGTTAAAAATTTTTCCCAGCTTCCCTAGCACAAGATCACTGAATGCAGGTGAATCATTACGAGGAACTGGTGTATTATAAAATGAAGCCTTTTTTATATTTTATGGCCTTTAGGAATAGGGTTTATCACAAACCTATCAATGGACACATGGGGGGAAAAGTACAAATTTTCTCTGTCAGGAGAAAATAATGGACCAGAGATAAAAACTAATAGTGAAGTACATGACAAAGTACCAGACTTTGTCCAGGCACAGTTGTACCTCCTTCCTAAGATACACAAAAAACAGCTCAGTATATTTTAAGGAAAATAGTTTCTAGCTTCAAATTACTGAAAAATAATTTCAAATTTATGGATTGAATGTGGAAGCTACAGATCTGTCTGAAACTCTCTTACTATAGCAATACCCTAATGAAATTAAAGCACTTCTTTTGCACCTGGTATGTTAGATAGAACACTTGATCCTAGAGGATGGAGTATTACAAAAAGGAATAAATTAAGTGAAACTTATATCCAAAAATATAATTTAAAACCCCAATGCACCAAAACCTCAATTATTTCAGTCAGTTCCATAAATCTAATTTAGATAGGACTATTGTCAGCAAAACCATAGTACTGCTACCAAACATTCAGAAAAGCATTAGTTTCACAAAACCTCATGTGCATAAAATGGAAAACATTTTAACTATGCCTCAGCAATGCCAACATAACAAAGGGAAGAACCTGAGAGCTACAGCAGGTGACAGATTGACTGTTCCTTTAGAGCAAAAATCTCCCAGTAAGATCTTTTTTCAAATTGTGCAGCGTATTCCAAGCAAATCACTGAAACTCCAAACAAAATTCTAACTGGTAAATTTGCAGAAAATATGTAGGCTGAGATGAAATGTATCACCAGAAATGAAATCTTTTTCATTCTCTTTTCTTTGACATGTGCAGACCTTCTGCAAAGAAGGAAGGAGAGCATTATTTTGCTCAGTACCCAAGGCTCTGTTTCCATGGGAAGCATGTGCCTATCTAGAGCAAGCAGTTTGGTAAGAAATGTCATTTGTGAATTTTGTTTTTCCATGAGATGCAAACACAGAGTTTTGTTTCTCTACTGTCTACTAAAGTATAAGCCCAGACCAAAACTTTGCCTGAATTCAGGGCATTTTAACATCTCTTTCCCAATTGAATTATTCAAGTTCTAATATGAGGACAGGTTAGTCCAAAGCCTTTACTTCCAGGACAAGCTGAAAGGCTTTAACAGGATCACTAATTTCATGAAACTTAACTGAATGCAATGCCTTTTAGACCTTTTCCTACATCTTAAATGTTGTTACCTAATTACCTATTGTGTCCAAAAACTCTTCAGCTGGAACTCTGACAGAGACACACAGCCCAGCTATTGGAAAGTTCTTTCCTTCAGTTAAAAATGCTTTGCTTTCAGGGATTGTGCAGATTTTTTTCTTTAAAACTAAATGCCATGATAAACACAGGAAACAAACAGGCAGATTGACTCTGAAATTTGCACTCATTATGAGCATTTTATGAAAGTAAGCTGCAAATAGTAATAAACCTCCCACAAGACAAAGGTGGCTGTTGGTAAATATAGAAAAATATCTAAGAAATTGGGAGAAGTGCAACACTGAGTCAAAGTGTCAGGCAGCAAGAATGTGAGAAGTGTTGATTATTCCTTCTTTCTTCAGTAGAGAGATAAGCTACTTTTATATGATTAACATTTCTTTCTGGTAACAAGACAGCAATGCAGCAAAGGTGTAAAAGTTCATTCTTAGCTGGTAGCAGTAAGCATTAGTTCATCTTCTTTCTTTCTATTGTAAAAAAAGCTAAGTTAAATACTGTGCAGAGCTTTAACACTCTCAGCAGCTCTTCACAAAAGCCTCAGTGAAATCTGGGTCCTGTCATAGCATAAGACAATAATCTGTGTGGGACCTTCCTTTCTGATTAAAAGGTGCTTCCTCTTAACCAGATGGAGAGAAAGTCTCTTGGTAAGAAGCCCCTCCTCCTCCAGAAAATGAAAACAAATCTTTAGAGAAATGCTTATTCAGAATCTACATGGAGCCCAGGTTAAACCATTCTCCCTGGGCCTTACAGCTACCAAGTGTCCCTGCATGTATGTGGCTCCTTAACTTCCTCTGAAGCAGAGTTTTAATCCAGGCAAGATTTCCCCCTGCAATATGGGTCTTTGTGGCATTAATATCTTCATGGTCCTGGGTGCTGCAGCTCATCAGCTGTTATGTACTCTGGCATCTCTAGGGAGAAAGGAAATAAATGGGTGGCTTTAAGCTTTGGCAGTTGTGAATCTGTTACCAGGATGAAGAAGGCAGACGTACAGATGTGCAGGAATTCCTGATTTGCACAGGCAAGTAGGATCTGGGACAGGTTTGTGGCTTCTATCCCATCAGAATTCATTTATTTAGTGAGAAGAAATAGAAGTTTATTTACTTATTAACAACTTTTAAGAAACATTTCTCAACGACTGCTAAGGAACACTGTGTGTTCTTTCCTACTGCTATTTTTCCCTTCTTCAGCACAATAAAGCAAAGCCTGGAAAGAGTAGATAAGCCAAGAGCCCTACATGCCATTCCAGTCATCCATCATCCATTCCATTCTTCTCAGAAAAGAAATAGATATTTTTAATTTCAGATGCTGCCCCTAAAATCTTTAATTCTTCTCATTGCTGGAGGACTGTCTACTCAGGAAAGAGTTAAAGCATTTAAAATTTCGAAACTAGTTTCATTCTTAGCACTCTGCAACCTGTAGATTGTTCATTTACCCTCTTCCTATACATATAATAGAAGCTCAAAGAATAAAAACTGCTCAGTTAATTCTATGAGGATACCTACTTACATTGCCTGGATCGTGTAATGGATATACTGAATCAAAATACTGAAATTAGGAAAAAAATTATTTCTCTAATACTCTTCGAATTGCAATTCTTTTATGTAGATCTGAGACTGTAAGTTTCTCAACTAATTTAAAAAAAAATCTGATCATTATAATCATTATATTGTAAATAATAGAATATATTGGTTCTGAAGGTGGGCAGTTGAACTGGAAATTTAAAATAAAGTTATAATATAAAAATCACATGACAAAATTGATCCAAAAAGCAAGCTGCTTCTCCCAAGGGCATTTTATAATTGCTGCTGTTGTCTCAGCTTTCACAGCTGTACATGCACCACATCCTGAGCATGGAGTACAAACTTTGATGCCATGCATCACAAAGCCTTCTCCTCTGCCATGCTGAGGCCTGTTCAGCCAATGACTTCACAGAGCAATAGGAAAACTTTTTTTTTTCCACCTGTTTGGGTTCTGATTTTAAGAGGATCAGTATGTTCTGATTGAGAAGAATCAAAAGGGCTGCCTGTTTCACAAGGGAGTTCCCTGTTTGTTTCAGAGTAGGAAATAAGCCTGAAACCACACAGTATTTCTTGACAAAGTGCTTTGCCAGTGCTGACCACAACATTTTTCAAACTGCTGCTCTGGAATGGCTCATCTTTCTCTCAAGGTAACAACAGAGTTCTCTATCACTATCCAAAGAAAATAATTGTGTTTTCCACATTAAAATAAAAAATAAATTACATCAACCTGTCTAACTATGGACCTATTCTCCACAGAGAATTCCAACTGCCAGTAACACAGGAGGCACCTGAGCCCCACGTTGGAAAAAGGGTGTAAAAGACCTGCTTGTAAGGGGTAGCACCACTAGACTACACAAAAGGCACCATAAAGGTCTTCTTACATATTTAAACACATATTCAGACACATTTAAATATGCAGTGAGAGGCTTATAAAAAGCATACCCCACTAGACATGTAATTAAGTAAATATTAATATGCTTTACATATGCTGAATCATTTATCTGGACAATATTAATTATCATAGTTACATAAAGCAATAAGCACTAATGACAATTCCTGCTACGACACATGAGAAAAGGAGAGGCTGAGAAAGAAGAGGAGGACATTGGACATTTGGAAAAAAATCTTTCCAAGAACTTAAAGAGATAGTGATTTTCATTGCAGACTAAAATTGAAATGAGTGCACCCTTTTTTTTTTTTTCAGTAACCAGCACCTTTAAAAGGGCAATTTTGCAGAGAGAAATAACACCTTTGTACTTTTAATGTATGTTTATGTAAAACGTGAGTGGCAGTTCCATGTTAATAGACCTTGTTTAGGGGGAAAAAAAAAAGAAAAAAAAAAATCAGTTGCTGAACTATGGTGAGTAATTAGCCCCTTAGCATCCCCTTTCTCCAGGAATGCTTCCTCCTGAGCTGGCTCTTTTAAATAGCTCCGGTCCTGGCTGCCTTTGTTGAGCTTGGAAATTGTGCACATATGAGAGAAATTAAGCCCTCATTTAACAGGGACACATGTCTGTCAAGTCCAGAGGAACAAAGGCTGGTCCCTGGGGGCTACTCAGCTCCCTGAGGCTGCCACTCATTCTGTTAGCAATGCTTACCCTTTACAGATTGTGTATAAAACCCAATAAATCATTTCATCTGCTCTGCTTAATATACACATGAGCCCGCGACTTTCTTCAAAGTATTTTTTTTTTCTTTTGCTTGCAACTCCTCACATTTATTAAGAAGTGACCTCTCTTTGCCAGAGTTTAGCCAGGTTTTTACCTTTATGCAATAACATTAATGTCTGTGAAGTAAACCTGAAACATTTGCTGTCAGAAATGAAGACATTTGATGCTATATCTGTTTCACAGAGGAAATGTTTTATGGCTCTTTAATGGTCAATAATCATCAGTGTCTATTGTATAAATTACTAGTATTTTCTGTTCCTCCTAAAGTTATGTCTAAAATGCCTGCATATTTCAACTGATGGCAAAACGAGAGGGTAAATAAAATTACAGATTTGTAGCCTTGCATAGGAAGAGACTCTTTTCCTAATTAAAACAAACCAAAAGGAAATTAATAAGGATATCATTTTAGTTTTGTTCTTCACAAAGCATTATCACAAAGATACATGTATGTTGTCCTGGATAAAACAAAAGAGAAAGGACTCTGATGATTAAAAAAAAAAAACAAACAACAAAAAAACATCTTAATTGCACAAAGTGATAACTGAAGTAAACACATGAAAGACAAAAATATTCATACACAGTACATCAGCTACCTCCGAGCTCTCTGTGGTGGATGGGCACACTTATCCCCAAATATAAATTCACACACAGAGCAGAGGAATATTTTACAGTTAATAAAAAATAAAAAAAGTAAAATGAAATGCTGTCATTTCCACGTGAGCTCTTTTTGTATTTAAAAAGAGGGCCTAATTCTGTACTTCTAGTATTAGACTGACATAAATGGAAAGAACATGACCAACACCAGCTGAGGAAATGGCACCCTGCACTGCACTCAATGAAGCAAAACTCTCACTAAGTTGAGCGTGAGTTTTTCCTTAGACTGGAGTGTAGGATTAAGCCAATACAGAAAAATTACTGGTGTAGAATAAAAACAAATTAAAGCACAGAGTTGTATCTTCTTTCCCTGAAATGATGAAAGCAACATTTCAATGCCTGCTATTAACAGGGGCGGGTTTTTTATTTTTTTATTTTGTCCACTCCGCAATTTTTAGCTAACACATTGAAAGCCTGCCATTTCTCAAGCAACAATATTATGCTTTGTATTGAAAACCACAAAATAAAGAGGGCTGACTGTTCTGACAGCTTTAATCCTGATGATACTTGGAGACCCAAGTAAAAAGAAACTGGTACAGCATGGAGTTTTCCCTGCTCAGCAGGCAGAGAAAAAGCAGTTCTGGATTTGATAAGTAAAACCAGATATAGCTGATGGTTATATGCTAAAACCCTGCAATTAATGGAAAACATCAACGGTCCAATGAAGTTGAATATCAGTGGGGTCTTTGAGGAGGCCTTTTCTCCCATCTTGTTAAAATCTCATCAACTACACAAGTCAGGACCTTTATTTTTTGGTGTAAAGAATTGTGCACGTTCCACTGTTGTCAAAGGGGAAGACATAAAATATCAAGGCTCCAGATCCCATTCATGCATTAAAGAAACCCCTGTGCATGTTGTTATTGATATTCCTCACTGCAAATTCGTGCCACAGTAGCAATGAAAAGCACCAAGCAGGATTATGACCTCAACATGAGGTGCTTCACAAATATGAAGATATGGCCCACTTGTTCCTAAGGATCTGACAGTCAGAAAAAAAACCTGAGGTAGTAATAACTCATTTTTGTTAAAAATAGCAATCATGGTTAAAAACCATCCATCCTTAGACTGTCATCAAGGGCTACGATTCAGTGTATATTAAAATCAAGATATTAACAAATAATAACTTTATCGAAACAAATCTCTGCGAAGAAAACATGACACTGTTATATCATGCCCCTGGAATCCTAAAAGTGACAGAAAGGCAATCAATTACCTATTTCTTAGTAATAAAAAGTGTACAATGTAATGCACATACTTACACTGTTCAGATTAATATGGATCTACACCTTCACCTCCACCTCACGAAAATAAAGTGCATTTCTGAATAATTGACTGAACAGACACCAAAAAGGAAAGTGACTCTGTCTACTGTGCAGCCACAGTAACAGT
Source organism: Rhabdornis inornatus (assembly GCA_013397075.1). Lineage (NCBI taxonomy): Eukaryota > Metazoa > Chordata > Aves > Passeriformes > Rhabdornithidae > Rhabdornis > Rhabdornis inornatus. The sequence continues at coordinate 63,597 of VWZS01007229.1, forward strand.
CAGGAATGATTCTGAAAGTGTAACTAAATGAAAATTAAGCCATTAGCAGCAAAAATAAGTGTGTCATAAAAGTAGTTTTCATTCTGGAAGGAACCTGGCTAGACCTGATTTGAATTGGGTTCAAACGAAAAACTTTGGTCCACAAGGCACGAAACAAAGTAAACAAAGGCTTTTGTTTGAGCAGAATTTGATTCATTCCTCAGTGCCCGTATCAGGTTTACCTGGTAACAGAAGATCAGTTTCTAGAGTTGGCCATAAGCAAGCATTACTCCAGGGTGGATTTTTCCCCTTGAGCAAAAGTGATCAGAAACTCTGAGCCACTTTATCCACCTACTCTGTACAGAACAAAATGCAAAATGTTGCCGTGAAAACAAGGGAGAATATGCAAAGGTGTTATATGCTATGTATGCCACTGACATAATACTTTAATAGGATATGCTGTAATTTCCTGCAATTAATATCTTAGCAGAGCTATAAAGGCTTTTTTCCAAAATTATACCATTGCATTTACAACACTAAAATTAACGTTGTGTCAACCTTTCCATTATAAGCCCCTTTTTCAGAGGTTTATAACTTGGCTGTAAAAATATATTCTGGCCTAAAATGTGGCATGTAAGATCCCCATTTAGAAACAGCCATTTTGATTAAATAAAAAAACATTATTCAAGTCTGTTTCAAGTAAGTCTTGAATGCCCTACAAACTGTGTGAGAGACCGCCAAGAAGTGCAGGCATTCTTCAAATAAAAACTTATTTTCTCTTCACAATAAAGCCACTGTTCAAAGGATGTTTCACAGCCACAGAATTTGCTCCACATCTGTAAGGAAAATACGTGGATTTGGGAAACTACAGACTTCAGTGAGAGTAGCCTCTCCACTTTTCCTGTTTGTGTGTGACAATGGCTGTACTGGTCAGGAGCTCGGCCACATGGGAGACTCAAGCTACCCAAAATGGTTTTCATTTGTGGCCAGGCAGTGGGTGAGAGGAACAAACAAATATTTCTCTGTCTGCCTGAAGTGGATTCACTCTGGCTAAAACCTCCAACAGATTAAGTCAAGTGATAAACTGACAGAAAGTCGTGATAAAAAGTATGACCAAGATGGTAGAGAGCCACCCTATGAATTCTGAAAGCACAGATTTTGAGTCTGTCAAGTTTCACGTAAGAACTGGATTGAGTAACTTTGGAAATTTAACTAAGGTGCTTAAATTAGGAACCTCGTTGTCTAATCAACAGAAGGTAATTCACAGCACCTGGACTGCTTTATATATGGAGCCAAAAGTCCTAATTCAGTCACCCAAATTAGATATCTAAAATTAGATGCCCCCAAATATCTATATGCTTTTTATTCTGCCTCAAAAGAGTGTTGTGAGGATAATACACTTCAGCTTATGAGACACTCAGATATGCAGTTACAGAGGAGATGAGTATCCTGAAAATATATCACCAATAAAATTCAATGAGATGGAAAAGGCAAAGCTGGAAATGTGATAGTAGCGTTCGTCATAGCAATCCCTCCTTGTCAGAGCAAAAACAAGTGTCACACCCCCCCTTCTGAGTATGGTTTATCTCTATATATTATATTATATACATTGCTTTGTCAAGTACAGAACCCCAGTCTAGGCTTAGGCTATTAGGAATATATTGCACTATTTTGTTACCTGTAGCAAGTAGCCAGGCAACTCATTTGTCTACCTGATGTAGATGTTAAGCTAAACATATATTCCCCCAACTGGTTAATCTCTCATTTACAGAATAAAAATGCCTAATACATTACTTTGAAATAAAGTTCCCTGCCTCAGAAGTGCCCTTCCACACTGTGTACAGTGGTGTGTCTCGAGATGGATTTCACACTTCACCATCAACTGTGAAGTTCTGTGCTTTTATTATTTGGTGTTACAACTTTAATGGTTTCTTACACTGTCATTTTGGGTGGTGAATAAGATCAATTCAGCATTCCATAATGCACCATTGTATACTGTTTACATCATTTATTTTCTTTTTACTGAATGATTACAAATTTCAATTTAAAGTTAATAACATTTTGTGGGAGTTACTGCATGTGAATTAACCGTGGTGATGTCAGTGCATCCCTCTGGAATTTAAAAGATATTTCACTGTGTTATATCATGTGCCGCACAGTATATCAATTTTTATTTCCCATCCCTCAAGTATGGAATGCACACTGTGTAACTTCCAGATTCTCAATATAGACATAATTTACCCAAGCTGTGCGAATGCCCAGCTTGCTGAAGATGATATATACAAGATTTATATTAAAGACTAGCTCTTTCTAGGAAGCAAAAGCCTTGCATACTACACAAGCCACTATATTATCTAATTATTTGGGGAGAGGGGTTTCTAATGTTACAGACAAAGGGAAATAGCATGTAAACTGCAGTCATAAACCAATTTTTCCTTACTTTAACAACTTTAAGATTAGATAGGTAAATCCCAGGCAAGGCCATTTATCTTCCTTGAGAACTGTGCTTTGACATTTTTGTGAGTGTCTGGATTAGCTGGTTGCATAAAACAGTGGATATTAGAAATATCCATTCACTTTATTTTTACTTACATGCCATCAAGCACATACCAAATGTTAAACAGCATCTAGTTTGCTCATTTGCTGGATTGCACATACTACTACTTTCTTTATGTGAATTCATAATTCCTGAATGTATTCAGAGAGCAATGCACTTACTTCTTCCTTGCTGTCATCATATTAAATATATTAAAAATAAGTTTTTATGCTCAAATTGATTCAGTAATATGCTTTCATTCTGGAATATTCTTGCAATTACAACTAAAAAATGTTTTGACTCCTTAGGCCAGGATTTAGTTCATCTGATAAATTTAAGTTTTTACTGTGAGATTTCAAGAAGTACTTTACAATTTATTTGCTATATGCTTTTGGCCTTTTTAATGTGGGGCTGTACTTCATCATTTTCCTCCAAATACCTATTTCTGCAGACAGAAATTTTGACCTCTGATATCACCACATTCCAGCCTTGCCTGTATATCTGAATATCTCCATAAATCAAGTCATTTCAATACTAACATTTATTAACTTGTTTCTTTTTTCAGTATCTCCTGATTAGTGCGTCAAATTGTGGAGGTGGCAGGGGTAAAAAAAAATAAATAAATAAAAGGAAAAGCAATGCAAAACTCGATTGTTTTCCCTCTTGGCCATCACGTGGTTGTCAATCATAAAAATCATCACTGAAAAAGTAACTAATTAGAAATGAAAGGCCAATATCTCAAGCAGTTCCTGTCAGTCCTGGGATATGTTTCCATGTAGCACTGATGTAAGACATGAAAAAGGGCTGGCGTGCCCTAATGGTTGTCTGCTTTTTCCAGCTACATCTGTTTGTCTAATGAAACAAATTACATTCCCTAAAATCCCTGCTGCATTTATACCTTTGATATCCCAACCACAATACCAATATCCTAAGTCCTTCCTTGCCAGAGGTGCTCACTTCTGCAAAGCCCGGTTGTGTGAGTAACACTTAGCACACAGCCATCAAACACTGCCTGAGAGGGTGTTACCCAAGCAAATCAGACTTCCCAGGATCAGTGCTGCAGGACAGGCTGCCAGCTGGCACCATCTCCACTCCCAGGTACCCATTCCACTTTGTGCACACACCACTTGGGAACAGAACTGGCTGGCCGTGCTGGAGCAAACAGCGCGTTCCTGTTGCGTTATCTATCCCAAATATTGCAATATTGGAAGGGCTGCATCAGCAGACTGACAGCAGGGCACCAGGGAGGCTCAGAGGGGCATCACCTCTGCCAAACTCCCTGGGAGCCAGAGCAGGGTGCCTGGCTCAGCCACGGCAGTGGCTCCACACTGGGTTGGAACGGGCAGAGCCAAGAGTGACCCCCAGGCAGCAAAGATTTCCACGATCCTCTACTGCTATTCAGGAGCTGGTTATAATCTGCCACTAAATTAAAAGGGCTCAAATCATAGGCTCTTCTGTAAGGGAAGTAGAAGTGTCTGGGCTGAATGGAATCAGTGAGATTTTAGCCCCTGGCTTTGGCAGAGGCACAGCTGAGAACAAGCCCTTAAGCCACCGGTGAGGATGCAGCACAGCATGCCCCAAGCAGACGAAGCAGCAGGACTTGAACTGGGGATGCTGATGTGTTCATTTCCAATTTTAAAACACACGTGGGAGAGGGAAAGTGGGAGGACATCTACTATCATTTTCTGCACCAACATGAGCCCAAGGAACAATGACATTTACTTTGGTTTAGCTAATTTCCACACATCAGATCATGTTCGGCACCCGTGTGCCAAAGTCCTATTCTTCAAGTCTGTTGAAATACCACTTTTCGAAACATGTGTGCTAACATTTGGCCAACACCACCACAAGATCATTTTATTAACTTGTAGCTCATTTCATAGACTGCTGCTCATGTTGCTAACATATGCTATTCCACCATTTACTGCTCTATAATTAGAGAAGTCATATGAAAGAGATACACAAGGCTTAATTTTTGCATTAAATACAATTTGTTTAGACTTGGGTAGGCGAAATAAGGAAAAAAGACATGTAATGAATTAGAAAACTGCAAGACAGCTGATTTAACTCTTAGAAGGTCACAGCAAAAATTTTTTTAAAACACAACCTCCCTGCCTCCCTCATGACTGCATGCAGTTTTAAGAGTCAAATCCAAAAGTATATTCTGCTCTGCCAGGATAAAACTTGTTTCCAGGGACTGAGGGCCTCAGGGGCAGAGCAGCTAGCAGGTTCCTTGCAAAGGGGGGACCAAGGGGAAAGATCAGAAGCTTACAAAGAGCAGAGGAGTATGAACCTTTCACACACTGTGTCTTTTCTGCCACCACCACGCTGTTATGCAAAAGCATTTGTAGTATGGAAGAGGTTGAAAAAAGGATAGAGAGCATCACCAGAACATTTACTGTAGCATGTGCTGCTCAGAGAAGGCAAAGATCCTACATCACTTCTGTATCCTCACAGCTGACAGAGAAAATTCCAAGCCAGCCAGCCATGAAGATGCCTTTTACTGGGAAAAGCTGGCCAATAACAGATCTCTTGCTTGAGTAATTACCACACAAGGACTTTAGAACTCATTAATAAGCCAGTGTGCAATAATAAATAAAATATGAAACATTTGACTTTGATGTTTAGCGTATTTGTCTTTCCTCCATTGGATCAGTTTCAATTTACAGCAGGCAAGTTAGGAGCTGGGCAGGAGCCACACCTATAGAGCCCCACGGACTGGACTCAGGGATTCAGCAGCCAGCTGCAAGTTACAGGCACAAAACAGCATTTCCCTCCTCCAGCTGCACACAACTGCATTGCAGAAGGGAGTTGGAGATATATTATTTCTAATACTGAGCTGCTTCAAAAAACAGTAAAAATATATACCAGTGACGGCTGGGAATCAATTCACAAGCAAACTGGGTTTTAAGGGAAATGCATCCTTTCTACTGTAAATTAATAAACTGCAGCTGTAGTTTATTAAGCCACCACAATATTTTACATTTTCTACTGCCATAATCTTGACTGCTTATAAATTGCAGTACTTTTACCTATTCTTCAATCCAGAAACATCATTATTAAAATGTTCGATGGAGGCTACAGTGCATCTATCATTACTTGTAAAAGTTAATTAGATTAGATAAAAGAAATAATTAGATTTGCATTTTTATCCTGGTTTTAAACTTCCAAGGAAGATCACAACAGCGTGCCTGTGGGCAATTAAAAACAGCATACAGCAGTGAAATATAAAGGCAAAAAAGGTCTGTTTTTCCTGGCTAATTCATGATTGAAGATACAATTACAAAATATTTTAAGGGTTTGCTGAAGCTGGGGGCTATTCCTAGACTTCTAAGCTTTGTTTATAACTCTCTCTCTCTTTCAAGGGAGTATCTGATCTGCGTAGCCTGCCAATAGAAGTATCAAATTGCTTTCAATGGCTTTATTTGGTCCTGTGCAGAGCTTGCTGGAAGGGGATCAGTTTCATGATCAATAACAAAAAAAAAAAAAAAAAAAAAAGGAAAGAAGAATATTCCCTAGTGCTGGAACAGTAGCACTGCCATTGCTTTTGCTTGTCAACACTAAATGAGTTTACAAAGAGAGACAACCTCAGAGAGCATAACCAAGCTGACAATAACTGGATTCCAGCTCGTGCATTTTCAGCTCTCTGCAAGGAGCTTTAACCTGTCTCCAAAAGGCAATAAATGAAAGGTTCAGCTCTTAAAATTGGAGGTCAGTTACATACTTAATGATGAAGCATATCTTTAAATCTATTTCTACTATTATTATCCTAGCAAAAAATTAATTAACCAGGTCAGGGAGGCCATGAAGGCTAATGTGGAATGTAATTATTCCTGATCTTTAGACATGTACTTCTCATAAAGAGATAGTCCTTATTCAGCTCACCAGGTACCTCAATTGTCAGTAGTTAATCATGGATAAGAAGAGAGACTCATTGGTTCAGTCTCTTAAGTTTTACTTATGATTCAAATGATTCCTATTCAAAGACAGTTTAAATAGTTGTAATTTCATCTTACTATTCTTTTGTCTGTTTACTATCACAGTAATCACGTTCACTCTATTTGAGGGAAACAGAAAATGTAAGGACATTTATAGGAAACTAGAACAGCATGAATGCATAGATTAAAACTAGAAAAAATTACTATTAGGAATAATTTCTAGTGGCTGAATTGAAACAGAATACTTATGAGAGCAGAGGAAACCAGCTTCTCTTTGCAATGGAAATTGTACTGATTCAAACAAAACAAAATGCTCTGCAATGGCATTAAGCAGAGTAAAGAGGAATTGGGTGAAGGGAAATGGACAAAAGCAGCTTGGATCATCTTTCACAGTTATCCTCAGCACTGATTCCTGCAGAAGGCTCAACCATCACTGGCCCTTTTAAAGATTTCAGCCACAATTTAGGACTTGTTCTAATGAAACCTACCCACAAGAGGAGGGAAGCCCTAAAAACCTTCATCCCTTAAATCCACACACAGCCCCATTCTCAGATGGAAATCCTGGAGCAACAGGCTCCAAGCATCAGTGGGATCCACCTCTTTTCCTCAAATGGGCTCACAGGAAGTCCCCAGGCTCATTCTGAAAGGACTGAATTCTTGTAATGAGGCACAGAATTCACAGGGATTTCAGGACCCCTGGTCTGGAAACATTTAAGGACATCATGTCTTCCCTTTTTCCAGTCTAATCATGTTTTCCCTTTTCCTACATCTTCATGATGTATTACCAAATTCTTCCTTTAACCAGCTTTTTCACTTATTCTTAGAGATTTTCACTTTCGTAGCACAGGCTAAGAAATGTTCTTGAATTAGTCCGATTTTGTTCCCTCTACTTCAGAGCGATTTTTTTTTAAATTTAAAAATAAAAAACAATCAAAAAACATATATTTTACAAAATCTTAATCGACCTGGAGACTGATCTGTGAGCTCTTATTTGTCCCACATTATTTTCTCAACTTTAATTTGCACTGAAAGCAATGATTTCTCTGCACAGCTCTGCAGAATGAAGAACTTAATTTAGCACACTAGATTTCCTCCCATCTCTGTGGACTCCTCTGTAGAAGAGTGTTTATGAACATTATGAACATTTGAGCTGAAAAGTAATAATACACGGCATTTATTTGAAAATTTTCATTCAAGATTCTCAAAACATTACATTTAAATTGAGGAAAAGGAAATGATATGCCAAATTTCTGATAGTCAGAGACAGGACTGAGGAGAAGCCCAGATTCCCACTCCCTTTAGCCAACAAAACCACTTTCCCCAACACATACACCCTGATAGAAACATTAGTTTCATGTAGAAAAGATGAGATGATTATGCAGAACATTTAATGACCTCTGTGCTCTTGAGATACCTACCTTGTTTTTATACACTAAGCCTAGATAAAGTCCTCTTTGCTCACAGATTATTGACAAAGTTTTGGATGTATAACAAGTCTGGAGTAAGGTGCTCCAGTAAATGGTCACAAAACATAACAAACACACAAACACCAAACAAAACCAAACAAAAAACCTTTCACCAATTAAATGAAACCAGGTGTTAAAATGGTAACATAAACAGATAATATTCAGCACAATATAAATAATAAATACTAAGCAATGCAAATTCTCAGTATATTAATCCAATAGTTGTCCAGGGGAAGCGTGTATTATTTAATATAAATTATTTTAAATGTTGTACTTGACTGACATATTATAAGCAACTTCTAACTGCTTAAATGGTTCAACTGGGTGCACTTATTCACAGCAGCCCTCGTCCAAGAACGAGCACAGCACCTCAGGAGAGGAGAGTTGACACACTGTGTGTCTCATGATGAAACCATTGCATCAGCAGTGCCCCTCTCCTGCATCCTGGAGAACACCCTGTGCCATGAACAGGCTCCTGCCCAGATGGAGCTGGCACAGTTGGCGCCTGTGCTGCCCACATTTTGTAACCTCCTCAAAAGGGGAGTGCCAGGGAAGGGTGCTATTGTTTTCCCACGAATACCAAGTACAGATAAGAGCCCACACCATTCTCTGTTGGTAATCACTCTTTCCTGAAAATTGTTGCTCAAGAGTGTCTTTGAGCAAAGCTTCTAAACAAAACCAAGTTATTGGGGACAGAGCTGCAAATTCTACCAGGCTCAAAAATTAACTGTGAGTGTAATGATTTAATAGAGATGTAGAGAGCATGATTCACCTCATTCCACATCAGATCTCTACACTAAAGGCATTGGCATCCTTCTTAGTTAATGGAGAGAAACAGCCATTTTATGGAACAATTTATCTGATTTATTTTAAATATCTACTTTAGAACAAGACAAATTGTATCCTGAAACGATTCACTTTGCTTTTGGCTGCTCACTACAAGAACAATTATATACAATCTGAACAATCTGGATAATTAATTGAGACAGAGTTTGTACTGCAGTTACCTATTTTTGATACAACGAATTCCACCCAGAGTCACCAGTGTGACTTCAGTGCTGGTACTGGGGTTTCTTGGGGAGATGGTGGGAGATGATTTTGGAGAACCAGCACAGCACTGTTTCTGTCACCTGCCTCCATCCCAGCTCCAGCCCTCAAGGAACTACACACATCTCAAACTGGAACTCTCATAAACAATTTTACAGCAGCAAACTACAAACTGCAGAAGCAACTTAGCAACTTCTCTCTCAAGCAACTTCTGGCTGCCAAACCTGCCACAAAATTCAGGCAGAACAAATAAACAAAGCAGAACCACTTGGCTCCCAAGCAAATGGACTGTGTGAGCTGGTGTTTAGCCTAGAAGACAATCTCCCAGGAAATTTTCTTTTAGTTATCTCCCCATAGGACCATTGGATGTTTGACTTGGCACCTGCCCAGCGTGCCTAGTGCTTCTTACTGGAGCCTACAGTGTTCCTTGGGCCATCAGATGCCCACTAACCAGTCTGGGAAAAGAAACAATGCTCACTGCCTCAAACACACTGATCAGACTCAGGTGAATGTAAAAATCATAAATAAATAAAGAGGCCAAACCATTGAGGAGCTGTGGCATAACAGTACTATATATTGGCAAGAGTTTGGAAGCAAATACAGGGACGAGTCACCAAGAAGCAGTTTTTATTATACTAAGCTCAGATGAACAGAATCATCATTGAAACACTTCTCTGCACATGCATCTAGGAAAGGATGGCAAAAAAAGCCTGTGTAGAGTTCAGCACTATGTAAGAGGAAAGATGGAAGTGAATGAGAAAATGAACTGCAATCTATCCTAGAATGAATTCTAAGACCATGTTTCCCTGGAGATAGTGGAAGACTAAAGCTACTGGAAAGTATTGACTGGAATGAAACATAAAGTACCTTTGAACTTTTTACTACAGAGCAGGTACTCCCAGACAAACATACCTACAATTCTCCAAAAGGAAACAAAAAAAGCCTAGTCATAATTCCTCTGTTTCCTAATTTTTAAAGGAATTTTAAAAATTAGAAATTTCTCATACAGATAACTCTTCTGTTTGGTAGACCTAGCTAGGTTTCAGTCTTAGCTTTTATGCTAAGACTTTTATATTTTCCTTTGCTTTCTGAAGCCAGACTTGCAAATAACACTTAGAGAAGATGGTGTATTTTTTCCTTTCCCTATTCTTAATATCTCTTTTATCCTTGATGCACACCTAATATGAACACAGTCTCCTAATAGGCAGCAGCAATAATGGTGCTTTACGATTCAATTGTGTCTCTCATACGAGGTATTAACACATCTATATTTGTTAAATAAACTCCTTAAAAGTGTAACTGAGACTGCATTACAACATTTTCAAAAGCATTTACAAGCATTCCTTTGGGATGAGGGAAAGAAAAACTTCAGGTTTGGCATCTAGTAACATAGCAATCAGCTAATTAAGGAAAAGAAATGGATAGCCCAAGCTTATAAGAAATGATTGGCAGTACAATCATCTGTCAGACCAAATTGAAATATTTCAATCAGTGAACAGGCTCGTGGAAATGCTTTCAAAGTGGGAAGCAGAGAAGGTAACACAGTCACATGCCAACAATCCCTCTGCATCCATGTCACTCCCACATATGCTTGCACAAAAATAATCCATGCTCTGAGTACAAGTACAGATAATTAAATATCTCCAGAATACTTCCAGACCCACAAGGGTATAATTACTGCAAAGGCACCTGGAACACATATACCTGTGGGTCTCTGCACGAGCAGACTGGTACCAGGGACTTAGTACTGCTTCAATGTCTCAATTTTGCTTCTGTAGAACGCAGAATTCCTCCAACAACAATTGAGGCTCTGTTTTTACTTCACACAATACAAGTCAAACTGATTGCAGATTTCAGAATTATGACAAGATGGCGAGATTTAAAAATAGTTCATAACTTTCAGAAGAAAACTTTCCCTGTTAAAGTTCTTTGCACCAAAAAAGAAGTCTGACAATAATTTTCTGGGACACAAGGAACTCCCATAAAGAGCATCATTACCAAGGCTTGTTAGTAAAGCATGTGGCTGCTTTATTTTAGACCCTTCCCTCTCCATAAATGGAACTGTAAGTATAATCAGAAGAGAGCAATAAAATACACTGACCTGAATTTGCTGCTGCAGTAGATTGATTTTGTGCTGCTGTTGCAGAAGTTGCTGCTGTTGTCTCGCAATCTATTAGAAATAAAATTTCAATTAAATTAAAACAGTAATATTGAAATTTCAATACTATTGACTGAAAAACATAATATTTGTTATTCTTTATTATATTTTATTAAGCATATTATTTTTTTTAAATGGGGCATCTTTTAGAGGTAAATTTAAATGCAACATAAGAATCTACTTAGCAAGTAAGAGATATGTATTTTAAGCAGTGAGGCCTTAGCTCTGAAAAGCACAGAAACACAGGTTTATTTGTGTGCATGTGAACAATCTCATCACTATTCAACAAAGCATTTGAGCCTGTGGTGATCTTTAACTATGATGCATTACTGTTAGCTACAATGGGAATGAAACACATGCTTAAAATTAAGTGCTTTTCTGAATGGGGATGGGATTACCCAGGTGCTTAAGGTTAAAAATACATTTTCCTGCTTTGCTGAACTGGAGCCTTAGCTGGTGTTTATAGATGTTTCACTATTCAGCACGAGCTCCTGGGGTAAGCCTCCCTGACTTCCTTCACAATGAGCAGCACATTACTTCCCTTGCAAATCTCAAAAATCATCCTTGGAGCTACTTAGAGAAGCAGAGCTTTATTCTGTGTAAAAGCAGTACCTGGTGCTCAGCAGCTCATCCTCCACACAGCCCTATGAAATATGTAAATATTCTTACCCTCATTTGGTAGATTCTGTAAGGGATCTGGAGGATAAAGGTTCACTCTCCCTTCTCTAACATAGCTGGAGAAAAGCAAATGCTCAGGGTAGGGGACACTAAGAGACCAGCAAGAATTTGCCACAGATTCTCCATCTACCTCCCTGATTCCCACAAAAATCAGCATGCTAGAGCAGAAGGGAAACAGGATCTTGCCCTGAGACCACAGAGCTGCTCCTGCAGTGGGTGATGTGGAAGGCAGCCCCAGGGGAGAAGCCACAGGGAGCTGGGGGAACTGGAGCTCTGCTTTAGAAGGGTAACTGTGCAGCAGGCTGAAATGAGCACAAGATTTGTGTTTCCTGGAAATCCCAGCCTCAGCACTTCTGCTACCTTCATTTCTTAAGTATAATTTCCCCTCCTATAAATATTTATCCGGAGCAGAGGAATCACATAAAACAGCAAGAAGTTGGTGACAAAGGTATTTTGGTCACTCAAATCCACTGTTTCTCTTTTGGTAAGAACCCTCCTGGTCTCCTTCCCCAACATTTTCTGAGCACACTTACCCTGTTATAAACAGAGAAAGCTAAGTAAAATGTTTTTATGATAAAAAAATGACAGGAATGTATCAAGGTTGGTTTGGAAATAAACAATCACATAGTTTTAGTGAAAACTGTTCAGATTAACTCATAAGGAATTCGGAGTCACATATTAACAGCTTGTAACTGTGCACACATGGAGACCAAGGCTGTCATTTCCCTAACCTCTCATTGTCACATGGAAATAACTCTGTTTGTTCAGTTAAAATTCACTTCTGTAGGAGAAATCAACATGAAATTCATACGTATTTTAAGTCTCGTACCTGGCCTCAAGGAGGCAAATGAAACTCGACATCATTCTGGGGCTGGATGAAGGCAAAGGGCTACAGGAAAATGGAGTCAAGCAGCTCTCATGGATCACCACACCCATGGTTGTTGCAGAGCTTAAACTCCTTTTAGGAGCCTGGTGTCCAAACATTTCTGGATGAGCCTCCCAGCAAGTCAACAAAATACAGTGAGTGAGGACTGAAGGAGCAGACCCTCGTGTGTGAGTGAAAAAGGGAATTCAAAGAGAGCTGGCAGTTCGTGTGCCCAGGGGCAGCTCCCAGAACCTCAGGTATCTGCTGTGAACACAGTGCCCAGCAGTGGTGCCTGTGCTTGGTGAGACAAGCCTAAACAGGGACACTGCTCTGTGAAATATTTAAAACCTCTGTGAGAGCTGGAGCTATCACTTTCAATGAGCAACACACCAATTGTGTGACCCCATCTTAGAAGAGCAGTGCTTGTAACTACAGATAAGGTCTGTCAGGTTTATGTCCACATTGCCCCTGCTGCTAAAGTCTCAGCAAAGGTAAAAGATGATTACAGTATGCAGCTTCACGGTGGAATGATGCAGATCATGGGCCATTCTCAGGGCTGTATCATTTTTTCACAGGTACCCAGCACCCTACATGCAGTATTGTTTGGAGCTGCTGATGACCTGGCTGCAGCTTAACCCAGTAAACCACAGCCAAGACAAGGAGGAGGCTTTTGTTGACACGTGCAAAGGAACAGATCTGCCAGGGCTCTGATTGCTTGTGAGCAGCTTTTTGTACCTGCATGTACACTGTGGCACCATTTGAATAGGCATTTCCTGATGAGAACAAGAAATATACCATGGAGCATCTAATCTCAAAGGTTCCTCTTAGCTGGAGCAGTACTGTGGCAGAAAATGTACCCAAGACCCTGCAATGCAATTACCATAGCATCATCTTGATGTATAGGCTTGACACAGTAAAGCAGGGTACACAAGCACCATGTGGCTCAAATTCTGAATTTTATTTGCCTATCGGTTGAGCTACATGCTCGCTTCATTGAGCATGACAACCTAGTTTTAAGTGTCATTTAATTTTCATTTTGAAATATAATTACAAAGTGTTCACTGTAAGATATCACTCGTCTGCAAATGTGTCAAGATTAATTTGTGCTAGCTTATTCACAAGTGTCAATAGTTAATTACTGTGTCATCTCTAGATGGCTAAATGACATTCTAACTTCTGATTTTTTACAGTGTTCCTTTATGTTATTTTCCATTAGGGGATGAGTCCATATTCCTACATGTGGGCAAATACCCAAGCACATAAAATACCAGACGTCACAACTCATTAAAATCAACAGAGCATACATTGCTGTATATATCCTATAAAATATATTTAACTGAAAAGATAATTCTAGTAATAATGTCAGATTCCTAAAAACCACACATTAATTTGGATCTGTCTGATCTAATGCCTAGGGGACTAGTGCATGGGATCATTGTTGTTGCACTTTTGTTCCATGAGGACAGGTCGTTGGATAACTGCACCTTTGCAATAATCAATCAAGGGGAAAAAAACCAACAAAACAAAAAGACAAAACAAGAAAAGAACAAACCATTCACAGTCTGAACAAACAAATCCAACCTTACTTGTGCAAGGTATTTGAAGGTTTGAGTATGCTTAAGGGGTATTGTTTAATTATTTTCTTGTCAAAAAGAGGAAGAGTTAAATAATGGTTATAGTCTGGCTTGTTCACAACTCTCAAAATTGCATCTCAGTGCAAGGAGCAAGAACTGTGAAATCTATTACCTCCTCCTTATTTTTTTTTAGGGTCCTATAATATCTCCTCTTTCTGGAACAATGTGTAACTTCTGCAGATATTTAATCTCTTTCAACCAAAAAACACGAGAAAGGAAACAACAGCAGGCAGAGCAGAGTTTGTGACAAGCATTCTGCATGAACCATTTTCACAGGTTTCTTTCTTGGAGCCTCACCTGCTCTTGCTGTTGGCGAGCAAGGTCCATTTGCTGCCGTTGTTTCTCGATTTGTGAGGCTGCCAGCTTTTTCTGCTCGTCGTGGGCAGCCAGGAGCTGCTCCCGTAAGCTGATCAGCTGCGTGATCATGGTGGAGAGCTGTCGCTCTTTTTCTGCCAGGCTTTCTGGTGTACCTAAACGTGGGGGAAAATGCACTGTAAATATGAGGTACACAATAGTTACAAATATTTACAATAGTAACTCCCCCCAAAAAATAGTTCCATCACCAATGTGGTTTTTCTTTTTAAAGCGACTTGGATATATTTTCTACCAACAAATCTCAAAAGAATGTGACGTATAGACTTGCTGTGCTCTAAGCAGGGAGGATGTAACAGAAATGGGAGCAGAAAATATATAGAATATTTCCTTTTTTTCTGGTGGGGATTTATTCTGTATGAATCCCTGTATTTTCTCCATCTAAATCTGCCCACTGTGATAAATACCTCCATAGTTTATAAGACATAATTTTTACCTCAAGTTTATATATTTTCTCATTTTTTCACTCCAAGTGTATACAAATGCTAAAAAAGAATATTTGAGATGCTGTTTGGTGGAAGAAGCAGTTTAAGAATTTATTGATTGTTTCTCCAAAATACCCATATATCTGGTAGGTCATTTAGGTAAATGTAAGCTTTGGTAGTGGAATGTGTATTAAAAATGAGCTTTACTTGTCCCCAAGAGAAATGGCTAACCTGAGAAAATAGCTTAAGAATTTTCATTTAACTTTCAAAGTTTACTCTACAGAGAGCACTTAATTAATATGAAACTACGGTACATTTATTCTTTGCACTAATGATGCTTAATGGTCTGTTTATGGGTAAATTGCATGGGTCTCATAAGTGGAAAGTACAGGGTCCTTTTCCAAATCAATCTGAAAATATCCCATCTTCTACAGGAACATATTACTCTGTCAGAAACTGCAATGTCAGTTCCTATACCTGAGCCATACAACACATTTCCTTTTGTGAGCACCTCAGACTCACAGGTCTATATGAGATAATATAAATACAGCAAGGAAGAAGTTCAGGAATATTGGAAGAGAATCTGAAAGAGGTTTAGAGCTGGAAGTGGGATAAATAAAGCAATTTAATGCTGTACAGCAGAACTGAAAATTAGAGATGAAGAAAACCAAATCAAGAATTATTCAGGTGTGTAGTCTGCCACAATGATATGAGAAGTGGAACAAAAGAGAGTATTCAAAAACTTCCTTTCTTCTGTTCAAAATAGAGGACTGTGATAAAAAAGTCACAGGGCTTTTGAAGAGGAAGAAAATGTGTGAGCAGCAGGACCTGGGAGGGAATGGAGCAACTGTCACAAAATTATGACTCCAGCTTCTTCCCAGGAATAAGATGGATATCTTCTAAAGAAAAGAAGAAAGAGGTTGATATGTTTCATAAGGAGAAGGAAGATAAAACAGTCTACTGCCAAGGAGGTGACAAACCCAAGATTATCTACTACTTACATTGTGGGGCCAGTGTGATTCCTACACAGAGTTTCATTTGCAAAAGCAGTGTACAGGAAAACCTCTGAAATGCTTTATATGGAAAAAAGAAACTGCATAGCTTAAGTCATTCACTCTAAACAAACTCTGAGAAGCAAAGGGTACCTTATTTTCTGTACATTTATTAATTGCATTTAGCAATGCAAAGCACTGAAAAAGATTAAATTTCTTATTCGATATTAAGTATCTTTGTTTTAAAAGTTTCCAAGGACCTGATGTCTCCCTATCCTCTAATGCCTAATGCCAGTATACATGTGAAACTGGTCTCCAGAAGAAGAAAAATGTGCAGATTCTGTTGTAGTAGAAATTTTAGAAAGGGTTGTTAGTGATTGCCTTGGTCACAAGAGGTATGAAGGATGTCTGAAGTTGAACCTGAAGGACACTCTACTACCCAGACCAACTCATTTAAAATCCTTAGTGTGCCACAAGTGACTGAAGCAATGGAAGAGTTCTATGCAAAAAGCTGTTACAAGACCAAAACAAAAAACAAAATAATTTTTGGAAGTAAGCTTAGGCAGGTGTGTGGCCAGGGAAGTGCCTGCCCTGGAAGCACTGGCAGGATCCTTCAGCACATACTGAGCTCTGTGCTGACATCTGCTCAATTCCCTGCAGCTCCAGCACAGACCTACCTTAACCCTCCTAAACTGGGTCATTCGGTCTTGAAGTTTTTTCAGTATGGTTCCAAGGTTATTTGGGTGGTTTTGAATTCATTTCCGTGGGTAAACTCCTCTCCTCTCAAAGGAAAACTCCCTTGCCCGTTGTGATGAGAAGAGATCAACCACTCCACCCACCCATTTAAGAAAGCCAATGGGAAGCAACCTGCTGCCTCAAATGATGCTTATTGTCCTCCACTGGCACCTGGGAAACAACAGCTTGAGACTCTCACATCTGTCAAGCAGCTCTGGCATCATAATGCAAGCCCCTGAGCTTACAGACGTAAAATATTTTACACACCCAAAGCAGATATTAATCTCCCATCTCCATATTATTCTGTAGAGCTTCTACTTGCTTCATCCCATGAGTAGAAAACCACCACAGAGAGTGCCTGCTAAGGCTACAAAATATTGTTGTTTTGCTAGGATTTCTTAGAACCACTTGATATGGTTGCCACAAATTAATAGTATTTTTTTTTCTTCCTTTCCCTGATTTTTTTTACACTAGCAGGCAGAAGTAACTGTTCTTATTCAGGAATCCACAGTAATTGTTTTTCTTTCCTTCCCCCCCACCCCGGGAAACACATCTGAAATAAATGACCCCATTTAAAGTGCTCTGCTCTTTAATTTGTACCCTGTTATATAATCCAGCAACAGAATAGAACTGATGACCACAAAATGTACACTGTGCTCCTGGAAAATCACAAGACCTCCATGAAGCTGCAGGACACCTAACCAAGCACTGCTGCAGACAAGAGCAAACAGAAGATGAGAATGTTGTTGTATGAACAGTGTGTGTGTGGGGGGGGAGGGAGGTATAATTTAATTTTAGAGTGGAAAATCCCGACCATTATTTTACAGTTTAAATACCAATAAAAACCAACTTGCTTAGAATGCAGACCAGATTGAGCTGATCTGGCTGGGACAAGAGAGGTCATCAGTAGCTGTGTGCCATCATCATCTGTTTTGCATCCACTTACTGCAGCGAGCAATGAGATTCCTAAACTCATTACCAGTAAATAAACTTCTGCTGCTGACTGAAAATATCTATAAATAAAATAAAAATACAGCTATCTGTAAAATGTATTTGCCATAAAAACAGATAAAACAAAAAGCTTAGTAAAAAATGAACAGTAAATATGCCAGCTTCCATAAAATATTATATACCACAGCTCTGTCTCTGTTCTAATCCTATTCTCTTACTCCAAAGACAGCAGTGCATTTTTTTTCCATGGGGTCTTCCTTATCCCCAAAACACATCTGTCTTGAGTTTCTCTCAGATTTGTCAGGTGGATCAGTACTCCCCAGGGCCTGCTCCATCTGAAGTATTTTAATTTGACTAAACACCTGATTTATTTTATCTCTCCGATGAGAAAGGCAGTTTGTCTTAATAGAGCCTGTCAGCCCACAGTCCCATTCACAGCAATTTACAGGCAGCCAGGGATGCTGGAAAAGAAGAGTGCTGTGATTCTGTATTTTATCCTCCTCCAGAAAGCACCTAAAAGCAGCTATTCACTGCTACTGCATGTGGCATTTTAGAACTGAATTAGCTTTTTATTCAAGTAACTACACTTGTTGTGAATAGCTTATCTGTAAAATTGCTACATTCACTACTGATTTTATTAACCTTTGGCTCTATCACAAAATGGTCTTCAGTTAGGAAAGACCTTTAAAATTGACACATTTTTCTTAGGGGCCTTTATTTCAGTGACTACAGATATACTGAATTTGATCCATTGACTCCCTTTACCAGCAGTATTTAAAATTTTGAGTGTTGGTGGGAAGCTGATAGTGTTTAAGGACTTCATTTTAAAATTAATATGTGTCAGTCTCATCAAAAGTTCAGAAAAAATGTTATTATTTCTAATAGTACTTTGGGTACATTCCTACTTTTGTGATAAGAATCTGGTTGTAGTAATATTTTAATTTTTCTCTGTGTACTTATTGTTTTACTCTTTAGTTTGGATTTCAGCACAAATTGAGATAAAATACTCAGACAGAAGAGAGCTAAGGCATCAAAGAGAACTTTTCAGAAATTCTGGTCATAGGTTAATCTAACCAGGAGACAGAAAATAAAAAGTAGCTATAAATCTGCTGAAAAAGAGAGAAGAGTTCGACTTGTGGTCTACAATTACATTTAGAAAGAATTCTGCTTGTGAACTCTATCTTTTAAAACCAATTAAAATACTACATGATTTCTGGTACATAGAGTGATAGGAAGAGCATCATGTATCTTACACTGCATTTAATAAAAATCATAAACCCATCCTACATTTTATGTACTTAGATTTCTTTGCCAAAAAAAAGAATTTAAAAAATAGTATCCAGTCAGTACAGCTATACAACAGAACTATTGCTCCTATATCAACCACTGGTTTGCCACCTTTTAACACTCCTGTTATCTTTCACAAGCTATTCAGTCTATATACAAATGCAGCTGCATGTCAGCAAACTCTGGAGGCTTCTCAATGTTAAATTTCTTACTGTCCTTGTGGCATGCTGTCCTGAGGTAGAGGAATAACTGCTGGTAAGGGAAAAAAAGAAACAGGCATGACAGAAAACAGACTTCTTGGCTTGCATGGTGTAGTTTAAACTAATCTCTCTGACACTCAGGAAAAGAAAACTAGATAAAATCACATATTCTATCAAGTGAATAAAATAAAAAAAAAACAAAAACCTGGAGTCATAAATAAACCAAAAATTTTATAGGCATGGTCCATAGCTTGCTAAAGTAGGGTTCTTTGCTGTGACACAAAATTACTGTGGGTTCTTGAATGTGTCCTAGTGCCCCAACATGTACACAAAGTAAAACACTTCCAATCAGAGGTTTTTATGCCTGGTTAGTAAATGTTCCTGAAGTGCTTTGAGATCTTTGCTTGGAATCTCTACACAGCTGCAAAGCATTATTGGTTCTCTTGAATTCTGTGATTAGTGTAAAACATGACAAATATCATCCTTGTTTATGCACTGCATCTAAACTAACTTTTGCTCCATACGCTTACAGGAAATACAAATTAATAAATCACAAATGATTACTCCTGTTACGTTTCTAGAACAAACACATAGTGTGACTTTTATGAAATCAGGAGGCAGCAATGCAAGAAAGAAGTGTGGACTTTGCCAGAAACTAAGTAAGGCTTTAAATCACATAACTGCAGCTCCAAAGGATCATCAGCCAAAACAGTTCAACCAACAATCAAAAATGATTTTCAATCAAGTTAAGCAATTTCAGCTTTATTTTCCCATTTTTTTGGTTGGTTTTGTTTGTTTTTTTTTCCCTTAAAAAAAGCCTTTGTGGCTCAATCCCTCTGTTAGATTGGAGGGGATTTTATTATTTTATGGACATTGTTTGAAAAGAAAGCAGAAACACAATGCCAGACATAAAAGAGAGTGTATTTGATCTTAGGTTCCCAGAGATAACCTGGTTAAACCATTCTGTCTAACACTGCAGTCTGCAGCACACATCAGATGGGCTGTGATGTTTCCACTTCACAGGCTCTGTCCAGCATTTAGCATTTACCCTTTTTTGATTGGGTCACCTTCTAAATGCCACAAAATAGGGCAGCAAAAGTCAACAAAAATAAACAGGAAAAACAGAAGAAAGTAACAATCTAATGGAAGGGCTTCGGAGATAAAAGTCACTTTGTGAGGGCTGCCCGACTAAGGAGCCCCCTTGCCACTGCAACAGCATCCAATTTGAGTTCTAACTCCAGCAGCAGTTTAAAAAGCTCCCACTCTAAAGGGCCCCAAGTGTATCATAAAGATAAAGCATTTCAGTAGAAAACAGCCACAAAGACCTCTATTATCTTATCAGTCTTTGGTTACAACAGCTGAACCAATATGACTAAGTTCTGAATGACTTTTTTTCCCCCCCCCCCTTCTTTTTATAACACTAGAATACTGGAATTTCTTTATTTCATGATCAGTTAGCAATTGTTGGCGTTCCCATATGCTACTGTCCCGTTCTTAGTCAATAAAAAGTTTTATAAATGCTCCCATTGTGCTTTGTAGCATCCCAGTGCAGAAAGCAGCACAGCAAACATGTCCAGCATGCAAAACACACCAGACAGCTTCTCTCGGGAAGGTGTAAGATCCCTCCCCTCCCTTATGTCTCAAAATGATTCTGCATTTTCAGCTTTGAGCCACGAAATTTTAATATATGCCCACGGACAGTAATGGGAATTAATATTAAGAACTACTGAAAATATTCTATAGAGAAAAATATGTTAGCTTTTGAAAAACAAAAAAGAGTTTAAATTAGTTATACTTTATGAGAAGGATAAAAATGCCTTACTGATAATCCACAAGTTTTCTCTTAATTCCATGTATACTAAAACTCACACATTGCAGCAATTTCTTAGGTGGGAGCAATTTGAAAGTCTTATGATTTGCAAAACAGCAGACTTTTAAAACAATCCTAAACTTATCATGGTCCTGTCTTTCTTAGAGGAGCCAAAAAAAAAAAAAACAAAACAAAAACTGAACAGCTGAGTGAATAAGAAATCAACTCAGTGAGGCCATGCTGACCCTTGATGTCACATGTCACTGTGCCCACAGCCAGGTAAGGGCAAGGACAGGGACCCTCCATGCCCAGAGCCAGCTCCCTGGCTTAGGGTGAGCCGGGCTCACGGACAACGCTGGGGTCCTGCAGCTTGCCCTGGAGTCTGGTCATTGTTTGGCTCATCCCAAGGATGAGTTTGGCCACTGTTTGCCCATTGTTTGGCTCATCCCAAGGATGAGTCTGCCCTGGAGTTTGGCTCATCCCAAGGATGAGTTTGGCCACTGTTTGCCCATTGTTTGGCTCATCCCAAGGATGAGTCTGCCCTGGAGTTTGGCTCATCCCAAGGATGAGTTTGGCCACTGTTTGCCCATTGTTTGGCTCATCCCAAGGATGAGTCTGCCCTGGAGTTTGGCTCATCCCAAGGATGAGTTTGGCCACTGTTTGCCCATTGTTTGGCTCATCCCAAGGATGAGTCTGCCCTGGAGTTTGGCTCATCCCAAGGATGAGTTTGGCCACTGTTTGCCCATTGTTTGGCTCATCCCAAGGATGAGTCTGCCCTGGAGTTTGGCTCATCCCAAGGATGAGTTTGGCCACTGTTTGCCCATTGTTTGGCTCATCCCAAGGATGAGTCTGCCCTGGAGTTTGGCTCATCCCAAGGATGAGTTTGGCCACTGTTTGCCCATTGTTTGGCTCATCCCAAGGATGAGTCTGCCCTGGAGTTTGGCTCATCCCAAGGATGAGTTTGGCCACTGTTTGGCTCATCCCAAGGATGAGTTTGCCCTGGAGTTTGGCTCATCCCAAGGATGAGTTTGCCCATTGTTTGGCTCATCCCAAGGATGTTTTCCCTGGAGTTTGGCTCATCCCAAGGATGAGTTTGCCCATTGTTTGGCTCATCCCAAGGATCTTTGCCCATTGTTTCCCCATTGTTTGGCTCATACCAAGGATGAGTCTGCCCTGGACTCTGCCCTGGAGTTTGGCTCATCCCAAGGATGAGTTTGCCCATTGTTTGGCTCATCCCAAGGATGAGTTTACCTTGGAGTTTGGCTCATCCCAAGGATGTTTTCCCTGGAGTTTGGCTCATCCCAAGGCTTTCATCCAGCCCACACTCCAGGTCTCTGTCTGACACTGAGCTGGGCAGAGGTGTCCTCACAGGCACCTCAGAGCACTCAGGTTCACCTGAGCCCTATCCAACCACCTCCAGTGTCCTGCTCTGGCGTTTCTTCCCTCCTCAAAAGAATTTGATGGATTTATTCCTTCTTCAAAGGTCACAAATCACAGAACCATTTACTCTGCATTAGGAACAAGCCACAAGAATGTCTGTGGTAATCCAGCTGAGTATTTCCCCTAAAGATTTGCCATCACCTGAGGCAGCCTTACCTGCCAAGTATGTCCAGCAAATGCTGGTACCTTAGCTTTGCTCCTCCAAATATCTTCTGTTTTTTTCTCACACGTTCACTGGACTTTTTTGCTCTTGCATAATTTCTTAGGAATTCTCAAGAGTTTCCTGAGCAATATCTTACATTCAGAGGTTTTCTTCCTTGACTGCTTTTCACAACAGTTCCAATCAAAGTAAACCAATACATTCAAAATAAAAATCCTGTGGTGACTGGGCCAGCAGAAGCTGCTCCCGAATTTCTCTCAAACAGCTCCATAGCTGTCGAAGGTGCTGGGCAAAGGTTTGGGCTAAGCTCCTGCTCGGCTCATGGAGCAGCACAATGAAACTTTGCACCATTTTTAGCAATGTGGTGAATCCACAGTTGAGTCCTAAAATGTAATCCACGTCAGGAATGCAGGAAAGAATGTGATGTTAGCCAGAGCTTCAACCTCCCCCTCCTCCAAACCAGTGCCCAGCAAAAAGGAGAATTCCAGCAAATCTCTTGGACTCCTTACTTCCTTTCACACACATGAAAAGAACAACTCTGCCTGACACAAGCCCTACAGGACTCTAAATATGTTTAGAGATTTTGTTACTATCTCACAGATACAATTCTATTTTACTGTTGTCTTCTATTTAAAACAAAAATAAAACCCGCTTTAGTTAGTTTCTTAGAATTTCTCTCAAATCCGGAAGAACTTGTAAATTTACACTCTAAATTATATTAAAAGTACACACTAAGTGTTAATTCATACATGGAGGGAAGATAATGATTTTTGAATCAATTATTTGTAGGGTTTTTCAGCAGCAAGTAGAGATTTGGTTGTAAATGGTTTGGTGCTCACAGTAGGTTTAGAAAAGCTTCATATACACTCAATATGAGCTGTTCAGAGTCTATGCAGGAAAAAATGTGATATTGCTGGATATAAACAGAGAAATGCATATTATACATTTCAACTAAAAACTCATAGCAAACCTGTTCCTGTTGAGTTAGAATATAATGATATAGCAAAGGCCACAGGCTGTGACTAATCTGTACAGTGATACAAACACTAAAATATGAGATAAAGAGAAAAATGAGTAATTTTGTTTTGTTAACTAAGTAAACTGTAGGCCAGGGCATAGAATATCAAAATAAAATTAACGTGGTGGTGTTATATAGAGAGCAAAATTCACATTATTAATATTATTATTGGTTCTAATACTCAATTCTAATGCTTTTAAAGTAAAAAAAAAATACAAATGGAAGTAAAGATGGTCCGTCCATTTAAGACACTCACTCAGGACTTGAGAGCTGAAAAAATATCCTGACCTTCAGTTTCAGATTTTCCCATTTAAATACAGATGAGGATAGCAACAGTAAAGATTACAAACTGAATTTGTGGGCCACACAACAGACAGAAATAGTATATTAGAAAACAAGATAAAAGAGGTATTGAAAGTGAAATGACAAAAAAAACCCCCAACAAACAAACAAAATCTAACATCCTTTACTTATACACCAGTTCCTCCTCTGTAGAAGAATCCACACTGAGATATCAGGAACTGTGCTGATGGGAATAGCAAAAATATTTAAATGCCATAGTAGGAATAAACTTTCAGCCCCAGAACCGTCTCTGTGCAAACATCCCACATGGATGATGTTTACCAGCTTTGCTTGTGGACATTAATATTCTAAGTTAAAAAAGCACAAGGTAAGTTTTGTTTTCCCTATCAGAACACACATTAAGCACAAGTAAAAATAGCAGATCAAAATAAGGTCTTCCTCAAGAAGACAAGAGGCAAAAAGATGGTTTAAAAGTTGAATCCTTTCATTTTCTCATTTGCAAGAGCTGTAAAACTAACTTCAACCCAACAGTCCTACAAGGATTTCAGTTGTCAAGTAGAAAAACAGGGGAAGTCTCATAGAGAAATGGAGATATCCAAAGCTTTTCCTTCTGATAATGGGACACAAATATGAAATATCACAAAAATCAAGTCCCACAGTAATTATGATGCTCACAATGCTTGTTGCTTCTTCGTTACACTGGAATTATCAACTCAGCAGGTGTAGTTCTCTCCTGCAGAATGTGGATCCAAACCTTCCATGGAAACACCCAACGCTTACAATGGCATGAGAGCTGATCCCCATGTTCCCATGAACACTGAGTGCAGCCAGTGCTTCACCCCCCCTATTATTTTATATTATTTTATTTAACCTGGCCCAAAAACAGGGGATACTTTCGTCAGCTTTGGCTGAATTTTGTAATTATCAAAGGACCAAAAAAGCAGACTGGTCAAATAGAAGTCAAAAACCCCTCACCTCAGTTTCTAGAAAGCTCACTATATTAGGCATGTAGAAACATTATTAAAATCCCAGATTTAGGTCTGAGACTGCTTTTTCCTGACAGCATCATTTGGCATTAAAAACAATGTATTTAGTATTAGACATTTTAAATGCACTTTCTTATTAAACTCTCTCCATGAGCTGTTTATAGTTTAATGTGAAAGTACAGGTGTAAAACTGAGAAGGAAGTGCTTACACAGGGAAATACTGCCCAACCTTTTACACCAGCTTCCAAGGAATTCCAACACAATGGCATTTTTTCCTAAACGTTATTTTGTTTTCTGGATAATTTTTTTCAATTTTTATTATTCTCTTCTGATTCCTAACATTTGATGAATTAAGTTCTGCTGCACTAGTAGTCTCACTGTATCCTAATTAAATTAAGCAATGTTTCAGATGGTTAAATTCAATAGAAAATCCCTAAATTTCATTTCCAGAAAAGAAGAAAAAATAGTTTCTTTCTAATATTTGCAGCTGTGCCTTGATGGGAAGGGTTGAATACATGACTGCTAACCCATCTCAAATATTCATATAAAACACTGCAATAAAATGTGCGGTAAGATAATTTTTGTAACGTTCTCTTTTAGATGTGAAATGAGATTTTCTTGATTTTCCTTTATTCTTTGGAATTACAGTGTTGAGAGTCACAATTGATGATATTCTGGAGTAAGTAGGACCTTATCAAGTAGCAGGAAAAGATTGGGAGTTTGCTGAAGAAAAAGATTTAGAAGGAGAATTCAGGACTGATTTTGGAATTGCTGCATTTCATTGATTGTTCTTTCCTAACAACACACAGCCGGACAAAACTAGTTTCGTTTCCATATTCAAACTTTAACAAGTGTTTTGTGAGTGCTATTAATCTCATTTTTTCATTTTGTAAACATGATAGAATTTCAAAATCTACACAATTTTTAATTCTTTTAAAACTAGTATTTCTTCCTATGCAAGTGCAAAAAAGCACTTATTTAGAAGGAAGAGCTCTCCAATTAAAACTTGTCTCTTCCATCACAGGAATAAAGTGAATATCTGTGCTATCTAATCTTATTCTGGAAAGAGAATTGTATATGTACATGAATAAAAGTGGCTGGAAGGAAGCTGAGTTTAGAAGTTGTTCACTTAATGTCTCGTTTGATGAGTATAGTTCATATGAATTAAATGACATTAATTTCCTTACCTAACAGGAGCTAGTTACTTGTGATTTCTGTAGCTGATGATTTGGTTTTCATTTAAAAAGGTTCATGATGTAAAAGAAGCTTTTGTTTGGCTTTTTTCAGTCTTCTCCATTGTCTAAACTATGTATTAATAATGAAAGGCAAAAAAAAGAATTATACATTTTAATTGAGTTTTCAATTTTAAAGAGCAATCTGCAGAAAAGGAGGGCTTTTTCCCCCCTGCTCTTTGCCACAATATTCACAGAAATAATGTGATTCTTCTCTTTAAATAGCAAGGAACACTTTAATTCCTACAAATACATCCATAGGGTGATGGCAAGCAAAGGGGACAGTTGAACTTCCTGCAGTTTTGTGTGTAATTCTGCAGCTGGACACATGTGGGTCAGGTGGAAAACCCCACATCTCCTCCCTGTGGGGATAATCCAGTTCTGAGGAGCACAATGCTCTGTGCCAGCAAGGACTACAAGAACAAGGATAGGAATTATTTTCTCTGTGGGTGCAAGAAGGGGAGAAATCTTTTCCATAGGTGCCACTGCAGCTTTTCTATTAAAAGGCTAATTGATTTACATATTAGGATTCAATTATTTGGGCTCGTTTGCCATAAAGGTAACACTGAGGATAACACAGCAGAACACCCCTGGAACCTTGCCTCTTTTCCTATACTGAAAATTGTTACCCAAATGTATTTCTTCTGCCTCATCCAGAATGCACAATATTCACAGGAGAGGAGATGTGCCCCTGTGAAATGTACTCTTACTTCTGATGTCTTGCAGTTACTTTTTATATCTTGTTAAATAAGTTACTTCCATGAGTTCTTAGTTAGTAATTATTAGCTACACAACTCAGAAATGTCTAAATATAAATATGAGCAGTATTAGTACTGCAAGATTTATATACTTTAAATATAAATTTTAATTTTGATCTTAATTACATGTTCATCTTTCATGTCTTACAAATACAAACAAGTATATCAATGAAAAACTTATATTTGCCTCTGAAGATTTTTATTGCCTCTGGTGATAAGTAATGAAGAAGCAAAGTTTATTGCAAAACAAGGACATTAGCATAGCCTGTCTATCACAGAAGCTGTAAAGAAGAAACTTCCTACCTCATCTGAGAGGAGACAATTTAGTCAAAAGCCTTTGATATGTATGGAAAAGCAACAACATTTTATACATTTGGAATGTGCCCAGAGAAGTGAGTTGAAGGACTTACACTCATTTCAGTGGGCTTTGAATGAGTCCCATTGATATGTTCATTAATAATGGCATTAGGTGGCAGCTTCAGGCTTCTTAATCTGAATATTATCTTAAATTTAGTTCATAATCAAGGAGTTATAAACTGGAAGTGCTACTTATCTGCTGCACACAACCTAACAATCTGTAAAAACAGCTCAGCAGAGCATATTAACTCTACAAATAAGAATTACATGTCTTTTGAAATAACCACAACGTCACTGAATGGGTGTGAGAAACAAAAACCAAACCAGTAAACGATGCTCTTGTTCCCTGAAAGTTTATTTTATAAATAAATTATTAAAGTAATGCAATCCAGACCAAATTAGAATTCTATGACCAGCTTGCTGTGCTCCTGTAAAATACACTACAAAATTATCAGACAAGTTTTCCAACTAGAGAAAAACCTTCTAAATCACATTAACCAGAGCATAAAGGGGGTGGCCGACATTTGCAGCCTGAAGTTCCACACATAATTCCAAGAGTGTTCTGGAATAATTATACTCTAACCACAAGCACGAGTGTGTTTAGCCAGATGGTTCTCAGAAGCAACTGAAAGTGCAGTCAGAACTTTTCTTAATTCAATTTATTTGTATACCTAGTTGATCACAAACCAAAACATTTAGCATAGCCCTTTGCTACAGAGGCTTTGGTAATTAAATTCTTCACAGTCCCAACCCAGAGTGCTGTCCTGGGGGTTTTTTTGTGCTTTCATAGGTATTCCAGCACTGAAGCAGGATCAGAAAGGAAACATAAACACTGCCTGCTCAAAAGTCTTAATATAATCCAATATTCAAAGGCATGAATTTAGCAAAACTTTAAGCACAGTGGTACAATGATTCACAATCTACCTTGAAGCACTGGGAATATGTAGGAAACATACCACGAGGTTTGGAGTTCTGCTATAACAGCATTCTAATGCAATATATCAGAAATAGACCTGGGATATATTAAAGAAATCAGGATCCTCTAATTGTTTCTCCTTAAGACAACTTCATGCTGTCCAGGTTGCATTTTCATTATTTTATTTCTACAGCAACCACAATTGCAGCATTATTTTTCCTCCCTAACAAGATACTCACACAAAAAACTCAAAGAAGCAGCAGAAGCTGGGAAAACAGGTTTTCAAAACCAATTGAGACTATTCTCAATGGGCTTTGAAAGTTAATCATCTCCTTTTTAAGCTTCCTATTTTAAAAACTTAGTTTTGTCTGGAAGAACACACCTATTGCAACTTGTTTGCAAAATGTTTCTGACATGTTTCTCAGAAGTTACTTTAGTGCAACTGTGATGCTAAAATAATGTCAACTTAAAAGAATCGTGACTGCAAAATTATTTTGAACTTAAGAAATGTATTTTGTCGTTATTTCCTCTCTATGAATTTTAAATAGATTTCAAATCAAAATTTCAATCTCTTGGCACCTGCAAAGATCTCAGGTACTTTTCCAAGAGGTTTCTCAGATTTAGGTGCCTCTGGGGCAGGTTTTTTAAGAGTTTCAGGCCTCTTACTATTGCAAATATCTCTATGGTCATGTTTCCAAAAACGTTTGAAGCATCTAAGACCCATTGACTCAGATGACATCCTAAACTATTTAGAAAAATATGAGATAAATATGTGTGAATCACATAACATCTTTAAAGTTTTCAATTAATTTGATCCTGATGTGGTTCTTCCCACAGCTAACACTACAGCCATGGAATGTCTTTCTAAACTGCTGCTGGCTCAAAGCTTTATATAGGTTCAAAGGCAGACTGGGCAGGTATTGGGAGAGGGAAGAAGAATCTGTTTATCTATTTGACTGATTCAAGATACACAAATCCCACCAGGATCCAGAAATCCCTGGAAATTAGTCAGAAGTAGAGATAATATTAGTGCAAAAGTATAATTTTTCCCTCTTCTTCCTCATTCCTGTGTCTGCATTTATGATTACTTCTGAAATCAAATGGGTATTTTGCTGTTTTTTCCCCTTTATGCCAAAGATCTCCTTTCTATTTTTTTTTTTTTCTCTCCGAGTTCTTTTGCAGCAACTTTAGCCCTTTGACTACAGTACTGGATGACTTTTTTATTAAGATTTGTTTTCCCCCTGTGAAAATTCATACCTGTGGGTCAGCCAGCTGTCTTTCCTTAACACAGAAGGAGTTTCATTTTCTTTTCTGTTGGGCAACAGCAACTAGCAGACATGAGAGCCTGGATCTGTGTGATGGTTGCACACCTTGGGCTTAGGGCTGACAGGTTTTGGTCAAAACCTAAACTGCTCACTTTGAGTTTCACATAGGTAATAAACTTAGCACAAAATACTTTTTAACTGCATCCTTACAGTGACTCCTGAAGTAAAGCCATCAATATATTTTGCTGCTTCAGGGTATTAAAATAAAGAGAAATATAAAATAGAAATGTTGTTGAAGGATTGCTGGAGGACTTGGGATATTTAGATATCACTTTCTAGAACTCAGTAGCACTTTGGTAACTTCCACATGGCATGAGCTGCATTCACTTACAAATTTTCAATTTCCTCCTTGGAGCATTAGCTCGATATGCCATAGCAAAGATAAGGTTTTTCTGCTCTAGAGTACCTTAAATATCCTGCATTTAGGGAACATCAGCAGCCTGCAGTAAAGTGAAGCCTACAGCTTCAGTTCTATCATGGACTCAACATAAATAGACAGAACTCTGCATAAGACAAGCAGTTTGCATAAGAGAATGAATGAATACAAGGGAATACATTAAAATGCATTTATGAGGCTACACTCTCACACACTCTCTCACATTTCTTGCCCTATACAAAAAAAAAAAAGTCAAGAACTCCTTATTGCTTTAGTTATTAATTCAGTTTATGAAGGAGTAACCCTCAGTTGCTTAACCAACTTGACAACTCTGCACCTGCTATGGCATAGCTAACACTGACAAAAAAATAGCACTGCTAAGCCTCTAAAATCCTGAATAGGTACAGATGGCAAAAGTATTACCTAGTTTAGCAACTAACCTCCTAATTCTCAGTGTCTTTTAACCATTTCCTAACTTCTAGGTGTCAATCAAGAACATTAAACAAATATCTTGAATTGCTGAACAGCAGAAAATTAACAAAACTGAGTCTGTGAACGGTGTCACTGTGAACAGGAGCCACAGTCTCAGCCCTGGAAGTGGTGATGCCAGCTGCTCTGTGTGATCTGGCTTTGATAAGAGATGAGCAGTGCTCTTCTTTAACAGATCACAGGAACATGGAATAGCTTGGGTTGGAAGGAGATCATCCCATTCCAACCCCTCTGCCATGGGCAGGGACAGCTTCCACTGGACCAGGTTGCTCAAGGCCCCATCCAGTTGTGCTGTAAGTGTTGGAGTGAGCCTTTTGGAAGGAATGATTTTGTAAAAAAAAAAATTCATTTTCAATACATCAATCTTCAGTTTCCCCTCACTTTCAAACTCGAACTTTATATTACTTCCCATGTGTTCAATGTATTTGAATATTCTACACAGACATAGGTGTCATACTGTGAATTTTTTGTGGCAGATTCAGCTGATGAGTAATTAAAACCTATATTCTGTCATGGGTTATTTGCTGCTGATCACCATAGCCCTTTTCAGTAGTTGCAACTACAGTTCAGAAAAGCATTTTTCTCAGTGGTTTTGAGTGCAATACACATGGAAGAGGACAGCAAGAGGCAAAGTGGGAGAAGAACCTCACCTAGCTATCAAGTTAATTGAACTTTAGCTGTGTGTAGAGACTGACTGTGGTTTTTCCAGGTCAGCAGAGGGAAAATTTCACTGTGTCCCACTCTCAGCACCAAGTGTCTGATGGTGGGATATGTTTTCTGAGAGTATGCAGAGACACAAAGTCCCTTTGTCAATCACTGCTGTCTTGAAAAGTGGCAGACTTTAACCTGATAGGATCAAGGATTACTTTTTAGGAAAACCCTTATCCTTCAGAATTGGGCACCCTGTCTTTGGCTGAAGTCTGAGAGGCACAAAATCACACTGTATAGCCCCTGGGAGGGGAAGATAGCAACAACAACAACAGAAAAAAAAACAAACCAGATAGGAGGGTCAGTTTAATACATCCTGAAGTAGAAAAACTGTGTTCTATACAGCCCCTAAAAAAACATCCACAGTCATCCTGCTACTCTTGCAGAATCCCAACAATCCGTAAGCAAATGTGTCCTGGCACCAGAGGAAGGGAGTGAAGGTAAAACTTCCAATTAGAATTCAACAGGCACTCTACAATTCTTAAGGAATCTGGAAAAACTCAACCACAGAACAGCTATGCCCATTTCATTCTCTTGACCTTCTTTAACAAAGCTGTTCTTTTGACATCATCAATTGAGATTTGATGTCTGTAAATTTCCTCACATTTAGAACAACTTATTTGTGTAAGCCTATATAAAATATCTGTACACACTACACTGACTTGTTAAATCTTGCAATCTGAGTGTGCCACCTGCAATTAGAAGATTTTGGTTCAGTGTCTGTACTAAGGATGTATTCCAGCTTTCAGAGAGAGCTACAATTGTCTACTAAATAGTAACATCAAAGTTCAAATCCCATCATTAAATTTCAAACTACAGTGAACTATAAATAATATTCTGATCTCGGGGGTTATAACTGGGATCTTATGTCAACAGAATACTTTGGGGGCACATATCAATCCACAGTATTTCCAAGTCAAAACAAATGCTAAGGATCTATCTTCACACATAGTAGTGTGTTTAAAAATGTCGGAAATGTCAACCGCTTACATACTTTCATATTATCCCTAATTAATACAAATTGCATTTAATTTCACATTTAGTAAAACATATTGCTGCCCAAAATAAGGACTATAATTTTTATCAGCAATTATTATTACTGATGTATCAACACAATTATTTAAATTCAATGTATATAGAGGCAGAATCCATGCAAGCATTTACAGTTTTTGTTCCCTCTGTGTTTCTTCCCTAATTTTTGTGGCTTGGAGCTCCTCCAGATGCTGTCTCTGACTTTGTGGTTTTGTATTTGAGATCCCATCTCCTGATTCAGAGCATTCCTTGACTGACAAACAGATTCAGATACGAAAACAAACAGTTACCTGTATCTAACCTGTGCCTGGCAGCTGCACTGCTGAGTTTCCCCTTCGTGGTGCAGATTTCACCCATTTCTTGGGTCCCTGAGTTACTGTGTTTACTAAGCTATTCAGTAACTGGTGGCACATGTGATCTCCACACTGCAAGCTGCACTTCAGACTCACAGGATTTTCCTCTAGTCCCTCCCTCTTCATAAACTAAATTATTTTAAAAGAACATTGGGTTTTGTATTTCCAAACTGATGTGCCTCCTAATTGAATGCAGAACGCTTTCAAACTATTTTCCATTAGAGGCCCACTTTTTTCCTGATTTTAATGCACAATATAATACCTTCATTGGAAGATTAAAATTGTTTTACTAGAAGTAAAACCCGTTATTATATGCATTTTTAGTGGTTTTGTGTTGTATAATGTAGGGTGAATTATGTAAAATATACCAAACAGGATATTCTACAAGCTGCTACTTGCATGCTGCAAACAATCACAGTTTCACTGATAGATGGGGACTTAGCATCTTAAAATTCCTGTGGAAATCAAGTGCATTTTAAGTATTGGGTTTGATTATTTAATCAGACAACTTGCATTTTGCCCTGGCTAATTTGGAAGGCTGATAATATTTTACTCATAAAGTAATTGTGCACCTGTTGTGATGGAAACCTGTTCAAACAAATCTTAATAGACATGAAGATTCATTCCCAACATGAGTGTGTTAGCCTCTCATTAGTGCAATCTATGGGACAACAAATTTTAAGCAGCTAGTGAACAGGTCTCAGCTAAATCTTGGATAACTCTTCAAGAACATTTATGACAATGTGTCTACTATTAAACTTCTTTAAAATATATCAATACAGACTAAGGTAAATATTAGGATATGTGGGTTAAACTAACAGCAATTTAAAGAAAAAAGGGTAAGAAAGATATGTTCATAATAACATGGTTTCCATGTGAGAGCTAATGACAAAGATCCAGTTTTGATCAAGCTGCCTGGCTATAAATCTATTAATATTGTTATCACAGAGAGTAAGACCCACAATGAGTTCATAGGATCAGGGCAGGCTACATCCTTCATAGATTTGTGTCTCCTCAGTTCAGACAAATTTCTATGAATTTTATTTCAATACATCTCTCTACTTTCTCTAAAATTCATATATTGGTATTAATTGATTGATGGGACTTCGTCTTTATAGTGGTTTTGAAAATCCTCTCTATTGGCAGAACAAATCAAACCAAACCAAAAACAAAAAACCCCAAACAAACAAACAAAAAAATTGGTTGGAATGGAAAATAGAGAAATTATTTACTTTAATCCAACATAAATACTTGAGGGCAAAAAAGAAGGGACAGAGAGAATTGCTATCAATTCACTCAACAAGGGGACAGTATTGTAAATGACCTGACTGGAGGAAGGGGACTGTGATTAGCCTGAAATCACTTGAATGCTGGCAGGAGGAGGTGAAAACAAGGAAAATGAGCCCAGTTTGGCTGGATTTGCCCTTTGGCAGAAAACTGTCAGATGTCATTGGTCAGATCCTAAGTGAGGTGACACAGTTAAACAAATCAAGATATCTTGAAAAAAAACACTGATAATTAACCTCTTCTAAAAGGTCAACTTGTTTAGAGGGGACAAGGACAACCCTTCTTGTGTTTCTTCTATTCCTCACCGAGCTTAGGCTTGTGAGGCAGTGGCTGTGTCAGGTTGCACATTTTGTTCTTGCTATTATCAGTTGCAGGGGAGTTACTAAATGGGCTCCTCCTTGATTTTTTCTCAGTGCTAATGCTATTGCCTTGTGTATTACAGATGACATTTCTGGCTCGCCTCAGGATCCACAGTTTGTTAAGCTCACAGTAAGGTATTTTTGCATATCTCTTAAGCAAAAAAAAAAAAAAATTAATCTGGTATCTCTAGTACCATCAGGACATCCTCATTACCACACACTATCAACACATCAAGACCCCACTTCAAGACACTACTTTCTGTTCAGAAGTGGAGTTTAAAACCACCTGAAAGCGAAAAGGATTGCCACAAAGATCTCGTTATTCAGTGCCAAAGTTTGATGTATCTCAAAAAGTGATATTTTCTCTAAGGGGTTTCTTTGCAAATTACCTGCAGAGAAGGCTGAGGAGAGTGGCCAAAGTGCAGAAAAGCTTTCATATAAAGAATAAATAAACATATTTTTACTTTTCAGCCTGGAAAAGTGACAGAGTGCAGTGTAACAGAGGACAGTTCATTCTAAGAATGTCCATTCTAAGACCTAGGGGACACCTGCAAGGTACCAGGTGCAGATAGACACCATATTGCTAACTGCTGAGCTTCTCCCCACAGACCCTGCAGCTGCCTGCTAAAGGTTTCAAAAGTGGCTGGACACCTTCATAGATGATAATTCTATCAAGGGTCATTAAACCCAAATTACCACCTCTGTATCAAGCAACCCATGGATCACATTTTGTGGGAAATTGGAAGAGTGTACTGAGGAAATATCAGTGTGTGTTTGCCCTTTCCTTGCAGCCTTCCACAGGCTGAACAGTGCCCAGGGACAGGATGTTACAGGACATTGTGCTCTTTATATGGCACTTCAAGTTCCCTGAACATGGAACACCCATAACAAGAGACTGATAAAAGTACATGTGGAGGTTTCCACAACATCCAAATTGACCAGAAAATTTCGGTCCTTTCCATACTGTGCCTATCTGTATTTTTCTAGATAAATGCTGACGTTCATCAGTTTGTTAGAATTTGACTTTGTAAGTCTACAGCAACAAAAAATCAAAAGCATTGAAGCGTGATGAAGTGCAAGAAATGGAGCTTCCACTTTTGTTTCACCAGTGCAAACCTACATACACGCTTCCTCTTCCATAAGAGGTTGTATGTTAGCCATCAGCAGGAGTTTTATTTCTCTAAAGGTAAGAAACTGCATTGGCAACTAAGCCAGGACTGGAGTCAAAATAAAATTTGCCACTGACAGAGGAGAAGGTTCTAAGCTCTGAGTAAAGATACATTCTTCAACACAGAAGCCTTTCTACTGCAGTTAAAGGCTCTGTATTTATTACAGTAAGCAATGACTGATATACTGAAAAGCAGTATATATATATATATATATATACACCACCAGAACAACCTCCCAACAGAGGAAAATGGCAAATTTTTGTGGAAAAAGTGGAGAAAACTGACCTGTAATTTTTAGTTTACAGGCAAACTCTTTTCTGCTAAAAAAAAAAATGAGATGGCAGTTGAAAATAAATGCATTTTAATACCGTACATTTTCTTGTCACTAATTGTAAAAGATGGATCACATTCAAGAAGGAAGTCTGTTCTAATGTGCAAAAGAAATGTATTGCTGTTTTAGTTCCTTATTATTAGCATCATTATCCATCTTGTTGCTTTTTCCCATGAACAGTTGATACTATTTCTTACTACATTATTTGGGACATATTTCAAAAAACCCAGAATATAAGTGGGCTGTCACATTTATTTCAGTCTAGTACAGAGTTCATACATTGACCTCTGGATAGTTAAGCTTAGAAATATACACTGATAAGGTAAAAAACATATAGATTTCTGTGATTGTGGTAAGTAAAAAATTCATTGTGTGCCTGGAACTAAAGGGCATGCATCCTGCTTGATGTTTTTTATAAAATATATTCAACAATATGGAAAACTTGATTTATGTGAAAGGTTGATTACAGTGTAATTTATAGTTCTGGAGTTTTAAGAACTAGAAGTGGTAATAGTTATTAACTTTCAGCATTAGAAGTAGGCAGGATTGTGAGAGGTGGCACTCAAATACAACCCACTCACCAAAACACTAGAGCAACAAAAATGTTTGGCTTTTTTTAATGTGATAAACACACTTTCAATCCTGCCAAGACTTACATGTACATAATTTAAACACTAGCACGATGTACAGTGAGCAGTCCAATCCCTTCCATAGAACTGCCCTCTCTCTGTGCAGCTGGGGGTATGCCTGTTTAAATCCAGAATCTGAAGAAACATATTTCATATATTAAAAAAAAAAACAAAACAAAACCAAGAAGAAATAAGACAATATAGTAGAATGTGCTAATTGTCCTGGTATCTTGGCCATAACAAATAGACTCAATGGGGCTTGGTAAGCTTAACCAAAACATTTTTCCTTTTGGAATTCATTACCTCCTCCGAGCAAATTCAACTAAAGGGCGTGCAAACATTAACTGTTGAAAGTGCTTATGAAATATTCAGGCATTCAAATGTCTTAATTCAGAAGGTCAGGTTAGAGCTGGAAGCACAGCCCTTGTACCACGTTACACAAAGCACTGGTGGCTGGAGAAATGGCAAAACAAAAGCACTGCTCTGATCTGGAGAGCTGCCACACAAAGCTAAATACTCCTTCGTTGGATCATGGCAACAAATTCATTATCAAAAACCTTTCTAGCCTGTGGTA
Organism: Rhabdornis inornatus; assembly: GCA_013397075.1. Lineage (NCBI taxonomy): Eukaryota > Metazoa > Chordata > Aves > Passeriformes > Rhabdornithidae > Rhabdornis > Rhabdornis inornatus. The sequence continues at coordinate 100,472 of VWZS01007229.1, forward strand.
TCTTCCTAATCAGGACCAATTTCTCGAGGATTTGGGTGTAGGGGTTCTGGACTGTGCTGTTTTGTTGAATGTTTTCATTGGTTTCACTAATTGGAACCAGTTGATTCTTTTTCCTGTGTATTGATTTTTTAAATCCTAGCAGTTAACAATGATTCTAATGTATCATAACACTTTAGACCTTAATCATATAGTGGGGCTTCTGCTTGCAGCTTTTGTTTGAGTTTTAATTAAGAAGACCTTGTGTCTCAAAGCCTGAGCTGGGTTTTTAATTGCTAGTATGTATATCACACAGACTTCAAAAGAAATAAAATATGTTTATAACAGAGAGCACAAAGGGGAGCTTTGAAATGTCTATAGCCATACAAAGTGACATAATTAAAAACCTCTGAGTGCCTCTGTGATATAAGACTTATATATATTTATTTATACATATTTATGAGGCAGACTGTTATATACCCTTAGACTTCATGAGAAAGAATTTTCAGCAATTATACTGAAAAATAATTACTACAAATTCAGACCACGGTGTTGATCAGGGCTAAAGGAAAACAGATTTATTTTCCTCAAAATGGACTTCACATTTGATACAGTGCAGCAAGAAACACCTGAAAGCTCATCTGTGAAGACAAATTCTATAAAATAGAAGCAAAACTAACATTTTAAAATGTTTTGTAAATCATGCATGTTTTTTAAAAAATTAATTCACTGTAAAAACCACAACTTTCTCAAGGATTCATTCATGCACAACTCTTTCCAAGACTGTTCCAGAAACGGAGAGTGTTAAATTACTGCATTCAAACAGTTGTGCCTCACTGTCCTCTTCCAGTCATTAATACACACAATAAATGCTCCTGGGAAACACCTCCTCGTGTCTCTCCTGTTTTCTTACCAGGGACAAATATCCTTTCCAAAACTGTTTGTGGATATCTTACAAGAAGACTGTCGAGTGGGTGAAATTGTTCATTATACTAAATTCAACTTTTCCTAGGAAACAGGACTGCTGTCTCCCACCTACCCAAACATTTTGAGGCCATTAAATGTGCACATGTCACACGAAACAGGGGGTTTAGACTCTTACTGCTAAAGCAGCAAATATAAAAGGAGGCAGGAAAAGCACGGGGAGCATAATGGAAACAGAAATTCTGTGTTGGACAAAGCCATGGGCATCAATCACTCACCTCCCCAAAATAGAGTCTACTGTACAAAGACAGCATGTGACACTCAAGTCACAATAAAATATAAATATAAATAGCCTATAAATACAGAGAGGCCAGTTGTAAACAGCACTGATGGAGGGACAGGACTAACCTGCAGCACAGGAGTCACTCTCAGGCTGCTAGACCAATTCTGACCCTTCCACAATAACACCATTGCTTAAGTTACTTCAAGACTGACCTTTCTTATTTGATCTTCAAAGGCTCTGCATGCTGAGAAAGACCATTGCAGGCTATTTCAGTAGCACAACTGCCTGATGCATGCAAGACCGTGCTATTCCAGAGATTTATATTTGGAACAGAAACAGAAAACTTAAAACAGACTCTGTATAGTGATAAATGATGCTACTCTGCCTAGCTGTGGCTGCTGAAGAAAAACTAGATAACCAAGCAACAGAAATACATGCAGTGAGGGAGGGTGAGGACAGAACTCTGAGCACCCAAATATCTGGAAATCAAGAAAAGAGCCTTGCCTCGCTTTGTTTATTCAAATATGTAATAACAACAATTAGAATGAAAAGTATTTCCTGATCCTAATTTTTATACAAAAGAAACCAAATACTGCAAAAGCCAGATGTAAGCCTAACAAATTGCTTGTGTACCTTAAATAAATCTATTTGCATGCACACCCTGGCAAATAGCATACAAACTAATGATTTGCACAGACAGCTCTGGGCTTTTTTTTCCAGGTGAGCAAGGCATTTAACTCAGGTCAGTTTGAAAATTTGACCTATGTGTTTCATTTATAAACATATCAAATGAACAAGCAGACTTATTTAACCACTGGAATTTGGCTACAAAGCATTCTGCCAGATTCTCCTCAGTTTCATGCAACCTCCCTGAAGTCAATGGCTTGTTTGGCTGGAATTCAAGGAAGAATCTGGACCATTATCAATAACTGAAATCCTAATAAAGAAACTCAGAAAAAGCAATTTTACAAGTGAAGCAGACTATGCAAGAATAATTGTGAGCAGGAACAATCCCACACTGAGAAAAAATTAATTATTCACTGTTTGTTACTTTTGTATTGGTCTCTATTGTCTGAATTAATAGATATAGTTTATAATTATATCTTGATTAACACTATTGTGTTCTAAATATAGAAGGTAAAGCAAGAAAATACCGTTTTTATTTGTTTCTCTCAGCCAATTATCTTTCCTTCTTGTCTGTGTGCTTCCCAAACATGAATAGAATCAGTTTGTGTTAGTGGTACATTTTTTTTTTCCTGCTTTCATCCTTTTTTCTGGCACTGATTCTTAGTGAACTGCCTTCCCACAAGCAAGATGCTAGTCTTTCACTGCAGGGGGAGGGCTGTGGTTGTGCAGACACAGAGGAAGAATATGTGCTCAGGTTATCCTCAGTGAGAACAACGCCTTCTCTCTAAAATAAACAACTCCAGTAACAGTCAGTGCAAAGAGCAGCTCCTCACAGGACCACACCTTCCTTTCTTATAATCAAGATTTTTTATTTTTTCCCGCCTAATAGACTCATTTATTTATTTTTACTGCATCACTTCATGTCTGTAAGTCAGGCTCCCAGTAATATGAGTAGAAATTCTGCACAAGGGCAATTCAATAAAATTATTTAGAATCTAATGGAAATGAAGCAAAAATATATTTGACCTCCCAAAGACAACAGATTTTCAAATGTAGTTCTTTCAGGTCCCGGAATACCCTGCCAGTTACCTTGCTGGAAATTCAATCATCACTATGAAAATGAACTTCATGATTGAATCTAGATTGGCATCTACCACCTTGAACAGTGAAAGGATTTATTTTAAAGTATGCTTCCCCTACTTTGTTTTGTTTCCTTCATGTAATCAAGTTTTCACGCTGCCATGTACTAGGTTGTTTTTTTGTTTGGAGTTTGTTTGTATTTGGGTTTTTTTGTCCTTTCTGAGCTGATTTAGGGGACACAAATGCTAATAGGAGTCAATAGCAGACTCTTGGGTTAATAGTGGTTTTATTGGCAGCTGGAGACAGTGGTTAGCCATGGGTTTGGGAGCCCAAAGCAAAGGAAGGATTCCCACTTCAGACCTGCTCCTACTCCAGCTATGTAACCCTGCACCTGGTTTTCTTCTCCTAGAAAATGACACTAATGCCTTTGTCAAGAGGTTTGAAGTGCAAAGCACAACATAAGAGCAACCATTATTTGTCTTCCATGTTGGCTCTATTTTTAAAAAACTAAATGCAGCTGCAGTAGCAAAGATTCAGCATCACATCTTGCTGGAAGGCAACAAGCAGCAAGGATGAATATTGCAGATATTGTGACAACTTAAGGACAGGTGACACGGGAGATGGGCTGTGGAAACTAACTGAGGGACTAGCAGCACAGAAATCTGCTGAGCCTTTTTATACAGCTAATAGGCTATTCCCCTGGAAAAGGAAGAGGTTTCTTCCAAATGTGAGTGAGAGTGCTTTGTAGGTAAATGAGAAAAGGATGAGAGGCAAGAACTCCACCCACTCGCTCTGCAGAGAACATAAATGCTAAGAAAACAGGAGGAACAACGTAAACCCAGAGAAACAAACCTTTTTTTTCAATAAATGAGATGTCATTAGAAAGCATTTTGTGCCATATGAAAGAATAAAGAACATTATTCTGCATTGTTAGAGATGCCACCTCTTTTAAATTTGATTCGCTAATAGCATTCAAGTAGTTTCTATTTAAAGACTAAGTAGCTATATTTTGCAATTAATACACAATAATAATTCAACTAGCATTCAATGTTTCCCACACTATTAAGAGACAATATGGCTTCAAATAGATTGTGATTTCAAGACCATTTTTTGGGGATTTTATTGCAGTCAAATTTAACATGCTCCTGCAAAATTTTATGCTATGTTTCTGTCACTGATATTACTATGGGATTTCTTACCTGCCTAACATATATGGATTGTCATAATTCTACCAGAAAAATCAGGAGAATCCAACAGATTTTTGGTCCTGAAGGAACCAATTATAACTTACTTATTTAAAAAAGGTAGTCTTTCATCTACTTGTATAATAAAGTAAAATAAAAAAAAATTCACTATCCTGAATTTCACCAGTGTAAATTTAAATCCCCAAGCATCAATTTTCATCAAATAGAATACTTTTTTTTTTTCAGAATACTTTTTTTTAAAGAATTTTACAGAAAAGATTTATTAATATTATGAGCATGACTCTTTGTTTCCACACCTTTGTAGTTGCAATTTAACAAAATTTTACAAATGGAAAAAAATAAATCTTGGGTACTTTGTGTACTCCTCAAACATGTCTTATGACCCCTCCTCACAGCACCAAAAAAAGCACATGTTAAATTTGTTGCTTAATCAATAACACTGAATTTCTTCTTACTAAGAAAATGCATGGAAGAAATGATGGGTGGGGAAAAACACTTCAAGTTTTCTGCCTAGTACTTAATTGTCAAGAGAATTCTACTTTTCTTAGGATTCTGGCTCAAGAAATAATGAGAATATTGGAAATTATTGCCCATATATACAACAAATTTTGGACTGATTTCACTAAGTCCCAAATTTTATCCCGACCTGCTCTTTCTCTGCATAAGGGGATTAATAGAAATTTTTTTTTTGCAATTTTTGAATCAAAGATTATAGAATAGCAATGACACAATTACCACCTTTTATAGTCTGAAAGGTATTTCTACACACAGTTTGTGCAAGTGGGAAGGAGCAGTACCAAGTAATGGTAACTCTGCATTTCCTCCTCTTCCTCTGCTCAGAGATGTATGGCTGATGGCAGTGAATTAATGTCACCAACCTGGTGGTTTGTGAGAACATCCCTGATCCTGCCTACAACTGATTGTGACATGCTCCATTTTTTTTGGCACACTCATCCCTCATAAACATTAAAAAATCAGGGTGATTTGCCAGGAAAGAATGGCATCCTCTAGTCATGACAGCTATTTCTATTATTTTTTCTGAACTTTTAAAGATCCTCAATCCACTTCTGAAAATATATGCAAACATTGAAAATTTGATCTAGTGAGATACCTTTAATTTCTCCAAGGAGATCACTTGTGTTTAATTTTTCCATCTTCTCCTTCCAGTCTTTAGAAAGTAGCTTTTCCATACAGGATGAATCTATTTAGAAAAAAAAAAAAATAAAAAAAAATTATGAAATATATTCTTACAGGAAAAAAAGGTACTACCTTCATTTTAAAACTGTTCTCCCAGTACCAGTCTAACCAAAGCTGAGAAAAGAAATGATCTTGCAGCCAAATAGAGTTCTTATTTAACTGCATTTTAAATCCAAAGTAATTCCCCTGAGGTTAATGGAGTTACTATGGATTTAACAAGGGTCTAATTGAAAGAAAAACTTCGTTGAGGATTTATGCATGCTAACTGCCAATTTACATGCATAGATTGCCAATGTATATACGAATTCTGTCTTTTTCATTTGAGAATGATTGTACACTCCAAATTATACATGAAGATTTAGTAGCTTTTTTTGGAAATTTGGCACACAGTGACATCTGAAACCCATTTTTATACCCATGTCAATGCAAAAGTTATTCACATAATGTCTCCATGGAATTCATGAAAGCACTCTACATATTCGATGTTCGCAGTATCAGAAATTTTCTCAGTGCTCCATAAACGACATGCAATGATTAGAAGATCAGCTCTCGTCACGTGAACTTCAGAATGCATTTCAAGGCTTTGCCCCAGCCTGGGAGCCCTTCTGCAGGCAAAGCTGTCACTGAAGTCATTACACTTTGGAGAAAGTCAAAGATTGGCCCTAGCTAGCTTCCTATGATCAGGCCCCAATCTCACTACAAAATTTTACATTGAGCATAACAGACTTCAAGAAATTCTAAAGGTTTTTTTCAGCTCCTAAATTAAACCAATTGGCTCTGATGTCTCAATTACAGATAACCTTGCAGATACCTAGAAAAGGTGATTTTTAAGCTAGAAATTCTTATGAAGGGAGCCTACAAGAAAGATGGAGAGAGACTATTTACAAGAGAATGCAGTGACAGGACAAGGGGCAATGGCTTCACACTGAGAGTAGGTTTAAATTAGAGAAAATTCTTTACTGTGAGGATGATGGGGCATTGGCACAGGTTGCCCCAGGAGCTGTGGATGCTCCATCCCTGGAAGTGTTCAAGGCCAGGCTGGATGGGCTCTGAGCGGCCTGGGATAGTGGAAAACGTCCCTGCCCATGGAAGGGGGTTGGAATAAAATTATCTTTAAGGTCCCTTCCAACCCAGGTCATTCTATGATTCTGTGGGTAATGTGATGTGGTTTTTTATGACTTTTAAGAAGCACAATTCAGATTTCTAAACAATTATCAGGAAAACTTCACCAACGACTCAATACCTAGTTTTCCTTCCCTATTAACAATAATAAAATCTCTGTTAAACTCTGTGTGCTTACTCTCACCTGTAGGCAGAAATCACCAACAATATCTGTGCTGAACTCCTTGGAAGCTCTTATGCCCAGTTTGCCAAATAATATTCCAAATTTTAATTATTTTTGTACTGGTCCTACTCCAGTCACGAATTAACAGTGGGCTGTAGGAGAAGGCAGAATTCAGTCTAACTTAACTTCCACTAAATCCCTGGCAGATTAAGGTCAAATCACAGCTGAAATTCTCATTTCAGCAGTCCCAGCAGAAGCACTCACACATGTGAAAGCAAAAGCAAAAAGCCCAGATTTAAGAATGGCAACACAGATCATATCATTGCAACGGGTAACAGTTTGTTCTGCTTCAGAGGATTCCAAAAATACTCAGAGGGAGGAGAGACATTCAAAGAGGTCACAAAAGGGGGAGTGAAAGATTTAGGGAGAAGTTTAGGGAAGAAAATGGTCATATGGCCAATTGTATTTGAGGGTACAAGTCGTTTCAGCCTAAAATGTCATTAGTGTAACTCATTTGACACAAACAAACAAACAAAAACCCCAAACAAAACAAAAACCAGTTGAAAGCAAACCAAACTGTAACTACCCAGAGATCAAAGATCAGGTTTTAATTGCAACACATTTTCACCGTGGAAGCCTCCATGGAAAGACAACACAGCTCATAAATAGTTTTGAAGTAATATTTCAGCAGAAAAGCTAATTTATTTACTAATTATATCTTTCTATGAAAGAGACAAAATTAAGGAGCAGTAAGTTGCAATAGGCAGTGTTAAAATACTAGTTATATAATAACAATTTACTTTTAACAATAACAGGCACTTATTACTTTTATGAGTTCTGGCCTGATAATAGGAGAATCAAGAAATAACCATCAATTATCAATAGAACATTATAATTTGTCCTTTTTTGTGATATCATGATTAGTTTAAAAAGAGGTTTCTGTGTTTCTCCCCTGCCAAAATTTCAGACCCCACATCCCTGAAAAAAAAAAGCTTTAGAATTTTATTTTGATGTTTGCTATAAGTTATATATTCTACTGTTTTTAACTGAGATGCTTTCCTCAATTCACACAAAGAAAATAAATAGATTTCAATAAAGAAAGAAAAAAAAAAGAAAGAACTAGCATATTACTGGAGTTGATAAAATACTTTCCTCAAAAGCACCTATTTTATTTCTTCCCTCACTGTTCCTAAGAACACCCATGCTTATCTGTAGTGTTCTTATATTATGTAAGGGCAAAAAATGTATTTCTAGAGACAGACTGGGAAAGAGCTAGATTGGAAAACAGGTCTATTTGTGTGCTTTTTTGATATAATCACATTGCTAGCTCGAATTTTTCTCTACAAATGGCTGAAAAATTTCTTAAGAAAGTTCTTTTAACACCCCTATCTCATTCAAATTCTGTGTTCTGGATCTGACCACACAATTTACAGCTACTGTATTTTGCTATTGGGAGGATTACAAAAATGATTACACAATGAGCCTTTTAATAAACTTTTTTACATCATTGTAAAAGTAGCGCTGTGAAAATCCTGTAAATTTTCAATTACCGTGTTTATTCTACATAATTTTTCAATTTGAAAATAATGATATGTGGTTAAAGCCCTCTGCAGGTCCTCCACATTAGACCCAAGACTAAATATAAAGCCTTACACTTGAAAGGCGTGACTCCCGTCAAGTTCTGTACTCCGTGTTCACAAACACACATTTTGAAAAGGTTTGTGACTCAGAAGGGGATTTTTTTTCTTCTTTCTGAACTGAAAATTAATTTTTACAGATATATAACATCTATAGAGATATCTTCTGACATCAGTAAAGTGTCTTCATCCATATTGATTCATTTTCTGATTTGGTTCATTATAGAAACAAAACATCGACTTGGAAGCCGGCACTGAGCAGTGGAGACAGAAATTCACATCTGCACTGCATCATCTCCCTGCACTGCTTCTGCACCATTCCAAACCCCTGTGCATCCCCACATTTCCAAAATTCAGGGGTATTCTTGCTAGAGACAATTATAAAAGAAGCAATGAAAGAAATTAGCATTTATACATTTTTAGCTCTTCTCACTGACTTTATAAACCACAGTTAGGCTTATGCTGCAAAGTAGCATATTTTCTACTGGCACATGTAGGATCAAACTCGTGAAGTTGCACTGGAGCAATTTATTCTATTAAAAAACACACAGCTCCTCTTCCTTTATATTCTTCCCTTGTGAACCAGGAAAAAATTTCCTTCAAGGACAGCAAACAGGTTAAGTATAATTATGATGACTAAATTAAATCATTGAGTATTATTTAATATCACGGTTTGTTACATACTTAGTTAGCAATTTTAATTGTAAACTAAAGGAGTTTAAAGTACTGTGAGAATCTTGTTAGACATGACAGTTTTGCAAAGGTGAATGAGAAGAGGATGTTAAAAGATATATATATGTATAATCAGGGGGAAAAAAAGCTGAGGGGGGAAAAAGCCCTAGGTGTTAGATGAAAAGGATCTGTTCACAATGCCAAAGCATCGATGAAAAGAATTAACATTTGTCCGTGGGGCAATCAATCAGCCATGGAATGGATGGAATCCAGCGATGAAGAACGAGCGTGTTAGCTATCACAGCCAAGCTCTCCAGTTCTCCTGGCTGAGTGAAAGTCATCTTGTTTGAATCAGGAACAGCTTTTGCCTCTTGTCTCATCCTTATTCTCTCCCGTTTTCAGTTCTGGGTTTTTTTGGGGTTTTTTTTCCCTTTTAATTCCGCTTTTACATTCTTCAACAAGTTACTCACCCCAGCTATAGCTTACATGAATACTGTGTGACCTGACAGTGGCCTGTACCTATCCTCATCGATTCTGGGGAGTTGTTCCTTTTTTTTTTTCCTCTTAATTCACTGAAGTAGCCTCCTATTACTTTCTTTGAAATACAGAGAAAAAAAAGAAAAAAAAAAGAAAAAAATAAAACATTCATGCCATGTGTGAGTTTTTGTTTTTTTATGGTAAAGTCATACATAAAAGAAAACCTAAATGTGAGAGTGCAGCATCAAAACTTCAAAGCCCTGACTGTCAGACATTATTATTTCAAATCAGCTTTGACTTTTTGAGACTTAATAAAACACTATAGTACAGACTGGCATATTTATAACACCTCTACCAGTGATCAACTGAACTGTCTTATTCTTTCTACTGTGCAGTGCCTTGTTATTTCTTTTATAATAAGCTCCCCTCAAAACATGTTGTAACAATACTGCAAACTGATAATTATTAATGATATGAGTTCTAAAACATGACTTGTTTTGCATACAATTCTTTTTGAATACACACATTACTTTGTGACAGAAGACAAAAGCACATTGATTTATTAATAATGATTGCAAATGCACAGCAAGTTCATAAACAATACAGAAATATAATTCAATCAAAGGTATAGAGGTATAGGTGACATATTTCTACATGCATCTGAATTGTTACATCTCAAGGAAAGAGGCACTGGGAAAGACAAGGTAGAGGATTTAGAAGAGGAATCAGGCATGCTGCAAGAGAAATTGCTCTAAAACATGATCAGATCCACAGGAGGAGGAGGATAAAGTTCTTTTCTGCATTTTAGAAGAATGATACTACAGAACTAAAGGCATCTTTGTCTCTATTTCAGGACTATTATAATAGTCCTATTATCCTATTATAATTTAGTGGATATTGTCAAACATAAAAATACCACATATGAGCAGGGTTTGGGACTAAATATCAATTTGCAAGTTCCTTCATCTCTGATGTCCTATATTCCCTGAGCTACTCTCACCACATTTATTCACCTTCAGCTCCAAGGCAGAAAAGGTGTCCTTTGGACCAGCTTTTGTCAAATGAGTTCACATGCCTCATTCAAGTCTGCATAAGAAAAACAGCACAAGTGGAATTAGCCTGTCAGCACCCACAAAATATTTGTTTGGGAAAAACTATTGTGTGGGTTTGGTTTTTTCTTTGAAAGAACGTTAAATAAGATTATGAACTCTTTGTGACAGGCATTTGTGTGCTTACTAGGGGGATTGCACTTGATTCCTTCTGCAGAAGAGCTGCTTTCTCCCCAAAAACCAACTAAATTGCAAATTAACATTACAGTGACTACCATTTTTGTTCTGTTCCTCTTGCACCTTTGCACATCTCGCCCCATGCTTCAAGTGCAAACATGTTTTTTTCAAGTGGGTGAAGCTAAGGACATGACATCTAAAATAATAACAACTCAACACATCACAGATCTAAAAGAGGAAGATTTGTTTCAATATTTTTCACAGAACACTAAATCCTCTTCTAAGCAGAAAAATCTAAATGAAACCAGTGCAGAAATTTCTGAATAATAGTCAAGCAGAATTTAAATTTACTCCAGTCAATCTTTGTTACTTACAGCTAAACTAAAACAGCAGGTCCATTGTTGCTATTATTAGATCCAGTCATTAAAATTGTGAAACATGCAGAAAACTGATTTTTTTTAAAAAACCTGTAATGAGTTTTAATACACCTGTGTTGGGACCTTTAGTTACCAGATCCCTTTCTGAGCACATGGCAACAACTTGCTCATGTGTCTTTTGTGAGTTCACTGCCAATCAGATTTCCTTGAGGGAAAGAACTACCCAGTATAGAATGAAACCATAAAAATATTTCCTAATTTTCATGCTTCATGTTATGTGTTTTAAGACTATATGCAAACTCTAACATTTCAGTAGCAAAGAGAAAAGCAAAAGGTTAATTTAATTCACTTTGAAAGAACACAATTTTATAATCTTCTTACAATTCAAAATTAAATTAAGGACTTCATGTTTTTATTCGCTACTTGAAAAATAAAATATAGTTTAACCATGATTATTAGGAACTTAACTGCTGGATGATACATCTGTTTTAATCCAAAGATGTAACATTTGTGTAACATTACTAAAATAGATTTTTTTTTGTTGCCATAGTTCCTTTTTTTCTTCTTTCACACACAAATTTTCTGTCTCGATAAACTTTAAATAAAAGAAAAGGAGACAGCAACAATACAAAACTAATCAAAAATCAGCCTGAAGGTTTAACATCCCTGTTTGCAATCTACTGCCACTGCCTCTTGCTCACGAGCAGCTTGGCTTCAATCTTGCTGTCAGTGGAGCAGCAGGTCAGGACAATCTCATCTCATCCTTCTCAATTTCCATACCATTCCTGTGCCATAATTAATTGCCGTGGTCTAACAGAAAATTAAAATATAAGGCATTTCGACACATTGTTAGCCAGTGAGCTGATCTCTTTGGCCAACTTTTCAAGAATTTCTCCATTCAATAAGCTCTCCAAATTCATGTTCTTGAAAAGCAAAAACTACAATCATGACACAAAAAATCAGCAACATGACATTTAGAACAGGAAAAGATGCTGATTCCTTTTGCTTTTTTAATTGCAAACTGCAAATAAAATAAAATAGAATAAAATCTTTCCTAAATTCTATTTATTGGTTGGGATGTTAAGGAGACAAATAATCCTAGGCAGTCACTCACTCCCTCCTCTCATATTGACTCTTTACTATCCAACTCTGTAAAAGTTTTTTTAAAAAAGAGAGGGGGAAAAAAACAACCAAACAAAAACAAAAAAAAAACAAACCAAAAAATAAAATAAAATAAAATAAAATAAAATAAAATAAAATAAAATAAAATAAAATAAAATAAAATAAAATAAAATAAAATAACAAAGAACACTTCCTAAATTCAATTATATGCAAGAGGCAGTCAGCTCACAGTAGGTGTTTTCTTGCAAGAACAATGATGGAAATGCACCTGAGATCTGACTACCAAACACTGTTTGGTTTAGGACAGGGAACCAGGCAGATCTGCCAATTGCTGCACATTTTTTCATAGTGACAAGATTTCCACAATATGATAAAATTAGAACTGTAAGAGCTTGGAGAGGTCTCTTAACTTTTAATTAAAACTCTCCAAGATCACTAAAAATAATTAGGCATTAAAATGTTCTGGTTTTCCTCTGAATTCATTTGCACTACTTGAATGGTCTAGATCTTGCATGAAACAACAGACATTCTAAACAGAAACTCTGGAATTTAGCTGGGGGGGTTTCCAGACCTGCTTTGTAGGATGCAGCCAGTGGGAAAAAAACTGTCGAGTCTGAACTTCTACCAATTCTGCCTAAAATGGTTTGTTTCAACAGGAACTCTGCAGTGCAAAGAGCAGAATTCTGCCCAGTGCAAAACTCTAGATAAAAAGGAGTTTGAATTTCATGGAAAGAACAGCCCAAGATACAGTCCTGACCTTTATTTTTATTTATTTATTAAAAAGCAGGACCTTTAACCTTGCAAATGTTTTTGTTCTCTTAAAATAACTCATACAATGCTATATGCCATACTATTTTTAGAAAAGCAACAAGAGAAAGCATGCTTTTCCCATCCAGCAGGGCACTGATATAAACATCAACACAGATGCTCTGTGAGAGAGAGCTGGCCTTCTCAAGCACTTGATCATTAAGGAATGCACCAACTGTTTTAGATAATCTCGTGCCAGCTCCAGTTCTGCTCCACACTCCCCTTTGGGAGTGGCAAATCTTGTCCTGCTCCTAATTTTTCATTTTACTCACTCCTCCATTCTCTTTTTTTTTTTTTTTCTTTTTCCCCTAGAACAGAGGGAAAAAAGCATTGTGTGCCAAGCAAGGCAAGACTAGAATCACTTCCCCAAACAGAGCAAAACTTTCAGACAATTAACCCTCCCCTCTTCTTTCAGATAAATTACTAAGTATAAAATGCAATCTGTTTCCTTTGTTTACTCAATATGAACAATTTGTAAATGACTCAAGGATGAAATTCAGAAAATGTTGTGCTAAATTAGAACCATTATAAACATGCTAATGACTGCTCAACTAAAACATGCAGGATCAGTGTGAAGAAATATATTTAGTTCCTGTGAAATACAGTTGTATTGCCTCAGAACTATTTGGTCACTTAATTGTATATGATTACTTCAGGAAAATGTTAATTTCATGAACACTGCACTAGACAATACACTCTGTATGTCAAAAGAAGCTTTCTCAAGTGTCAGTGTAATTGCTTGGATGCAATGTTTTGGCATATTAGTACAAGAGAAATATCTTTTAAGTCTATTAAAATTACATGTACATTTCATTCCTCCACTTAAAATCTCCATTCCATGATAAGCTATATTTTACTGTTAGATTGGCTGTATTCATCGAAGTTCTTCCCTTATTTGCATTACAATGGTAGTACACAGTATATTACATGTATTCACCTTTTCTCTAAGTATCTGCACCTCTATTCACTTTCCAAGTGAACACAGAATATGGGCAAGAGAAAATCGCTTTAGGCTTTAAACAACTGCAGTCAGGGATAGACAGGAAAAAGGGAGCACAATTTGCTTGCAATCCCTGGCAACAAGACTAGATAAACTGATATGAAAAAGGAGAATGATACACTCCTTTTCCTGTCTCTTGCTGTGTACGTACTAGCAAAGTAAGGAAATCAATAGGATTTGCAATATTTGTAATTTTGTGACAGGAGAAAGTTGTGCTAATGGAAGCAGATTTCAATTTTCATTATTTTCTTTGCCTTCACATCCTCACATCTTTCTTTATTGAACAGCTCTAGATTTTCTCTGTTTTTTTCTTTTCCTCAGAGTGGAGAAGAACAGACCAAGCCAATATCTGTGCTAGAACTCAACAGCATAGCTCCATCACAGCCTACTTAGTCTTGAACAGATTTGAAACTTCTCCCAATATTTGGCCTAATTATTCTTCCTCATAATCTCATACCTCTGTACCTTGTTACAGCCTTTTTATAATCCTAAACAATTCACTCTCATCTTTGGCATCCACTCTTCTTAAAAACTTCTGAGCTGAAGTGACATTCTTCTCCTTATTACTCAAACAAATATTAAGAGTTTAACATTTAAATGTTTCTTTCTTAAACTGCCCTGGGAAAAAAAACAAACATTCACCATATGCATTTTAGATATGGAGCATCTCTCTTTTAAAAATTAATTTCCCTAGTAGCTCAAGAAGCTGCAGATGGAATGCCAGCCTGTGTCCAGCTAAGTACCAAACCCAGACATTTTATTAAGGACAGGGGGGCAAATTTCCTTTTCTCTGAACAACTTTTCTTAGACCATGCTGGAGCAAGTAGAGGATCCAATCTGAACTCAAGAAATTCTCTGCTAGCACAAATAGACATTTCTGTTATTCTCCTTCTCCCATCAAGTGTAACACCGAGTATTATCTTTTAACAAGGTAGAATTCCTGTAAAATTAATATTAAAATATTAGGCAAAGTTTTGAGGACTAAAAGCATCTTAAACAAAAGGCAGTAGGAAAAACAAAAGCGTGGAGGCTCCTTCACACCAGGTTAGTTTCAGAGAATTGGGGGAATGGGAGTGAGGGGACTTCCTGAAAAGCAAGGAAAATCAGTTTCTATTAAACTGATTAATGTTCCTTGCAAAATTTGTGATGCCAGATGACTTATGAACAAAACCTGAATGATTCAAAAGACCTCTATTTTGTTCCCCCAAATCATGTTCTACTCATTACCCTAATAATGCAGTAATAAACATCTGTTTAATTATTTGAAGGCTTCTTAATATTGTGTGTAAAAATCTTAACTCAGCTCGTACATAAAATATTCTGAAATTAAAACAATTGTATAACAAAAAGAATTTTTCATGAGATATCCTTAAGCGTTTTTGTATGTAAAGTATAATACAAAGAAAGCAAAATAATATGCTCTTGATTTGAAATTATTTCAAACAAGGATGCAAAGGAATGAAAACAATAGCTAGAATCTCCTCTCTATTTACCATTTCTGAAGGTCTCTATGGCACATGATGCAGTCTTTTCCAGGACACTAAAATACACTGGCAAAATCAGCTCTGTAGCCCCTTTTTTACCATTAAAATTTTGACTTAAACAAATTATCATATCCTATATAAACATAAATAACGATCGAGCAAGAATTTCCCGAGCTAATTCCAACAAACTGGGCTTTAAAAGGTTTACAAATCTCACAAGCACCAGTCTACTTAACCATACACTTAAAGAACCATTTAGGTTGGAAAAATCTCTAAGATCATGGAGTTCAAGCATCAACCTAGTACTGCCATGGATATGCACTTCTGGAATAATAGCTGTGAAAAGATTTTAGAAAGGCAGGCACTAATGTCTTCAAGAATAATATTTTCACATTTTTATTTCCCTATATACATAGAGGAGAAAATTAACCATCATTTTTATTCCTATAAAAGAACATTATTAATTTTTTAAAGTCAAGTAAGGGAAAGATATGGAAATCTTAGAATTAACGTTCCCCAGGAAATCCTAATTCAGCCCCTGTGTACATTATGATATATTCTTTAAATATTTTTTAAAATGCACACAATTTTTGCATGGTATTCTTGCTATATTCAGCATATGGGATAATCCCAGATGAAAGCAGGAACTGGAGCTGCAGAGCAAATGAGGCTGCTGCCCATGCAGTCATTGGCTATGTTTCATTGCAAAAGTTCAAAGAAACTAAATGAATGAGGGAGAGAACTGCAGAAGGAGAAATGATGGGTCGCAGTTTCATTCTCTGGGAGCTCAATTTAAAAAAACTTGGGGCTTTATTTGAGGAACTGCTGAACATTCACAGCTGCAGCTGTGTCAATGTAAAGTAAATGTAAAGATTGAGGCTATAATATATATAACTATATATAAACTGCTGCACAAAGTTAGGTCCCCTGGAAAAGAATCAGGGCCTAAGCACCTCAAGCTGAACAACCAAGAAATCAAAGACATTTTTAAAGTCATATTCTTAGTCTCACACCTGTGTTGTTGGCATCCTGACTACATTTTTTCCCTCTTAATAAAGATTTTGAGAAGATAATTTGTTTGTGGCACATTTTACTGAATATTCTGGGAAAAAAGAAAAACAACAAAAAAACCCAAAAAACCAACCGAGTCAATAGTGTAATATCCATGTCTTCTGAGCACAGCTTGAATAATTAGCAATTAATAGACACTAACGATTCAAGTTGACCAGTAAGAACATAACAAGTTATTGGATAGTTTCACATTCATGGAGGATCATCCTGTCAGTGACCTGGACGAATTAGAATTCTTCTTCAGGAAAAACTATCACTTATTCATATAAAAAAAATATTATACTTCCCTACATGGAAACAAAATTTGCTTTCATTTTAATATGTTTTAAGTTCTGTTGGGCAGCTGAAGAAAACTTTCACCAATTATGCAGACATAGTGCAAAATTAAAGATTTGATACCTGTTTAAACCTGTGGTTATATACACAGGTGTATAAACAGACTTTTATTAATTAGATTTCGTAGCCAGATTTGGAAACAATGCCAATTTGAAGAGTACTGATCCCTCCAAATTACAGACAGTGTGAACATGAAATAGTTCCTGCCCACTGGACTTCAGCAAATAAAAGCACTAACGATGATGAAGCAGTGCATATGTTGCACCCTGCCCTGATGCAGGAAAACAGAGTAATCCTCTTTCGCTCTCCCAACAGAGCAAACCTTGACACCCCCATGCACAGGCTGCCAGATTTCTGTAAGGTCCCTTCTTTGCTTAGAGCAAGCACTGCCACACTTCTGTGCACTAATTGACACTGTCCCACAGCAGAAAATAATTTTTGCCTCCAAAAAATTAAACGTCATAAACATCTTCCCTAAAAAAATGTAACATAGTAATACAATAAATATCAGAGTGGATGGGGTCATTTGTAAACATCTAGGAGATTTAATAATACTTAATAATCTGATACACAAAAGGCAAAAACTTATTTTGTCCAATTAAATCTTCACAGCTACATAGAAGGGAAACTACAGTTAAGTTCACACTACCTATATCAAGCTGTTTTAAATTCTTATTGTGCTAATAACATTCTCTTTTCCAGAATACACCTCCCTACAAAAAAGAACTAACCCATGGAGCTCAATTATGCCACAACCTTCACTAAAAGTTATATTGAAGGTAAAAAAGATAATTTACACAATTGTTTCGATAAACATTTAGTCTTCTTGCTTTTGTTGATTTAATACAGACTTTATAGTTACAAGGAGTTTAAATTTATGAGGTGAATTTTAGCGGCATAACTCCCCAGAAAATTTAAGCATGCATGAGATTCTACAGCTATTTTGAAATCGTAGATTAATATTGGTTTATGACATAGTCCTTACCCAAACGTAAAAGAATCTAACACAGACTTGTTTCGATGTTTTGTTGACTTTTCTTCACATTTAGGAAAACTCCATGTTATGGGAACAAAAGATTTTTCAGTTGTAAGTTCTGGCTTATGATCTTAAGATGTATTTATTTCAAAGAACAGGACAGGCAGGAAATTTCTTTCTTTGAATGCTAGATGACACAGTATATTGAAAAATTATTACATTCACAGAATCTTTGGAGTAGGAAGGGACTGACTCAGATCATTGTCCCTGCACAGGACACCCCAAGAGTCCCACCCCGTGTCTGAGAGCATTTTCCAAACACTCCTGAGCTCTGTCAGGCTGGGGCTGTGACCACTGGGGAGCTGTTCCAGCGCCCAAACACTCTCTGGATGAGGAACCTGCTCCTGATATCCGACCTAAACCTCTCCTGACACAACTCCAGGCCATTCCCTCAGGTCCTGTCACTGTCACACAGAGCAGAGATCAGTGCCTGCCCCTCCTCTGCCCCTCTTGAGGAAGGTGCAGACATGATGAGGTCTAATACTGCCTTATTCATTCAAATATGTCACCAAATTCAGTGTATGAGTAACAGGCAAAGATTTGATTCCTTTTGCATCCAATAACCACAGACTAATGCATTTCATGCACTTGTGCTCTAGGAGTAACAAAATTCACAACAGCAACCATAAATTTCTTAATTGCAATAATAATCCTTACACTGTACCCATACTGTACTTCCTCTGAAAGCATCTTCAGCAAGGGCACTGCATGATTCCTAAGGTTTTTATGTACAAAGGATGGATGGATGGACTTCATACAGAAAAAACAATGTGTTCACAATTGTTTGAATGTACAATGCCAAAGCCTGTTCCTATCAAGCCCAAGGCAGAAGTTTGGGCTGCTGCCAGGTTCTCCACGTGCTAACAGTTTGGTCCACCTAATTCATGTTTATATCCAGCAAATCGAGATCAATCCCCTACTCTTTGGTTCCATTTTCACTCTCTTTACTCCACATGAAAATTATCTCACTGCAGTTTTTATCTTGCTGTTATTCACAAAACTTACTGTATTTAGACAACTGTACAGTCTCTTTTGTCAGCCAAACACTTCTCTAATCTCCAGGCTGCAAACCTGCCTGAACTCTCCTCCTGCATTTGCCCTCACACTATTAATATAATCATGAGCACTAGGAAGGCAGAATCTCAAACATTGCAAGTTACATGTCTCTGGTTCCTGAAGCTTTTTTTAAGCACTTATTTATGGGCAAGGTATAATTTACACCACCTTATGTATGGCTGGGCAGGTGGCACACTCTGACTGCTGCTCCTTGTATCAACATCCAACTCAATGTCAGCAGTGCCCACTTTTCCACATCAATCAGATTTTTTACCTGCTCTCTCTTATTACAAGACTTAACTGAGAGCTCTCTGTGGCAAGGACTGTTGTTTGGTATTACTGCTACATGTACAGCACCTACTTCCTCAGAAAAGCCCCTGGAAAAAAAAATTATAAATGAAACATCTTAATTACTTCTAGTAAACTCAGGGATTCTTCAGAACTCAGTGGCCTAAGCTGCATGAGAAAAACTTAGGCTTTTTTGTTCTTTTTTCCCTTTCAGAGCTATACATGTTATACAACTTACTATCTGAAGGGAACAATTGCTCAGCCTGAGCCAGAGGTTGATGAAGACCAAACCCTGGCCTGAACAAAGACACAAAGGTTTTATGCACAGCTTTTCCCAAGGCAAAGTGGATATTTTGGTCCCAGAGCTGCTGGTACAGTCCATGAATGTTGAAAGTCACACAGATTCCTTTTTTTTTTTATTCTACTGTCATATTGCTCACGTTCCTTGAGAAACTCAAAACTTTTTCAATTCTAGGCGTTCAAGAATTGTGCCAAAATCTTGTATTTAGGGACACCTATTCCTTTCAGTGAACTATCCCATATCCAGATATTTTTTTGATTTCTCCAATAGCCTTTTAACTATTGTTAAAAGGAAATAATATGTTTCCTTCTTCAGCAAGATGTAACTCCCTAACGAGTTTATTAGCCTATAAACCACGGTTTATACACGGACAATAACATCTCCTTTCCACTGTAAACTCTTAACTGGACCTCCTCAGAATCCAAGACTACTAGAAATTAGCTCTAGAACATCTGTTAAAGAATTTAAATTGCCACATTCTGTTACTTTTCTGCAGATATTTACAAAATTAGTATTAAATTTGCTCATTTGTTTTCATTACTTTTTTTCCCTCTTTTTACACTGGTGAAAGAATTTCAGAATATGGATACTGACAGAGATGCAGATCCTAATAGTGGAATTTTATGTTTTATTAAATAGCTGATCAGAGAATAAGAACAAATATTGCCAAGGAATGTATTGGAAAGCCAGGATAATTGTTTGTTGTAAAGGCATGTAGGAATCACTGGAGCAGGCTGCCCAACAACTCCTTTATAACCATGGCAACTTTTGCAAAGATTCGATTAAAAATTTTAATACCATGAGTATGTCCCACCTGTACTCAAGACTGCTCTTTTTCCTTTGAAAAAGCTTCCACAACTTTATTCCAGAAACAAGAAGGACCAACAAGAAGCCCAACAAAAGGCTCAGTAGAGTTTGGCCAAAGAGAAAACCACGAAAAATACTTTGAAACCACTAATTTTGCATCCAAAAAGATAGGTTTTCTACCTGGAGAGGTGCACACATTCTTATCTTTCCTCACTTCTTTATTTTTCAAACACTGCTTTTACAGCCTCCTGTTTTTTGCTCAGCACATGGAATCACAGAACGTTGAGGGATTGGATTGACCCTTACAGATCACCCAGTCCCAACTCCCCTGCCACATCCCACCAGACCAGGCTACTCAAGGCTTTATCCAACCTGGCTCTGAACACTGCCAGAGTTGGGGCACCCACAACCACCCTGGGCAACCTGTTCCAGGGATTAACCTCCCCCACAGTAAAGAATTTCTTCCTAATATCTGACCTAAATTCCCCTCTTTCAGTTTGTACCCATTCCCGTTGTCCTATCACTACTGTTCCCAAAAAGTTTCCCTCTCCAGCTTCCCTGCAACTCCTTCAGAAGCTGGAAGTTTGCCATGAGCTCTCCACCAAACCTTCTCTTCTCCAGGCTGAACAGTTCCAACATTCTCAGCCTGACTTCACAGGAGAGGTGCTCCAGTTCTCTTTCCAACTTCATGACCCTCCTCTGGGCTTGGTCCAACAGGTCCATGCCCTTCTTCTGTTGGGGACACCAGAACACCATGCAGTATTCCAGGTGGGGGTCATCCTAATCTTAAAGCCCAATCCCTCTTGTTCTGCAGCTGTTCTGGTTTCAATTCACAGTATCACCAGCAAAGTTACCCATGGGACCTGCCCAAAATTAGGCAATTCATATCAGCTACTAGATGTAGTGCATGTATCACAAAACAACACTGAACAAACCAACGTCAATCAGATTCTGTAAGAATTTTCCAGGGCCAAGGAGCCAAGTGCAAGGTCCTGTACTTGACCTTCTCTATGTCTTGTTGCTCAGAGGCTGTGACTTCGGCAGCATCATATTGCAAAAAAATCTGGATCAAATCTGGCAAAGAAAGGGATCATTTATCTGTGGGTACATTCTGTCTTCGGTGTGTGGCTGAAACTCCCATTAACACTAACATGAGCTACACAGTCCTACTGATGGGGGAATTATACCCCTAACAGAAAAGTGGTTTTTTGCTCGATGGATTTGCTTTGATGAACTTGTTGGCTACTGCACAGTCATGTGTATATATTTAAGTATTTCTCTTTGTGTATGTATTTGTACATCTCTGCAGTGATGATGTCAGTTTGACTAAAAACGCAGATAAAGCATTTCTCCAGCCAAAATGGGCCAAAGCTAATTTTCCCCATATAAACTTTGGTTTGGCCCTTATTTATCAAAACCAGAAAAAGTTTGACAGAAGAGGGGATCCAAGTTGGTTATCCCAACAGAAAAATAGAAGTTAGGGCCTTTCTTAAGTCTCACTTTATAGGAACCGTATGCACAACTTTCACTTTCTAGAAAGTGGTTTTCTCTTGAACACACATCAGAACCATTCATCATCACATAATTGCAAGTTGTCAGTCAGAGCCGCACCCTTCACGCAGTGGCAGGCCGCCAGCACATCTGTCAGAAGCACTCACAAGCTTCCGTGTATTATTGTAATCCCCTACAAAAGGAACAAACCCATTCATCCTGTCCACAGTTTCCAAATCAGATGACAACTGCAAACCCTGGGCCTGGAAAAATAATAGCACTCACCCTAAAAAATGCCACGCTTGGCAGGTGACCGCAGGCTAAATACCAGTGAGCAAATTTAAAATCATTCTAATCTCTACATCTAAGACAAAAGTTTTAGGGAACTGGGTTGTTCATGAAAGAGGAAAGCTGGATTCTCTACATACAACAAAATGGTCTCTAATAGTGAAACAGGCTGTGGGGTTAAATCATTGTACCCAATCTGCAAACACTCACTTATTGCACTCTGGACTTTATTAGGAGAAATCTAACCTCCTTCTTTACTGTCTCTGTTCTCTTTTTTGGCTTCTTCTCTTTTCTTTCTCCTTTGCCTAGAATCATCCAGTCTTTATGCTAACACATACTCTTTTCTCCTGTACCTCTTGAAAGATGCTTTCTGCTCAGACCCCACAGGTAACACCTCAGGGACAGTCTGGATTTGGTGAGTGTGAAGACTTGGGCCAACAAGTACAAAGCAGGCAAGATTCTCTTCTCAGAAATGATGTTAAAGACTCTCATGGAGAATTAAAAAGCTTTCAGAGAATTAAACACTGTTTTACATAGGGCTTCAAAAGCTTATTTGCAGAGTATATGCATATGAGAGTCACAAATACTTTGGAGAATGGTGTAATAAGCTTTACCTCTGTACCTTCACTAATTCTTGTGCATTCTCTCTCTGGAGAAATCTGCCAGCAATGCTCCCCAGCACAGGATGAAACACATGCCATTCCCTCTGAGACAACAGTACAGCCACATCAGCCCAGCAAGACCTTCAGAGCAGCTTTGCCTGAGGCAGTGAGGATGCAGACAGAGTCTAACACTTCCCTCTGACCAGCCACATCTTTATACAGGCTCAGATGCAGAAGTGAAGCTGTGAGACCTCTCTGGGCCCACTTCCAATGCTTTACCCCAGGAACTTTAAAGGAGCAGAGCAGACAGCCAGCTTGCATGACCAGCCATGGTGATGGGGCTGGTGAAGGTCTGTGCACTGCAATTGGACATTTTTATCAGCCCTTGACACAGGCAGAATGCACATCATATATACAGATATAAAAATATATATAAACATGCATTTCTGAAACTATTCCAAAGATAAATGATGGCTGACCTGATACAAACTTTATTTCCAAGAGAAAGAATTACTCCTGAGTGATACAGGCAGGAGGAAATGATACCACTCAGTGCACAAAGGGAGATAAATACTGCAACAAATGAACTCTCAGCTGTGCTGCACACCTATAGTTACACAGCATTGTTGTTCAAGCTAGTGTTTAGGAAAATACAGCAATTCTCAAAAAAAAAAATCCCTCAGTACTCTGAAACTGCCATACAGGAGCTGCTCTGCTGCATGGTCACACTTTGGTGTGACCCCACATGGTTCACCCCACTAGACTGAAGGTGGAATATAGCTATAAAGGAGTTGAT
Source organism: Rhabdornis inornatus (assembly GCA_013397075.1). Classification (NCBI taxonomy): domain Eukaryota; kingdom Metazoa; phylum Chordata; class Aves; order Passeriformes; family Rhabdornithidae; genus Rhabdornis; species Rhabdornis inornatus. Next base: position 123,923 of record VWZS01007229.1, read on the forward strand.
CACCACGCTCCTGAAAAACATGATGGTTTCAAAAACACTGGTGGATGAATAAAAAATTCTTCCATGACTCGATTTCTCAGATAGAAAGATGATCTTTCTATCTTATAAAACTACTGAAGAATTTCGTTTTCTTGCAAAATGGTGATATAAGCAGTTTTAAGCACAAGAATATATTTTTCAATTACAGTATCTTAACTTTTACATGTTTTCAAAGTTTACTTGACATTTTTTCAGAATTATGCCATATGCAGTAATTCTTAATTTTTGTCCTGAACGAAGACCAAATTTCACTAACTCTGAAAGAAATTAATTTTGGACTTGAGACATCATGAGATAATAATATTTGCTGTAAACAGGCTAAGTTAAGATAAATGAATGCTTTCACTTTATAAATATATATGTGATATAAACACACACAAATATAAGTACAACATATGGTCAACTAGAAATAAATAAAACTGAAAACACTTTACAACGGCATGGCAAGTTTCCAAACTAAATTTCAGGTAGCAGATGGCATGAATAGGATACATGTGAGAAACAGGCAATTTCAATTATCTTTGAATAGTTCATAAACAGGAAAATTTGGCAAAGCACAATTTTAAAAAAATTGACTTGAAAACTAACATTGCATAATAGAGGGAACTGAACTGAAAATACAACAATGCAAAGTTGTTAAGCTCATTCTAACCATAATTTCATAATGAGCATTAAATGATTACATGTGACAGAAAAGAGCTGCCCCAAATACTCATGGAAAAAGTTATAATTAATTATTCCAATTGGGGCTTAGAATTTCCTTTCAGTTATTATCATCACTGAAAAGTAGCCAAAAGACCTCGCTCACCAAGTCCCTTCCTGGCTTTTGGGCAATCTCCAGATTAAAAAAATAAATAAAAACCTGAGTAAAATCCCAACATTTCTTCAAGCAGTTATTCAAACACTCTTAGATGGGATTTATTCACCAGAGGAAATATTTGCCTAAATGTCATAAAAAAATTATATTATTTTAAGCCATACAGTGAAAAAAAGATGCAAAAAAAATTATGTTTAGAAACCAAGTAAGAATCTGAGGGCACAAAAGAGCTTGCTCTCTTTTTAACTTATATTTTTTGAGAACTCAAAAGAGTCAAGTGGATTTCTGAAATACCAAAATTTGATAAGCAGGACAGAGGCTAATTTCCTGAACATTTCATTTCATTTCATATACTTAGACATGCTGTGAATAGTCAGCCAGGAATGTCACCTAGGAATCAATTCATCAGATATTTTACTTTTGCCTTCATCCTCCCCTCCCTCATTCTCCTTTCCACATAAGAAATGTGTAATACAGAAAGATCTATTAGCTCAAATCCCTGAAGTTATACAGATATCTAAATGTGATTTAAGTGCCTAATTGCCATTTGTGTAATTGGGAGTTAGATAGCTAAACAATAGTTTGGGTGTCTGTATTCCACTGAGATGTAAGCTTTCCTGTTAATGAAAGTCCCAGCATTACCTCTAAGAAAAAATAGTAAGAGAGTGCTCAACCATTCCATTCTTAATTTAGATTAGACAAAGTAATTAAAAAAGGGAAAAGATTCAGCCTGCATAAATATAGGCAGAAAAAAAAGTGTGCTTTTCACTGAAATATATATAGATGTTTATTTATCAGGTTAGCTGTTAACAGACAAGGTAAGAACCTCCAAAAATCAGAAAAAAAAGTATGAGTTTATTGACCCCCTACAATTCCAGACACATTTAGTAAGAATTGGAGAAGCTGCAATCCAATTCAAACGATACATATTTCTCTTTTTTCACGCTAATAAAGAGAATTTGTTAAAAGCTCAGGTTTTTCAGAAGGCTTTATCAGCAGCACCTTCAGGCTGGCATTATAGAGGCACAGCAAAATCAACAGATGCTTCTGAGCATCCCAATAACCAAGGTCTGGGTCTTTGAAAGAATGACTAGTCTGCTGTTTCATAACTGCCATTTGAAAAAAGGAAAAATAATGTTTAATGACAGCTGGGTTGTACTGCCCAGATGAATTGGAATATGTAGAACCCAAGTATTTTATATACATTGAATGCTTATGTAACTTATTTATACATCTGTGTGCTTACAGCTAGAAACAGATACGCACACAATTGCAGCATTTAAAAAATGGACAGCAGTTTTAGGAATGCTGCTTGAATCAAATTGCATCTAATTTTCCAAGCTGGTGGGCCCAGCAGTTTTGGAAGCTGAAGTTTTCAGTGCTGAGCATACCTCAGAAATCAGCCCCACTGTGTCACGAGCTGGGCATCTGAAGTCAGTAGCCACAACTGAACACTGGGTCACTGCAAAGTGTGGCCAGGGTGTACACAGCTACACAGGCAAGGCTCTGTGAGCTGAATATCACTCCCAACAGAAGAAGGGATGTTGTACAGTACCTTTCAGACAAAGCAATACAGGAGTCACCAGCTGCAAATATGTTTTGAGAATTCCCAGCCTCCCTGGGGGGAGTCAGCGGCTTCTGTTGGAGAGCGCATCCCTGTCTCATCGTACCTGTGCCAGCCCTATCGTGGCTCCTCCTAGCACAGCTCACAAAACCTGTGCTGTGCCTCCCATCCTGGGAGCCTGGAACACAACAGGAGCTAATGAGGAGCTGTCAGAAGTGTCACTAGTCACTCCACACATTGGGAGCCCCAGCCAAGCAGGGATCTCGAGTCCTGTCCTCGCCAAGTGCAGGTAACCATACAACAGCCAGCAGCAAAGTCTGCAGAGCTCACCGAGCTCCGTGTGGCTACTCACTCCAAAATGATCATGGTCTGCTTTCAGAGTGGTTATAAGCACAGGGCTCCAAGCAGACTTTCATTTTTCTTTCCCTTCTTGCCCACTGACTGACAGTCCTGCAAAACGACAGCTACAACTCTCTTCCATAGCTCAGAGCACAGGAGATAACCTGGCCTCACAAAAGGAAGATCCTGAATTGAGAACATTCCTCACTCTCTCTGTAATAAAAAAAAACCAAACAAAAATTACAAAACTTTCTAAAATTTAGAAGCGCATCGGAAAATTTAATTCTTAATACAAATTAAATGAATCCTAGCGGCCCAGCTATCAGTTTCAAACAGTAAATCAGTGTGCTTAATGTCAGCAACCAATAAAGCAGAAACATATGCTCTGCTTCACTAATGGCATAAAGAACATTCCCTGATTGCCTTTTGGTTGGAGCCAAATATTTGTTGGCTAAAACAAGATTTATTTTAGAAACATTAATTTTCTATAGCATGCAAACTGATTCATTTTCCACTAAAATCTGTGAGATTACTTTTAGTTTTAAAAGACTTCCATAATGGTTTCTACACAAGACCTATCAAATGGTATTTCTTGGCCCATAGCAGTCATCTGTCGTTTCTCCTGGCTAAGAAACCTTCCCACAGTATATTATAGTGCAATAAGTGAGCTACTGTGTTTGAAGTTACAGCTTATTTTATCAAGCCATTGGTGCTCTCTACAGCTGGTGAGTGGTGCTTTCCCTTGAAACAAATAGATCAGTGTTTTCTTTGATTTTGTGTTCCCTTTGTTTGAAAAAATACTAGATGCTAAGGCAAAAAAAAAATCAAATATTTAATATATAACTGTAGAAATATACACACACACTGTATATCACATCGAAAAGGATACTAGAACCATGTGACAGCTGCTGAGCTTCCATTTTTCTCATGCATTTACACCAAGAATCAAGAAGTTGGGTTTTCCAGAACGTTCAATTCTCTTTCAAGCACTCCAAAAATGTGAAGAATTTCTCTGAAGTGTTTCTGCCATCCTCACCACTGAAAGTTTTAAGGAATTAAACTTTTTTTTTTTGGTGACTACATAAGAGCTGTTGAACACTAAGACCATTTGAAAATCTGGTCCAGCAGAGGCATTTCACAATGAGATAAAGTCCAGCTAGCATCTTAGATAAAACAATTCTTTACACTTGGGGCATAAATCTGTATTATCTAAGCAAGACCTGCAAGATTGGCCCCATAAAACGTAAATTTTAATTTTCAATTTGTGACCAAAGTAATTTTAAGAAACCAGTTAATTTCAGTGTCCCAGAGATCAAAGTAAATTAATGGTTTCATGAAAGGGTCAGCTGAAAGTGTATGGCATGCAGTGGTTGACAAAAGATTAAAATGCAATCACATACAAAAAAGCCACAACTTGAAAGAAATCATGCATTCTTGAAAAGATACTTAATACTAATAGATGACATACTTTGACTTGAGTTTGGATCATCTATCCTCATGACTCATTATGTGTTTGAGCACATCAATTATATCATAAATAATTTATATCATTACAATGTTCTGTGGTTTAATGCATTTAAAACTGTTTCAGACAGATGAGGGTCTACATGTCTCACACACCTCAACACACCACCACACTACGGCTGAAATAAAACCTTCTCATTAATAAGTCTTAATACTTTTTCCTATAAATAAGTTAATTCAAAATAGGCCAAAGCATAATGCAAAACCAAGGAAGTGCTGGGGTGTGTAATTTCCAGACAGGCTATGTGAAGCAGAAAGGTTAACATCTTTGCCCAAACTCAAAGCAAGTCATTGCACTAGCTGTGCTTCTCACCAGATTCTGAGCCAACTCCTGGAACATAATAGAAAACCTAACAAAAACCAGAGCTTGTAGGAAACATTCTCTCAACATACAGCATGATCACAAACACTGAAAGGCTGGTTGACATTTTCAAAGCTGCAAAGGGAATTTGGATGCCGCCAATTCTCATTAACTTTAATGGGAACTGGGCATCCAAATCTCTTAGGCAGTTTTGCAAATCCCACCACAAATGACCATTTAGGTGGTAAGCATTAAATGGTATTGCCTGCCAGGCACCTTTATCTTAAGAGAGCTTCGTAAAGCCAGGCTTCATTGTTTTCCTCCTTGTGTGTGAGCTAAATGAAGTTTCTCACTCTTGGTTTACACAGAAACATTTTTTTCCTGCCTCTTGCAAGGTGCAATTCAACCAGTTTCTTTAGGCTATCACTAGGAGAGACAGGACAAAGAAAACACATAGGAAAACAATTACTGCTGAGAGATAAAAAGTGAATTAACCACAAGTTGGTGAATATTTCTGAGCAGACACTTCTGAAATACAGGGGCTTTTAATTTGACTTTTAATAGAAATATTTGGCTTTATTAGACCGCTAAATTTCTCACCTATTCATCTTTTACTTTCTATATGCCCATCTCTCTGACTAACACCTTGGCATTCAAACAAGTACTATGCTCAAAAATAAAAAAAAATAAAACCTGTATAAATGACAGTGTTCAACCATGAACACATTGTCTTTTATGAATATTATAATCACAGAATCAATAAGCCTACAAAGAAAAAACAGGACACAAAACGTGTTTTGTCATTTCTGACGAAGTTATAAAAACAACAGACATTCAATATGCCAAGTGTTCTTCAATCCTTCATAATCATAGCCTTATTGAAGTGAGGACAAAAAGGGTCTAATTGCATAGGAGCAATCTCAATGTAATAGGTTATACACCCAGGCACTGCTGCACAATACAACAAAAACAACGTTCCCTGTGTATAGCAGAATGTCATCTCTCATTTTCAGGCAATTACCTTCTTTCTTGTCAACAGTTTTAATAACCTCCATCATCTCTAAAAGACTTTTGCTTCAGTTAAATAATTTTCAGCTTTTTAATATGCAAATGTGCTTGTTCATATGCATGGGTGAAGTGGCGCTGCTACTTGAAATGTGTCAGTACATTGTGGAGCACCTGCACCTCGGGGAAGCTTGATTTAATTGACACCTAATACTATTCATTATTCCACTTAGTGAGCAACTCCTATTAGTCACCTGTAGGTTTTCCTATAAGCAGTGCTTTGGCCACCAACGAAAATATGAATATTTCTATAAATAGAATGGCCATATTTAGTAAAGGGGGTTCACTACTGGTGAGTCTGGAACATTATCTCATTGGGAATATTTCTTAGGATTCTCCCCCACCCCCATTCCTCCCAAGAACTTTTCTTGACTATGATGGAAGTCAAGAGTAACACCTATTTAAAAAAATATTTTATCTGTGTTAACTCTCAATAGCTTGATTCTCTAAGTGTATTAAATGAACATTGTGTGAAATATGCAAAAGGGGACAGAAGAAAAAAAACAATCAAGGTGGGTGGGTTTCATTAATGGAGCTCCTGTTTCCTTAAAGTGGGATCTGAGTTGGACAATTTGAATGTCTGCTTTGCATGACCTGAATGTAATCACTGGCTGTGCAAAGAAATGCAGAATATGTGTGATTAATCGAATATTCCTGTAATAAATATTTACCATTATAGTCTAGCTTAACCTTATCCAGCTAATAACCAATTTTACTCAATTGTGAAGAACGTGCAACAAAGATCTTTGAATTGCCACGTGAAATAATTACATTGAAGACAGGATTCTCTGTCTTTGCTGCTGTGAGTGTGATAAATACACGCTGTGGATGGGTACAGTTTAACTCTGACATTGTTCTTTCCCTGCTGTACCAGAACTCGGGTGCAGTGTGTGCTGAGCTGATGATATCGGGGTTGTTCCTTTACCACATGGCCTGTAACCTTATTGTTCAGGCCACATTTCTTTCCAGCATTAATGCATTTGTTAGTCCCAGAAGGCTTAAACTACAGATGTTTAACATCCTGCTTATGGACAGATCATCTGGAATATGAACTAAGAAATCTATACGACTTATTAGTATATGTTATGAGTGGAGCAGAGATTTAATAGCCTGTTCAAACTAGATTAGTGAAACAGTTTCTTACAAAACTGCAACTTCTTAAAATAGACTCATGTAAAAATGAAAAATTAAGATATTCTTTTGATTAAAAATGATTTTTATCAGAAGAATTTGTCACTAATTAATGCTGTTTACATAATAGTGCATGTAACATTAATTACAGCTTTCAGAATGTTAACTGCAAACCTTTTTTTTTTTTTCCCTTCTGTGAGCACAGATTTACCAGTATGGTGGAAATCAGAGCTCTTTTGAGGTTTCTTTTTTTCTGCAGTGTATTCAAAGTGATCATAAATCAAGTCTTGAATTCAAAGACAATTAAGGACATAGGCAGTAAAAAAGCCTGAGCAAAGCTAACCCAAAACTCCAATCATTTTTAAAGTAAGCGGGGAGAACACTGGTCAACTAGGCGATTGTTGGTATCCCCCAAAACGTAATCTCCAAGCTGAAGAATGGCAGCTGGCAGAACAGCTGGTGAATAGGATTAATGTCAGAAGAAAGAAATAAAACTCAACATATGTCCAAGCCTGCGGTGCTGGGACTGAGCATGATTGTACCCCGACGGATAGCATGTGTACAGCTGGAAAGTGCCACTGTGCCATGCTTCCCTACCCCACAAGGTCATTTCTGAGAAGTAGAGCTAATATCTGAACTGAACTTTTCCTTGAGAACTCTGGCTGATTAAGAAACGAAGAAACAAGCTTCGCAGTGTAAATATTTTGGCCGATTTTAATGCGCTCCGGGTGCGTTTTTGCTTGTTTTGTTGTTTTTTTTTGTAGCACAATCTCAACTAAAAAAGCAGATTAGTATTAAAAAGGACAGATTGCACTAATGTAAATATAATTTTAAAGCTATTTAAACCTTTTAATCTCATCTCGTTCAGATTTCCACATTCAAGGTTCAAATAATACCAAAACTGCAAGTTTAGTAAAATAATTTCATTTCATAGTACTTACATATTTTTACGGAAAACAAATTTTAATAAACAGCATACGTAGCTAGGATATGCCAAAAAAATTCAGAAAATGGGGGAAATTTGACACTAGCATTAATTCACGTTTATATTTTGAAATGTTAGCTCTTAAGGGTTTTTCAGCTCACGTCTTAGCATGCTCCTATTTTTTTCTGTAACAGGGCAGTTGTTGGAATTGGTTATAGTGAAGAACAGCAAACATATAAAAATTCCTAACTCATGACAAAGGCCTGAGTATTTTTAGAAGTTTGAAAAGAACAAATTCTGTTCAGTCTCCCTTTTTCTACCAGTAGCTTCCAACAAATCCTATCAGCTAAATAGCAAAGTTCATACAAAACCAAACTATACCACAATTGTGTGCAGAGAGAGAGAGAGAGAGAGGACAAAGGGTTAATATAACCCATTTTGTTCTGTGCCTAATGTCATTTTCAAATATGGTGATTTTGGGTGCCTTTTACTTTGTTTAGGGAATATAAGGGAAAAAATTACAATCCCAAATCCAGGTCACATTCTAAAATACTAGCTTCAGCTCTGTTCATTTAAACTTCAAATATCTCCTTGATGAAAATACAAAAATTATGGAAGTGAAAAATCACAACTACATCCCAAAACAGTTTTTTTTTTTCACCTTTTCACCTTTCTTTTTTATTTTCTGTTTATTACTGTTGCCTTTCCTTCTCCTTTTCTCTTTTTCTGTTCCTTTTTTTCCTTTCTTTTCTGGCAGCATATCAGGAAATATGCAGTGGAACAATATCCCACACTCTCTTCCCAGAGGAAAAGACACATGCATCTCAAAGGATGCAAGCATGCAATGCTACCTTGGTACCTTAAAATGGAATTTCCAACTGGTGTTCCATCTGCCAGCTGCAAGACAGCAACAGGTAAGCAGAGGTAATATTTTATTACCCATACTAAGCTGACTTACTTCACTTAGGAGTTGTATAGCTTGCCTCTTAAAGAATAGAATCAAGACACGGCAGGCAAACCTAGTGACTTGTTCAGAGTACAATTATATTTTTCTGACTTGTAGAAGGATGCATGTTCATATTTTAGTAATAATGGAAGTCCTTTACGGTCAGAGGTATAAAAGAGCTGCAAAAGAAACCCCAGCAGAGATGAGAAATTGGAGCCAGTTTCAAACTGGTGAATGCCAAAGGCCACAACTGTCACTGACCTGTGAACTGCGCAGTTATAAATGAAATTTCCACCACAACCTCCAACCTTTTTTCTATTTATCAGGTGCTGCTATGATAGTCACATAATTTTAGATATCATGGTATGTTACAGAGAAAAACTAGAGGCCTTCCATTCTTTAAGCATATTTTATAACTCCATGAATGGCCTAATTTTAAGTGAACCATAGCAGTTTGCACTGATCTAGTTTGTATCTAAGAAATTTCTAATGAGCTTTCACCCTCTTAACAAAGATAATTCACAATTTGTGTTCCATCATCCATTTCAAATGTCACCATAACCTATTTGCTACACTTATTGGGCATTGCCTACCCATTCTTACTATTTTCTTCTAACCACTCCTCAAATGAAAACCGATAAGCAAAGGGGAAAAATAATTTTACATGATGACAGTAAAAGTATAATGTACATTATATTCTAATGTCCTGATGACTGACTCCTTCAGTAGGAAAAATGCTGAGAAATGCTAATTTCTTGCACACTTACATCTGCATTTGTAACAACAGCAAAACTTCTGTAGTGATTTTGAGCTTTCCTTGAAGAAGAAAAAGGACTCATACAGGAAGGTCTCAATGTGTGATCGAGGTATAAAATTTTGGGTATGTTTCATCACATAAAATTATTCCCCTCTATTTTAAGATATTCTTGATTCTAAGTAAGAATCTCCAACAGCACTGATCTAATATCATTATGTAGTAAGGAAAATGTTTTTGTTTACGTTCATATAAAAAGGAAAGAAAATCACATTGCTTATTAATATCTACTGAGTTGTTTAAGAGGATTTTTAAGATACAAGTTAAAAGAATTTCATAATTTCAATTTCTCCTTTTCATTTAATAGTAGACATTCATTAGGACCCACACACTGTAATAAATTATAATAATTTCAAACAAGAATTAAATTACTAGGTACCTACTGAAAGAGCCATTTTTTCTTAGGTACCCTGTAATCTAACTGTCAGATTTAAAATCTATTCCCAATCAACTCTTCACAACATTCACATTTATTCATCTATGCTAAATTAATAAAAGGTGTGAATAATACTGACAAAATTGATCATTATTGTTCATGTAGATTTAGAAAATTATAAGGTAATCTAAAATATAAAAGGAATTGAGGGAAACTATTACAGTTCTTATAAATAAATTCATCCTTTGCTATCTTTTTTAAATCAGGAAATATCTTCAACAAGAATTTATTGAGATTGACTAGCAAAGCTATTTAATAAATTGCACATTTCAGAACAGAACTACGTTTTCATTTCAAAAACTATTACAAGTTGATGATGACTCTAATGCAACATGAGAGTTTACCCACTACCTCAAAAAGCAGAAATTCCAAAAAGAGCTACCCACTGTCAGACTAAACGCAAATTTTTTTGGAGTTTGAGCCTTGGGTGTGCCAAACACCTTCCACCAGCTCCTGAGCGAGCTCAGGTAACATGGAAGTAAATGGGAATTTATCCAGCATCCCTCTGTAAGAGTTGTTGAATTCAGTCAGATCTGGATTCCAAGGGATGCTGGATAAATTCCCATTTATCCAGCATCAGTTGTTGCTGAGCATCCCTCCCTGTATCCTGTAAACAGCTGTGCAAGGGGACAGAGCTCTCCAAGGAATTAAAGCACCCAGGAGCACCCACTGGAGGCTGTTCCTGCTCCAGCAAAACCAGAGGCAATGTCTGTCCCGGGCTCTCCTGTCCTCTGCACATTTGCAGCAATTCCTGCCGTCTAACCTCAGTGACCCTCTCCCCCCTGGCGGGGATCCCCGCAGATAAAGTAAAGCATGTCAACATCTGTTCCCATTCACACCGATTTTAATTTACAAAAAGAGCTTTGCTATTTTCAGAACAGGCTCCGGAGCACAATGACAGATTTAAGGCCTTTAATGGGGTTGTGTTTTTGAGTGTGTCAGCGTTTCAGGCTCACCAGGGCTCCATTCTGAGGGGCGGCACCAAGGGGAGCTCTGGGGGTTTCGGGAGCCACAGGAAGGGTGTTCTCCTCACTCCTGTGCTATTTACCTATAAACCAGCTGGCAAAGCCGTGTGTCCTTAACAAACCCCTGCATTTGCTGCTGTGAGCAGGAATTGGAGCCCCACAGCACCAGGGGTACAATTCCTTCCCTTCCCATTTTCACTTCTCATTCCTTCTGCCACCACGCACCTTTCTGAAAGCCAGTGTCTGTTACTGGGGGGATGTTTTCCAAACTGCTTGCTCATGACAAAGCTCTCTTCTTAACCACTTCTGAGCCCAGTGGTTTTTGTGAAAGCATAACCAGGACAAAGCACTGTGTGGTTTTCGGATTTGGTGGATTTTTTTTTTTAAACCCCACAGTCCTTGGACTCTCCTGCTGTATTACAAATACTGCAATAAGTAACTGTCATTTTTTCCAAAGTTCTTTTAACTGGGCATTATCTATTGGTTATCCTCATAAATCTAAAGAACTTATTCATCCCACTAGAAAGTTGCAGAGCACACAGACTGTGAGGATCACAGTGGCACAAAAACAATTCACAGAGTTTCAGGGAATTTATGGTGACACAAATTATTTTTTTTCCCCATCTCCTCAACACGGTTTTGAGGTTTGTTTTTTTTTTTTAAAGATATACAATATGAAGAACAACTTGGAGAAACAATGCACAAGTTGTATTGTAATCACAGAACAGCTAAGACATGAGCAGCTGAGCAGAAGGAAGATGGGCAGTGGAATGCCATACAGTAATCAGCACTGTTGACTAATCAGAATTTGAGACACTAGAAGGTAATAAGGGTATTATAAAGAATGGCTTATTGAAGGAGCAGCTGTTTATGTGTAGCTCACTGTTTAAATGAATTCCACTAGATTGCCATGGTATGTTTTGGTTAAAAAAAAGTTTTACTCGAAAAAGGAAAAAAAAAAAAAAAGAAAAGAAAAAGATATACCAGGAAAGGCAAGCACAAAGCAGTAAATATCTGGGTATCATGACCACAAGTACATAAATAGAAGCAGTTCTCTAGGTACTGGGGACCTCTAAAAAATGACATAAATTCAGTGGCCCTGGAAGTTACAAAAGAATATTCATTACTTAGGCAAAGCTTAAATGTCATCTTTGTTAGCCTCAACCACTGAGCGTTGTTGCCATGGGCACAAGAGCTGAGGTGGTTATGGAGGGTAATAGACAAAGAGGAAAAAACCAAGGGAAAGTATAACTAAAACCAACTACAGAGACATTTGAAGACATTTATATTTGCACCGGCAGCCAATAAACACAATAAATAAATTCAACCTCATTTACAAAAAAAAAAAAAAAAAGCCAATTTTATTATCCCTTCCCATAAACATAGTAATAAAATAGTGCTATGATCTCAACTAGGAAAATCTAATTAAATAATGTAAAAAGACCAAAAATAGAAACAATATTCAAAATCGCACAAGTGAAAGCAACAACTCACCATAATGCTCAGACAATAATCACGTTCAAATCTATGTGCCATAGGCTTGTTCAACAGTTTTTTGTTTGCTTGTTTGTTTTCAGAAACCAAGTTACAGTTTTGCTTTTCAAAATACCTCTGAAGAGTTGGGAGCAGGAAGGAGACTGCCTAATTGTAGTGGAAATTTATCATAATCCATTATTCAAAATATTCTACTTTGGGCAGCGAGGGCTTGGGTAATATCTAAAAGCAGTCAGCAAGAAGTGGAAACTCTGGTATCTTTTGTAACAGTTCACATGTCAGACTGGCAAAGTGCCCACAGCGTACGGCAGAAAAAAAAATCTATTTAATGTCTGCCCCACAAGGCGACATGAGGCTTGATTGGCAGAAAGCAGAGAGTGGCTTTTGATCATGTGTCCTAACAAGCAGTTCCAGCTCCTGTCTCTTCGGCTGAGCAGCTCCACATTACCTATTCAAACAGAAGTGACAGGCCACTGCACTCCTCCTTGGCTCCAGTCTCACGCAGTGGGAGCTATGCTGGAGACAGAGCCACTGATTAAATATATCACTTTTTCAAGACAAGCAGGTTGTCTGAATCAAAGTTGGGCAGAATAGACTCGACATTATTAAAAGAGGATATAAAACTGGAGTTGAGTGATGTTAGGCCAGTGTGTACAGCCTCAGGGATTCACAGACTGACAAGGGGAATAAGGAACAGCAGAACTCATAAAGCAGGGTCAGAAATTAGCTGTGACACCTTGGCCATTTTCCCATCACTTCAGGGCCACTGTGTTTCAAATCCTGTAGTCTCTTTTTGGCCTTTTTTTAATGATTTTCTGTGCGGAAAGGAGGGGGGTGTAAAAATCGTTAACTAGCGAAAGTTGCAAATTGCAGTTTTACAATTAGATATAAAACATTAGCCACATTTTGCCACCTAATATACAGTGTTTTCTAATTAGATTGTGGCTTTCTTCCTTGTACTCTCATCAGCCAAATTATTGTCATCAAATAATTTGTTGGTACAGCACTGACTACCCTTGCTCTAAGGAACAACTGAAAGCTGGGGACAGTGACTGAATAGAGATGCTTATTACATTGCCTTGTTAGTTCATTAACAAATTGGTTTGATTTTTGGGGTCATGTGTCTGGCCACTGTCTGTTGTGTTACCTGATACACAGACACAGAAGGGCAACAGACATGATTCTTTGTCTAGTTATTATATCACAGAAACACCAGATACACTGAAACCCTAGCGGAACCAATGCTCCAACTAAATTTTTAATTACAAGTATAAATGCAGATGTAACAAAAGCCATTAACAAAGCTGCAACAACCCCATTTAAAGAGCTAAAAAACACAAACAGTCCACAGAGAGAACAGAGGCTGAGGTAAAAGAAGCTTGTTTTACTTAGTGATGCACGTGCATGCCAGACCTATAAAATTATTTCTGGGCTATTCAAAGTTCTGTGAAATAATATTTAAATTATGATACAAAATCTTGACAGATTTTTTCCAGGACTACTCCTGCAGTAATTCTATTGAAATTAATAGAGTCACCTCAGGAATAAACTTGGTTCAATATTTATTTTTCACTACGGCAAGTTCTTCTGACATTTTAACAAACCTCTGCCCGATGTGTTAGTTTTCGTTTCACTGTAAATATTTAAAAGTAATCTGCTTGTTACATATTTAAGATACGATAAGGACTGCTAAGACCTACACTGAGAAGCAGAGCTGTTTTAAATATTGCATATGCAGGTAAATTTTAAGATAGAGTAGAAAGAGCCGAATCCTGTCCTCATGCATATCCTGTAACACACACAGCATAGCTATAAATGCAAACAGAATTCATTCTTAAGGTGGTGTTAGACTAAGAAATTCAGTACAGAGCCCTTAATGTTTTTGGTGGCACTGCAGGCTCTCTAAGCTGTAGTGTTCAGGCTTCTTCCAGATGGGTGAAAGAGCCTGCTTGCTTCAACATTTTCAAACAAATAAAAGACAGAAGAGTATTCAAGATGGGGTTTTTTAGGTTCAGTGAAGATCATGATTTACTGTAGAGGGTGATGTCACATCAAGTTCTTTAAGAAATGTGAGCAGGCAGCAGTGCATTATAGCTTCATGTCAAAATATGGCAAATGGTTATGTAAAGCATTAAGTAAAGCAGTTAACAAAAAGGAAGATGAAAATAAACAGCCATTCATACGTAGGGCACTGTGCCCAGGAACTCTGGGCACCTATGTAAGTAAAACTAAAAATACATTATGATTAATAAAAGAAAACAGCTATTAGATACATTCCAAAATGCTAGGCTGCAGAACAAGACATTTTGGCAGAGCTTTACTGATTGGCAGCCCATGCTAAAGGCAGACCCAAGAGTGAGTGCTGCTAGTCAGGACAGAGCAATGCTAACAGGAGCTCTCTGCAGATGTTTACACAGTACTTGCCCTCAAGACCATATTTAACAAGGACTATTACACTTCTTTCTTTTTTTTTTCCGGGAGTATCACAATCTGAACTTTACAAAAACTCTACAGCTTCTTTATGTTGCTAAAGCAGGACAGAAGAGGGTGGATTTTGACACATTAACAACTGCTTCATTTTGGAGATCAACGTGCCAATGAGCAAATAAGGAAGAAGCCTGGCTACAAATAAGAATTAGAAGGATTCCTCACGGTCCAAAATACACTTGTGAAACACAGGAATATGTAGTTCAGAACACTGAAATGTGGTTTTATTCTTGGTTTTTGCTTTGTGCACAGGGAAGTGCGAGCACAGGGGCAGGATGAAAACTCAAATTATGCTGATGAAGAGCAGAGCTCAGCCAGGGCTTGAGCAGAAGCTCAGGAACAACCAGACTTCATTATGATAAAGTTCCTCTTGGCTTTAAAGGTACCAGCTCAGTCTGACAGTGCAGAACTTATGGCCTTAAAATAAATCATGTTTTGGACCACACTCAGGGTGCTGTGTCCAATACTGGGCTCCCCAGTACAAGAAAGACGTGGGGCTGGAGAGAGTGCAGGAATGGGCCACAGGGCAACCAAGTGGCTGGAGCATCTCTCACATGGAGAGGGGCTGGGAGCACCCTGAGGGCTTAGGCTGGAAAAGAGCAGCTTCCAGGGGATGATATCTAAATATCTGATGGCAGGAGTAAAGACAGATCCAGGCTCTCCGCAGTGGTGCCCAGTTACAGGCAAAGAGAACAAAAGGGAAAGCAGGAAATTCCCTTGAACCAGAAGAAAATCCTTGCTTGCTGTAAGGATGGCCAAGCACTGAATGAGCTGTGGAGTTTACAGCCTTGGAGACATTCAGAAATTCACAGGACACGGCCCTGGACAGCGTGCTACAGGGAATCCTGCCCTGTGCAGAGCAGCAGTGCCTTCCTTCCCACCCCGGCCACTCCATGATCCCTTGGTTGTGTGGAGCCACCAGCAAAGCGAGTGCAGGGGAGCACGGACAGGCTGCAAGGACAATAACCACAGCAAGGCTCCTCCTCAGGTAGGCTCATACACTCAAATCACAAAAGCTGCTTTTCGTGGTGGCATCCTAAATTTCATGATGCTGAACTGAGCAGTTCTTCGTATAAAAAGATAAATTCAAAAGCCACTTTCCTCCCTTGCACTGTAAAACACTCCAGGAAAGATTTCCAAATGTTTAAGCTCCGATTTTTCTCACTGCAAATTTCAGGGAAAATAAAAATATTTAAAAAAAAAAAAAACGAAACTTAAATTAAGTAATATTTTAAATAGAAAAAAATTAGCTACTTATTTTTTCCTCTCTAATTCCTACTCATATTTAATAATAGACAAAAGCAACACCGCCATTGAATTAATTTAGGCTCCCTGTTAAGAATATTTGTTGGGGGTTAATTGGCATGGCTGAAGACTAATCTTAATAATTGTTTGTTGCTTCCACTGGAGGCAGGTTTCCCTCACAAACAAAGTGGCATCTTTAGAGTTTCAGACTGAAACACAGAGGTGAGAGTAGCTATCCTCTCCTCTGGATGAACAAGAAAAGCCTGAGCATGCAGCTGCCTCATGCAGCCAGGCAGCAAGTGCCTCTGTCTCTCCTGTGGCAACCAAATAAAGTTGTCAAAATTATTTTTAAATAATTATAAGGTATCTAAACCAAATACTGTATAGAAAATTAAGGAATATATCAGCATTTAAAATGTATATGCTGTTGAGCATTTTTACTGTCATTTCTTTAAGAAAAGCAGATCTAATTAGCTGTATCTCCAAAGTGTGTACCTAGCATTTTTATTATGTATTATAACATTTTGCTTAGAGTTGACATTTTTATTCTGACAAGCACTGTCTGGAGAGCTCTCAATAAATAATACATTTACAATTTTCAGTAAATAAGCACTGGACACAAATCGTTATCCTTACTTACAGCTGCCCCTCTCTAATAGTGCTTTTACAAGTAAGGTGACTATTCAGTCTAATGCAATACTCTCAGTGCTGGGAAGATATTTTCATTTATTACCCCAGTCACAAGCACTTAAAGCACTTTTAGGCCCTGTTGCAAAGCAGCAGGGATGGCAAAGCAAGTAAGGCTAACTAAAACTAAGTCCATCACCAAAGAGATCTAAGGTCATGCACCCTCCAGAACCTGGAAAATGCAATGGCATACATTGCATACTTGGAAAAAGATCAGCCATGTTCAAGCCCAATTTTTTTCCCTTGTATCCTTATATTTATTTAAATTAGCAATTTTAGGAAGGGAAGTATCACAGTCTAGTTCCAGTTCCTACTATTAACCTGATGACTACAAAATGTATTTCAATTGCCATTTTAAAGCATGATCTGCTCATAACGTTGTTTGTGTCACACAACATCAGAAACCAATGGAGTTTGAATTTATTTTTCTGCTGCCAAGATCATGCAACTGAAGCAACTCTCCATAATTTTACAGCTATTTACTCACTTATACTCTCTACCACAGAGCTCATTGTCAGTTGTACCTGTTCATACTGATCTTGCCTTTTTAACTGTCCCTGGGAAAAAGCTGGCTTTTAAGATATGCTTTTTTTAATAATGCTTTCACAATATGAATAACATACAATGGTGTAAAGATAGCAGATGTGTCACCATGTCTTAAAAGGAGACAGAAATGTAGATGAACATAGTGCAGAAAATTATATAAAATGGAAGCATTGGGAAAATTTATCACACAATTAAAAATAAATTAAATTGTATCTAACACTGGAGAATGTCGGAATTGAGGGGCTACAGTGGGATTAAAGTGGGAAAAACGAGATGACTCCTGAAGGTAAGACATTGGAAAACACATCTCTGGGGAGGAACTGGCTGGAATGGTCAGTAGATGATGGCAAAGAGAAGATTTCAGCCTTTTTCAGTATAATCTGTCCTGGTCTACAGCTTAAGTTCAGGGATAATGAGGACAGGGTCAAGGCACATTTGTTCCCATGAACAGGATTTTACTCATCTCACATATTCTAGGTTGAACAAAGATGTTTCTTCAATGTAATATAAGAATCTCAAAACAGTGAAAGCAAATACCTGCTCAAAAATAAAGAATTTTCATGGCTAGAATGGATGTTCCAATCTTCAGAACGGAGTCCTGAATTTCAAACTCTTCCCCTATCAGGATCAACTCTGTTTACCAGCAAAAGCAACAATTTTGTAGAGATGCACAGGTACAAAGCTTCAAAAAGAGGACAATCTGCATTGGGAAACTGAACCTCCAGGAAAGCAGAAGCCCCATAAAATTCCATGGATCCTACACCAAGGAAAATGTCAGACAGTAACCAAAGTGAATTTTTTACCTGGCAGGTTCTCAAATGGCAACCATCAGATCCACCAGTCTCTTGCTGATGATCCTGAATCAGAGCTAAGAGGGGACATGAAAATCTCAGAGCAAAGCAGATGACATAAATAATCTATCAACCAATTCATGTAGAGCTTGTTCTCCACGACACCCATGTAAAAGTCTGGGCTATTCTCCATTTGTGTGCCATGAATGAACTGCAGAACCAAGAAAACTGAGTGGAAGTTTCAGATGAAACATGAAACACATTGAAAAGTGCTGAAAAATTCCTATATCCACACAGAACCTGTGAGTCATGATTAGAATCTCAAATGCTACAGCACTGGGTGAGACTGAAGCTCAGGCAGCCAGGTAAATACAAAGGTGAGGTGGAAAGATGACAAGGTGTGCCAGTTTCTTGAATAAAAATTGTGAGATAGCATTTAATCACAAAATACTATTCTGAAATATTTAGAGGATATAAGGAAGTGAATAATCAAAAAGGCCTAAATCCTCAGTCAGAATGATAAGTAAAAATACAAGACAAAATATTAATGGCCAGACACAGTGTGCTCACACAGAGTGAGTCTCTCTTTGCAAAAAAAATATTTAAATGTATGTTGCATTCTAAATTTCATTAAATGAAAATACATTAATGGAATTAATTTCTGATAGAAAAATCAGACACAACAGAGAGAAGGAAAACAAGTTGCATCTTCTTTTAGTTTCCAGGAAAATAACTGTGGAAAACACTTTCTTTGTGGCAATGTTCCCAAAAAAGGTCCAAAATCACTTTAACTTCACACATTAAGACATAGGAATTCACTGCAGACTTTGACAAATGAAGCCTTAGAAATTTTATGATCTATAAAACCTCTATAGATAGAAAAATATTTTTTTCTGAAACAGCAGCATATATTGCAACAAAAATAAGTGACCAAAATGATTTTACTAAGATAACTGGAATTAAAAAAAAAAAAAAAAAAGAGAGAGAGAAATAATAAGTTGCATTTAATTATATGGTAAGGAGGTAAATAATGGAAGAAAACAGCAATTTAGGAAAATGGGCTTCATATCTCTCCTTTAACTTGGTCTGAGTCATCTATTTATTTTCTGGACATTCAGGCTTTTTGCTCATTTTGTTTTTATTTTGGAAGCATGTCTGGAGCTTAGAAGAAAAATTCTCTTTCTTAGATGCCACTCTATATGGCTTCCAACAAAAAGCAAATAAAAGGTAAGTATTAAATTAACTATATGCATAACTGTTTCTGAATTTTCTAAGCAAAAGTGATTTTTAAGAAGAAAAGGGAAACATGATGAGGATGATACTGAGCAGATATGGCAGGCTTTTTAAAGGTGATGAAATGATTTGAAGGTGAGCTTTTTCATATCCAAAGAGAAATGCCAGTGATTTGCAAATTTCATGGGTATCACAAAGAACAGAACAGTAGTAATTAGTCATTTTTATTGATTACTTTGGATAATCCTAATACCAAAACCCAGCAACATTTTTGAAATCTTGAACAAAATATCTGTATCCATAAAAGAAAATTAAACAGAAGAAAGAACAGGGGTCTATAAACACCAAGTTTGTCAGGACAGCCATGGATGATGCCTTCACCAGTGGAAAGTGCAGGTATCCACCACATCACAAGACAGATAACCCAAATTAAATCTCTTCAAAAATTCTGAAACACATTTTTAAATATTCACTGACTACAAATGGCCAGCAGTTCATTTCTAGGACTGATACACCAAAGAAAACTGCTGACATGTAAGGTCCTCAAATGTTGTGCTTAAAACTATATTGAAAAACAAGTGTACATGTCTGAACTCTCTCTGTTCTCAGCTGTGGCCAGCTTAAAACAAAGAATACAAAATGGAAAATCCCCATTCATTTAATACAATATCATTCACACAGATTCTTTAAAAAGAACCCAAAACAACCACAATTTAAAAAAAAGAAAAAAAAAACAACAAAGCCTAAAAAATAAGCAACTGCAACCAAAATTGTTTGTCAATGTCCATTTATAAAACACAGTATGTGAAAGTTTAAGTTTCTCTATTTCCCAATGAAATTAGGAGGAAATTCCCCAATGAAATTAGCAGGAAATTTGTAGATGTGTGTGTGCAATACTTCAATAGACTTATATTATATTCCAGTATAATTATTGGAATGATTGAAAGCTTTATAGGCGAAGTGTTAATCTATTTTAAGTCAATATAACAGAAAGTGTTCAGTTATTATTAACTAATGAAGCTAGAGGGAAAAAAAAAAAACAAAATACACAATCAGAAAAACCACCACTACTGAGTAACGTAGTAAGATTTTTCCCCACTGCATATAGAATTAATAATACATGTGAACCCTTAATTTTTAATTTAGATATCCACCCATCTATCCCCCCATAGAGAGAGAGTACAAACAGGTGCACATGACAGAGAATAGATGGAAATTTATGAATATACTACTCTTTATATAGATGTTCATTATTCCACCATGCATACATAGAAATCTTTGATCTCTGGATGTTCAACTATGGTCTTCAAGGAGGAAACAGGAATGGGAAGCACTTGATGAAAAGCTCGTGCTAGAATTGTGAAGCAAGCTTGGTTGAAAGATGATACTGTATACATCGCTGAGAATCAAGGTCAAAAGTGAATTAGGAATCCAGGCCCTGAGTAATGAGGGCTTAGCACTCAGCAGAAGTGGCATGCCCAGTTTCCAGCTCAGAAGTGCCAGCTGACCTGCCAACCTAGCATTCCAGATCTGAGAGGGGGAAATCTGCTCTCCTCGCTGCAGACAAGATGGGTGCTGCTAATTATTGCTCCTCCAGGCTTATGATGAACTGCAGCAGGAGAGTTGTCTGGAGGCCAATTCTCAGCACAGGATTCGGGCAGCCCAGGCTGTAAATCTGTCTCACAAAAGTACCATAAGCAATATTCAAAAAGAAAAGTCTCTTACTTGAAGGGGACAGAGTAGGAGTGAAGCACTTAGACCGTCCTGTCTAACAGAAACTCTTCATTTTGGGCTGTGAAGAGCTTTAATACTTGATTGTACTGTAGGATTCTTCCAAAGAAAAAGGCGAGTAAAACAATCCTTTGGCTCAGAGAATAACTAAGATGAATATAGTCAAGTTATCCAAGAGGCCCTAGAGTCTAATGTTGTTGATTAAATTAGACACCTGTTCATTTCTGACCTCTTCTGTCTTGTGAGAACACATGTCAGCAGAGTCTTTACATACTCAAATTAACTCTAAATATCTGTAGCATTCTTTTCTTTTTCAATTACAATTTTCTCCTTTCCAAATCATTACAAATTAAGACACAGGAGTGCCTTACTGTACAAAAAAACGGAAATACTGGACCACGAAGTCAAAAAAATACATTGTTTATCCTGTAATGTTGGTAATCTGTGTTCAGGCTACAAATAAAGCTAAAAACATACCCAAGGTATATTCCTGTGTGAGGCACCCGTGTTCCCACACTGTACACAAGACATGACACTGGCTGTAGCACTATTATTAAAGAGAGATTAAAACAGCTGTACATTATGCTGAAGCACTCACTCTTCCCTTTACAAACAGACGGTCCTGGATTACAAGCAGCACTTGACCATTTAAATCACTACAACAACCAGATTTAACCAGCTGGGCTGTATTCTCTTAGGCAATGCCTGTTGACCTCCTCAGTCACAGCTGCTCAGATGAAATTCTCATTAGACAACTTATTTCCAGGAGCCAAAGGACTCTGATTAAATATATCTATTGAGGCACGATAAAGTCTTCCAGTATATATTTCTTTTCCAGTGTTCTGGGGTACAACAGAGGCCACAAGGAGTATACACAGGCACACCAGACACTTAATATCTGAGCATATAGCACAAAGTATTTAAGTATTTGACCCCAACAACCTGTATTTCTCAAATTCAGGTGATATAGATGGACCAGAAAGTTGCTATGTAACAATATTAAAAGAGACTTTTCGCTGTGCTGGCCTGGGGGTTAGATCTGATGACTGGAATTCTTGGGTTCTTTCCTCCACATTTAACTCTACAATTAACTTGACATATGACTGCATGTTAGCCCAAATCCCACAGCTACATCAGTGTCAAGGAGGTCATCCCTATAAATGAGGCTAACATGAACTGTTACACTCTTTTAAAGGAGATGTGCAGGACTTAAAGCCCCACACCACAATATTCTGTAGAAACGTTATCCTTTCCCCACTTCATTCTTTACACCAATTATATCATTCTCTCTATTTCTTAAAAAAATCAGGTACTTTTCAATTTAGGCAAGCAATTTGTGACAGGGCAGGATGAAGTACATAAAGAGCTCCTCAACTGCAGTGGTTGCCCACCATTTTAAGAAAAGAACTTCATGGAAACATCTTTTAAAGGATGGATGTTACAGAGCATCATGTGTGGTACATGTGTGATCAGGCTATTAATTAGGTGGTTCAAAAGGCACTGTAAAATGGCAAAACAATTTCATAATCTCAGACCTCATTTCTCCAACCGACTGCACAGAGCTAAAACAAAGTTCAATGTTAAAACAGAAATTATTTTAAAAACATTTTATTTTCATCAATCAAGTATGGAGAATATTTCTTTTTAATTCAGAGAAACCTCTGAATACTGAATTAGGTATTCAAATATGTTCTAAGAATTTTGATATTCCTGGCCTGCACAGAAGTTTAGAAACACTGAACTTCCTAAGTGTAACATCCTAAAGAATTCTCAATCTTCCTATTAATTATTTTTCTGCTCAATTTTATATGGTACCAGTCAGATGTTCATTAATTATTTTCTGTTAAACATAAGTAACATTTTTTTCCTGCAGAAAACGGTGGATGAATGGAAAAGAACTTAATGCAGAACCATAAAATCATCAGAGAACAGCCTGGGTTAGAGATCTTAGAGATCACCTCGTTCTAACCCCACTGCTGTGGGCAGAGACACTTTTCACCTGACCAGGTTGCTCAGAGCTCCATCCAACCTGCCCTTAAACACCTGCAGGGAGGGGTGTCCACAGCTTCTCTGGGCAGCCTGTGCCAGAGCCTCACCCCCCTCACAGCAAAGAATTGTCTCCTAATATCTAATCTAAACCGAACCTAAACACGAAGATACAGCCCAATACCTTTGAACTTACAGGCAGACTTTAGAATAGCTTTCCATTATGATGTGGTCCATAAAAGGCAAGATTGTTTTATAGATCAAAAATGACCTTTATTTCAGCTGATGAGAACACACAGCGTGGAAGGCTCTGACTCACAGAGAGAGGGATCTCTCTGCTCTGCACTCTTAAAACCAGTGTATACTAATACAGGAGAAGTGCAGAAAATTCTTGAGAACCCATACAAAAATAAGCTGTGAAATGCTCGAATCCCTACAGACAGATCCCACATTTAAACTTTTCAATGCACATTTTTATTAGCACACCATCCAGTACACTCCTGGAAGAGGCTTAGCTGTGGTGTCAATATAATCAACAGCAACTCGAGCACTCCCGCAGCAAAGTACGAGCCAAGACCTTTGATTAGCATGGGGTGTCGAACGACTGCTACTGACTGCAGAAAGCAACTTTGCCAAAGTAATATTTAAAATAGTTTTCCTAGCCCAACCACCAAATCTAAGAAAGCAATTTCTTAAAAGAGTGATCTTTACAGCTGAAAACAGACAGATGGTAGTAAAGAATCTGGGACATTCTCTCTTTTAGAGATGTTTCACCAGCTTCAGAAAGGACACCTATAGAACACATTGGCATTTAACAATTATGCCAAGAAATTTGGAAGCCTGTTTCCATCACTACATGATTTTACCCCGTATTTAAACATATTATTGTATCAGCTTCAATTTTAATTGAAATGGGCATTGCTACATGAGGCCAAGGGAACTTAAAGTGCAGTGTTTGAAGTGCACTGTGACCACACCATGGAATTGAGGAGTCAAAATAATTCAAAGAAAAAAAAAAAGAATCACAAAGTTCTACTGCCTTTTGGCTCTGCTACATTATAAGTATTCTTCCTGGGTTATTTTTAATGCCACAAAACAGAACTGGTAAAATATCTAAGAGAATCCACACAGATGCCTGCACACCTGTTTTTCTATTTCATAGCCTCCTGCTCTCACAACTTCCCCAATTCCAGCTTATGTATGAGCTCACAGACTAAAAGGTATTGTTGCAGAACCAAGTGAGATTTCATTCTACTTACCAAGGGGAGAAATTTTCATGGTGGGCCCTGACTGTGTGCACACATACACTGATAAAGTCACTCTCCAATTCTGTTTGTTTCCTACCATAGCCAAAATCTTTGCAGAATCGATGAAAGTATCTGAATAAGGACTGGCTACATAAACTGCCTTAGCACTGAAAGATTTGTCCTTGTTTTTATCTCTGTTTTAATACTTGTAACAATATCTGAGGAGACTGTTAAAAAAAAAAAAAAGATATTTCTTTCTCTGTAATTCTAGCTATATAGGTCAGAATCATGTACTTTTACACTTAAAATTGTTTCCCATTCTTCTAAGTACAGATGCTGGGTTATTAAAATGGAGAAAGATGAGAATATCTAAGGCAAAACAAACCAGCTCATGTTTTATTCATCCCTATTGTTAAAAATAAACATTTATCTTTTAAAAGAAGGAGAACAAATACAACTGAAGAATATCCCTCACAACTCCACAGCCGGTTAAGAATTCATCATAACCTTTCAAGACTTGAGTTTTCACCAAATCCAACATTCTTGCTTTGACTCACAACCAAGACAATTTTAAAAGTTTTTAAAAACTGGCATTTTGTCTAAAATCCCTAATGGACCTCAAACTACCATTGCCATGGAAACCTGTGAATAACTTTATCCTAGCCTTTGCCAGCTCTGCAGTTTTATGGCCCTCAACACCCAACACATCCTTTACGCCGTAAAAAATTACGGGATTTGGGGGGGAGTGGGGGAACTGCACCCGTGTTATCCAGACCATACCTTCTTGCTCAGTCCTGGTCATTTCTTCTAGTTTCTTCTGCTTCAGTGTGTCCACCACGTCTGCCAGGCTCCCCTTGCGGCGCTCGGGCGTTCCAAAATTGACGCTGGCCATGAGCTCGCTGCGGTCACGACCTCCTTCGTCGGGCTTGTTTGGTGAGGTAGAGGTATTTCGGAAGGAATACAGGGAACATAACTTATTACTCTCTGACTCCTGCAAAGAAACAAAACAACATCAGGACGTGGGCTCTTCTCTCGTGGCAGCGTGCAGGCAAAAAGCTGAAGGCATTATTGGTAAACCTAACCAGCCTGCATCTCTCCTTCAGTTTATAAATCAAGCACTGCGGTTTGAATTTCTTCGTTTCAGTGATTTACATGGGCACTTTTGTCCTTAAATCCAGTTCTCTCCATGTTTCTACCATTCATACTTCGTGCCTGAGATAAGCTTCATGGAGGATTTCCCTCGCCAGGAACAAACCACTTCAACACTTTTTAACAATAGATGTATTAAGCTTTTACAGTTTTTTTTTAGTTCCTCAAATAAGGACAATATACGTAGCACTAAGGAAGAAAGTAGAGGCAAGCACAAATTATTCCTGGATAAATCCTCAGCTAATGGAAAAAGGCATAACTTTAAAACCAGAGAAAGTGTTAGGCCAACAATGACCAAGGAGGAAGGAATCCACTTCACAGCTAAATAAGGCTAATGGTATGTGTGTATTCATGCACATTCACTGCTCTTTAAATTAATTTTAAATTTTCTTAAAGAATGAAGGTTACAATGCTTCTAATAAACAAAAGGAGATCTTATTTTCAGGCCAACATAGGCAAGAATGAGCAAGGAAATGAAGTTATGTGAAAAAAAAGTCATGTATGCCAATACACAGGTACCAAGACCACATACATCAGGTGTTATACAGTCAAAAACACAGAAGTAAAAAGGGTTCATCTCCTCTGCCAATAGATAATGCTTATTTGAGCAAATTTTTTTTAAAAAATGCATCAAAATGCAATGAATAATGGCAATTCTCCTCAATTTTGTGATATCATTCAACAGCAAAGTCTTTCCTGAACTTCTCTGGCTCAGACTTGTCATTCTCCCAGTCATACTTGCAACATTCACTGCATCAATGCTTTCACAATTTCAGCTAAAAAGAGAAGTTCTCAGATTTGTCCTCAAAAACTCAACCACAAGAATTTCTCACACACTTCACTTTCCAAAATTACTCTTCTATTTTAATTTTTAATAATGCCAGGCTAGGAGTGTTAAAGATTTTGGAAAAAAAAAAACTACTGATTTTTTTTGTTTCTTTATGGTATGCCTAGAAATGTTAGTGTGCATATTAGATTCCATGCAATATAGTTTGTTTAAAATTTAAGAGCAATTAGAGTGGTAATACATTTAAATATTAAGAAGCTAATTAATAGTCTTGTCAAAAAACATTCTCTCAATCCAGTGTTCCCCATAACAATAATATTCCTGCTACTTTATGAGCTGAAAATAGCCATCTTCAGGGCACTGAAGAAACTTGTGCTCTGAAGAAAGGCTTGAGAGCATTAACCATCAGCAACACCACGAGACACAAATCTTTGCTTCAGTCTGGAACAGATTAAGAAGTAGATGTGTGCTGGATCCCAGAAATCTGGAGTTTTGGAGCTTTCTGTGCTTCCAGGCACAGACCCCCTGGAAAACACTGCTCTGGACCTGAAACCTTGGAGAAGGCTTGGAAATACCAATAATGAGTTAGAAATCACAAATGTGTGCTGGGTTAGATGTGTGTGTTTTCACTGTGATGGGTTTTAAATTTGAGGTTTTTATAGAATAGTGGTGGATATGGGACAAGATGGAGAATTTTGGATGGTGTCTTTTTCTTTGTTCATCTTCTTCTTCTTCACAGAACTCAGGCAGTGACCTTTGGTTGGTCAGTCCAATGTCACTCTAAGGGTCGTGGGAATCTATGATTGGGTCAAAAGGATAAATAATGTAGGTGTTAAACTTTTATTGGTTTGTTTAGCTTTAAAAGGCCTTGAAGCAGGCTCAGCTGGGGCCATTTTTCCCATTTCTAGCAAGGAGCTGGAGGTGCTGTGGTACTTTCTGTAATTTCTGATAAGATATAATAAACATCCAAACCCAAACACGAGAATCTCCTCAATCGTGTTTCCATTAATCCTGGCTCTGAGGGAAAACAGAGACTGATGACAAAGCACTGATGGGTGTAAGCCCAGCTTACACCCCCACAAATGTGCAGCCTAACAGGAGGAGCAAGACCAGCACTGAGCAGTGGGTGACTCGGGGCTGGGGACTGTGCAGGAGGAGGTGGTGACAGATCCCTGTGACCAGCACAGCACTGCCACCGTCACTGGAGAAGGAGGCAGCCTTTGCTAGGGATGTTGTAAATGCATTTATGCACTAAGACAGGAAATTAGAAGACACTGTATCTCATCCCACTGGTAGCAGCACCTCATCAACACAGTAGGAGTGACAGAGGTTTTGCAGGTACAAGCAGAAAGAGAGGTGACATGGAATACAAATTTTATCTTCATATTTTCAGCAAATAAACATTAACGAATTTTTCACTCCATCACTCTGTATTCACTGAAGAATCAAACATCACAGAGAACAATATCTTAGACCAGGTATGGAGGTGAACTTATTTAGCTGCCTTTAAAATCAAAAGCTTTCATATATTTAACTCTTTCTAACAAAAACTACATTGCATTTTTCTTAAAACTTGGTCTTAAAACGGAGATGAAAAGCACATGTTTGATATTTTTCAGATGTAAAGCCTGAACTTCTATAATCCCTTTCCTCAATGAAGAATTAGAATACTATATACTTTGGCACTCTTGCCTTTGAGGACAGTACAAGAGCAACTTAGCAATTTTAAAGGCATTTTTCCTCAAGAGAGCAACATCCTCTCACAGCACATGAAGCACATCCATCAGGCTCAATGCAGGGGCTTTCATGCTCTCAGCAAGGAACACTAAATCTATTGTTTGGGCAGGAAACAAGGAGATAAGGCAAAGCTGTGGAGTAAGTAGGAATAACGGAATGTTCTTCCTCCTGATAACCTCGTCTGGGTGCAGACATGGTCCAGCACAATGTTCCTTTGCTGCAGTGAAGGACTCCCCTAGTCCTGCCTCCATCAGGCAGCTCACCCTCCTTTCTCCTGCCCAAAAGACTGCAACATCCACGGTGGAGATGAGACAAGTTTAAACTCCACACAAATGATGCAGATTTATGGAAGGGAGGCAGAACGGCTGCCTTTGCAATGATGAGGTTTTGTCCAATAAATAAACTATTTTATACTGCCAGTTTTGTGGGTAATTAAAAAGTAGAAGGAAAATAAGAGAAAATGAATTTGTAATATTTCTGGTTCTGTTTAGGCCTACAGCAGGTACAGCAGGTTTTATTGACCTCATATCAATGGCTAACTAGACAGACCCAAACACAAGGGGGCAAGGGAAATATTCCTGGTGATTTTTTCTCTGGAAAGTTGACTCAACTGTATCTGAAGGGAAGTTGCTACTGCAGCATTCAGCTTGTTGAAAATGAAGTAAATGCTGCAGCAAATTCATGAAGGATTTCAAATTTCATGATGAACCTTAGAACCTTTTGCAGATCACTTGTGGCATGTCAGGCTTGTCCCAGCACCTCACCCACTGCAAGATCAGAAGTGCAACTATCACATACATCAGATGCTGGCTATCAAAAATTAATTTGCATTGACATTCCCAAGCAGCACACAGAGACCCTCCAGATACATCCAGGTATCCTCTGAAAAGCCTAGGGGGTCGTGTGTGTTGTCTGAAACAAGAGGGATATCACCTCTGCAAATTGCTCTAATGCATAAAGCATTTTCCCTAGAAAATCTGGAGTTCAGATGGAAAAGGACCACCATGCTTCCTAAATCAGAACATTAATTCATGGTTAGGAAAGGAGAACCTGGTCCTTTTCAATATGGAACAATTCAATAAAGACACGTCTCTTATCCTTAGTAAGCTTTTAGAAGCCACCTTTCACAGAGTGAGGAATTCCCAATTTGTTTGATCTGAAGGGAGAAAAGACAGGGTGCTGTTAAGGGTTTTTTCATGTATTTTCCAAGATCATGGAAGAGGAAGTAAAGACAAGTAAGGTGCCTAGCCAAGATGAACCCAAATGTTTTCATTTTGCAAAATCCAAATGAGAAATCCACAAGCACTGATGAAAATTCTCTATGCAAGTAAACTTTTCTCAGCATCACTGATAAAAATAAGAAAATTAATAGTAAAATATGACTGATATGAATATCTACTTAATGTATTAATTAATGAATTGGGCACAATCTGGTGCCCAAATTCATCCAGTACCTCCATAATCCACTAGAAAAGGGACACATCCCTGGATTCTCAGGTTTAAAATTAATGTATCCCTGTAAAAAATGGTACTTCAAGTCTAAACTTGAAATAATGTCTTCAACACATGACATTTCCCTTTGAAAGGTACATTTTTCAGGGTGTGCTACTCTCACTGATATCAGTGATTTCCAGGTAAGAAGGGGGAAAATATAGAAAATATGAGCAGATAAATAGGAAACATTTAGTCTATGGATAAAAGATTTTACACAGGGCATGCTTCTTCAGGATCCCACTCTGTTTTTGCTGGATTTATAAAACTATCCTCCCACTAACACAACAATACTGGATAATTCTAGAACTGTTTATGCCTGTACCAGAATGCACAAGGGATTGCACAGGGATATTTGTCTGCCACAATGGAGGTCTTTCCAGACTGGTCTCTAACAGTTGGCAAACCATAAAATTTGAAGACAGCTTATTAAACAGAAAAAAGAACAAACCTGAATGCTTAAACAATATGTACAACGATTTGGTATCTTAAACTTTCCTTCTAGCACGTGTCAGATAAAAATACTTAAAGTTGTAAAAGTATTTTGTTTCAGAGATGAGCCAGAAAATCTTACTGCTCAACACCTGAAGAGAGAAACTCAGTCTTGAACCACTATTTCAGCTGTTACTATTCAGCAGGGGCAAAATTGAGTCTATTTTTGAAATGTTGGGGTTTCATATCGAGGTAAATAAATAGCATTTTTCCTGTCTAAATTTTCTCACCAGCCCATTAGCACAGACTAAATTTCATTATTGACCATTCAACCCACTGTGGTTAGTGCTCTGACAAAATTCTATTATTATAACAGCTTAAATACCTATATATAGACACTAAAGCTTAAGGATTAAGTTCCAAAATGTACAGAATTGAGAAAAATAAATAAATGCACAAAAGACAAAAAACTCCAAAGTAGCAAAGCATGGACACTAAAATACTATGGATGACTGATTCAGGGACAGATAGCTCCTGCATGAAATCACACTTCACTTTTCCTAAAACCTCCACCTTTCTCATCTGTCAGTTGGAAAACAACATGAAGAACTCCAGCACGACATGGGAAAAGCTTTCCTAGGTCTCTCCTTGGCCTTTTTCACATTAGAGACACATTACACTTTAACCAATCTCAAATTTTCTTGGAATATATGTGGTCCAACAACACTTTCCTTAGTCTTATCAGCTTTCCAGGCTGCCTGGAAAACAAGTGACCTGTTGGCCATTTCTTTCAGAGTTGCTGTGAATGGCCCACGTACAGCTTTGGTAATGGCAGGAACAAATCTGAATAATTACAAACAGCCTGGTAAAAATAAAGATGGGGACTCTGTGACTACACACATGGTATTTTCTTCACACACCACAATAATTCCTTTAAAACTGTTACACTAAGATAATATGTAAAGATAGTTCAGCAGACCTCTTACTCTGAGAAAATTATTTTTTAGCAAGTACATTCACTAAATTTCACAAGTTACATGGGTTATATTCTTCAAAAAGATAGCTGGTGGTTTCTGTACAAAGAAAGGAAAATCCTGACAGTTTCTTAGATGTTTCTACTGAAAATGGATTGAGCAAATAATAATTTCCTTGTTAGTGTAAAAAAATATTTTCTTGTGTATTTAGATTCTAACAGTTTGAGTAGTTCATTTTCCATCAGTGCTCCCACTGGTTTTAAAAGGATAAATGGGGGAGTAGTGCTGAAAGTGACAAAAATAAAGGTTTTGATAGCTGACCCAGTATTTTTCATACTGGGAAGCTAATATTTGTAGCAATACCTGCAAGCTGAACCATGAGCCAACTTGGTCACCTTTTACAAAGTCTTTTCACTTCCAAAATAGAGCAAACAGACACAAAACTGCAGTTCTATTGGTGACAGATTACAGGCTAAAAAGAAAATTCAATATTCTTGCTCCTTCCTCCAAAGAGCCAAAGTACAAAATATGTGGGGGCTGTATCTGGGGGGTTGAGATGCAACATCTCAGTTTGGGGACCCCACAGTCACAAATGGGGATGTGGCTTGGGACAGAGCTCTGCCTGGTCATCCTCACAAGGGTTAAGGACAGACCAAGAGCCTGGTGAACTGGATCCTCCTGTGTTAAAAGCCTCAAACAGGGGGAAATGCACAGATTTTAATGGCAGTATTTCTATTTCATGTAGGGAGGATGGATCCTCTGGAGCTCCCTGAAGGTGAGAAAAGAGGAAACCTTGCGAGATGAAACTGAGGGCTGCACAAAATCAGGGTCACAGTGTTAGTTAGCAGTTTAATAATAACTGTGATCAACTTTGATTGAAAGTTGATGACTGCAATCCCACTTAATAGCCAGAAAGAAAACTGTTTCTGTAAGAGTTCAACTGAAATCACAGAATGAATGGCCAAGAAGTAGAAAGCAAATATTACTAACATAAAATGTGTTAGCTGAATTGCTTATTTCCATGTGGATGAGGCTTTTCTGTTATAAAGGGATATTTATCTGTCTCTGCATTGAATGGGACACATGTAAACACCCCAGGAAAGTTGGATATCCAGAGTGGTTTTGATTCCAAGTACTAGAGGCATGCTGGCACTTGGAACTAGTCTGGAGTTAACATATAATGAAAGCAAATGTTTACAAAATCATTTCCAATCACTACATTAAATATGGTTTCCCATTTTGAGGAATTTAATTAAATAGAATTAAAATAAATTAAAAATCTAAGTGATCATTTCCAATTCTCATCTGATTAAGAAAAAAACACAAAAGTTTTATTAAGAAAGATTTATTTAAATCCAAGGCTTGAGAATGACTGCTATGAGCTATTGAGAAAACATCATTTGTTAAGTCTCAGCAAATTATGCTAGTGGGAGGGCAAATGGCAAGTAATGGAATAAAGCTTCAAGTCTTTAACTCAGCATTTGCTCTGATAAAACTTATACTGATTTCACTGCCAAAGTGTAGGCTGAATACAATCTATAAAGGGCTTGTGTTCTATCTTTTATACACATCTGAAAACCTCAAGAAGGAACAACACAACAGTAAGCTCTAAGCCAAGAAATAACATGCTAGATTGAGAGTTTAAAAAAAAAATTTAAAAGAAAATAGCTTTAGATCAAAGGTTTAAAAATGAGATGTCATAATAATCGGGCATATAAAATCCAAGTATGGTTTTATGAAGAGGCCACTGCAAAACCAGCTGTCTGTTTGGAAGGCATGGGCAGGGACTTTTTGTTCTCATGTAAAATATGATCACTTAATTGCATCAATCCCTTCCTACTCAGATGTTGCAGCAAACCAGGTAAAGCACCTTTGGGTACATAGACTTCAGAAGGTTACAATTTTTCAGCTTTGTGATTTAAACCCTTCTCTGTACCCAGGAGCAGCAATTTGAAACATGTTGACGGGCACTTTGCTCCACTCCACAACAGGAAATCACCTCAAAATTTTGAAATACAATGACAAATCACTGCTACATGGCAATCAACTCAGCCACAAACGATACTTCATAAACTGCCATGCTTTTGTAAGAGTTAGATGCTAAGGATTTCCTTAATTATCCAAATACCATATGTGCTAGCTCCCAGTGTTTACATTTGGAAATAAATCACAACAATATTGAGACTTTATGCCCTGCACTTTGGTTAAAT
This sequence comes from Rhabdornis inornatus, assembly GCA_013397075.1. Classification (NCBI taxonomy): domain Eukaryota; kingdom Metazoa; phylum Chordata; class Aves; order Passeriformes; family Rhabdornithidae; genus Rhabdornis; species Rhabdornis inornatus. The sequence goes on from VWZS01007229.1 coordinate 157,016, forward strand.
GCTCTTATTAAGGAAAAAGTAATGGACAGCCATTTACAAAATGATTATTTAGACTTACATTTTCATCTAAACTGAAACTGAAGAAGCATTGTGATCAGTCCCAGCTGATCAGCACTGTTTACCCTTTGGGTAAATAAAGACACATATTTTGTGATGCATGCTTGTCAGAAGCTGCCAAATAAAACAAGGATTGTGTGCCTTGGATATTCCAGACCACTTTGTATATATCCAACTTCCCCCTGTTAGGTCATCTTAATTGTCCAACTTATAAGTAGGTCTATTGTAAATATAAAATTAAATTTGTCTTTATGTTTTTAGCAATATGGAATGCAGATGAAAATCCTCCTCTGTATATAGTTACATGACATGCATTACATGCTTCATGTCCCCCTTTTAGCATCTGCAGAGGAATGCATGCAGGAAACCAGCCTGCTGCATAGAGTACTTGTATTTCTTCAAGGTAAACACTGATGAAACATTTGGAAGATTGAAGTAAAAACAAGAAATTTATGAGACATAAAGGTATCACATAAAATTGCTGTGAATTACAATAACATTGGCTGTATCCCAGAACAGATAATCCTTATAAACATGCAGGAATGTTGTAAACTGTATATGAATGTCAGTGATACAGTACATTAGGAGATTCATATTGCACTTGGTGCTGTGTAAGTCTCAGTCCCTGGGCTTTTCATGGCCTCAAAGATTAAAATAAATATATGTAGTATCTCTCCTTCCTCCATGAAGATATTTTATGTACACAGTTTTATTATGCTGAACAAAGATACCAAAGTCTGTTTTTTCTTGAGCTGTCAAAGTACAAAAGAAATGCAAAAAGTCCTTGCACAGATGTAGTAAAGTGCTGGATTTTATCTTTTGGCAGGTGCTCAATATGCAGCCCACATAATCACATGTTAATGACTGGAGTGTGTTAATCAGCATGCATACCTGATTCCTTCTTGCCCAAGGAAAAAAAAAATTAACAATTTAGAACGTGTTAATGCTTCTACTTTTGAAAAAATTCATGTCAATATACAGAAGTGAATTAAAAAGTTTTCAGAAATTGCTTCATAAAAGTAGGAAATGTTAAAATAGGAGAAAGGAATAAAATTACTACAGATTTAGATGAACATAAACCACGAGCCTTTTGCTAAGAACTCAGGTGATGATTAATTCTGTTTAAACACAGTTCACCCTAGAATATAGGAAAAGGTTTAAAATAGACCATGCATTTGGAAAAGAAAAATTATACAATGTCAAAATGAAAATAAAACAAATATAACAAGCATGCCAACAAGAACAATTATTTGATTCTTCTTCAAATAAAGTTCAATTTTGTATTTCACCACCTCCATTAAACACATTTTGCTGCACACTTCTAGGGAATTGTTTTATTGTTTTTAATATGAAATGTTAAAATCTTTTTATGCTAAAGCTATTAAAACTAAGTCCTTGATATTTCAAACCTTTAGACATGTGCTTAACATTATAGTTGTTGGTAGTCCTAATAAAGCTAAGCACATACCTGAATGCTTTCTGAATCTAAACAACATGCTTGAAAAATAATTAATTTTATCTTTTCTGCAATATATTTTTCATAGATGTTTATTTTATGGAAATATAAAATACCATATTCTCAGCTTTTTCATAGCCTTTAATTTCAGCCAAAACTCCGTACCCATGCAATTATATATGTAGGTATTTATCTCTTTAGTTAGATAAAAATTCTAATGCACTACCTGGCATGCAGAAATAATATCACAAGCAGAGTAGAATTGCTTTCGATGAGCACAAAACTCAGATTTGTACATGTAAATAACAGCTGCATGAGCAATTCAGCAGAATAACAGAATTGCCAGAGTTTAGGGCATTTATGTTTGATGCATTTTATGTGTTCATACTGAGCCCATAAAGGAACCAAAAATAAAATTTCAAAACATGTAATTGTATCTATAACTTTCGAGAATTTGAAGCCATGAATTTATATAACAACAAATTCACAGTGTTTAGCATGTGTAAATGTTTTTCAATGGTCTTCCCTAAACACCTGAGTTTATTTTCCTTAAAGGGAAGAACCTTCAACACGAGAAGTTCATAACATGGAGCAGGAGGTAGGGGGGAAAAACAGGATTGTGCCTGTTTTATGTAGAGACAGAAGCACCAAAATATTAAGACCTTTGGGATATCACCCATTTCTGTCCTTCTGATGACAGTAGCTTTGCTAAAGCTATATAAAGTAAAATGTGATACTTGGCAATTTCAAATTCTTTTTAAAGGAACAAACACATGTGGTATGAAGAGATCTTCAGTTTCTGTGCTGCATATATAAATCTGCTCCCAGTTTTGCTGAGAGGTACCTGCAGCCACAGAGCAAAGGTAGGAAGCCTTGGCAAGCAGTCAACAAAAGATCCAGTCTTGACGTAATTATGAAATCTATGTCAGTGCTGCCATTGGAGATAAAATCCAACGAGATACAATTAGATTCTAGATCCAAGGGGTCTCTGAATGATGTTACAAACACAGCATATATTTGGAGACAATTAATTTTATTTGTGTGTGTGTATCTGTGTTTGGTTTCCCTCGGTCCCAGGGGAACAACACCCATGGTTTAGACTGGATTTGATGCTGTGAGAGCCCCTCACATCCAAATAACAGCAGAGCAAAATAAAACACACACCCTGTCTCACTAACACACACTTCTAACTGGGGTTGTGAGCAGGGGGAAAGAAAACGGTGCAGTGACCATCACAGTGACACATGGCCACCTACAAGTGATGGCCACGTGCCCCTCACAGCCCCTGTTTGTGACACCAGGATTGGGCTGGCAAGACAATTTACCTCTCTCTGGGCTATTTGCTGTTGGGAACAGATGAGAAATTGTGCATTTTGGAGAAAGGGTCCAGATTTCTTTAGATTTAAAGCTGCTAACCTTTATTTTTCATGAGTCCCAAGTCCAGCCTTAATAGTGTGGGAATACACCACCCAATTCCTCAAAGAAGGTAAAGTCATTTCTCCACATAAATTTGCATTTTTCTTGTTGGCCCTGCTTTCTCCTGATACTCCAGAGCAAAAAATTTTTTTTTTAATCTTTGTAATTTGGGACTTTGTATGAAAATGGGGGCCATTCCTGGTTCCCCAGTGAACAAACACATATTAATATTTTCCATTTCTTTACGTACTGGCCGATAAATATATTACTGGGATGCAACAATTCAATTACTATTAAATTTAGCAAAATTAATATTTTTGGCCTTTCTTGCTTGTCCTCTCTGTTGCTTTAACAGAGACAGATTTTGGATGCAAGCTAAAAATTTGACTATTTTCTTGCCTGCTTCTCACTGCCTCATTGGACAAGGCACAATACTTTCACCATTATTTTAGTACCACTTTGCCCTCTTGCCTACAGCTTACCACAACAAATAGACCTGGCCTTAGCCTGAAATAGATTTTATTTCCTAGTAGGCCTACAATCAGCAGTAAATACCCATAGTCCAGGTAATTTTATACTAAGTTACAGTTAGAAGCATAAGTACAATCTTTTCAGCTCAGTAATATGAATTTACAGAAAATTTTGGGTTGCTTTATCTTCCCCCCCACTGTAACATCAAATTGGCTGGTGAAATGATACTGGCACTGGAAGTCATTACAGGTCTGACGTTACAGTTGTCACACATTGCTGAATCTGTCAAATGAAAAGGGAGCACAAAGGGAATTTCCAAATGCAGCTGCTATTTCCCATTTGTTAAATCCTTTTATTACACCATATAAGTACACAGCTGGGAAATACTATAGAGTGGGAGTTAAAACAAAATATTTTGGCTTCCAGACATTCAGAATACACAAAGGACTCAGTGGAAAGCAATGCCTGATATCAAAAGGGAGTGAAAGTTTGAAAACATTTCTAGCCAGTGTGGTTTTTTTTCTGATAATTAACAATGTAGTTTAAAGGTATCTTACATTACAGAAAGTGCTGCATACCATAAATGTTGGGTAAAAACGCTTTTTTTTTTTTTCATTAAAATTGCCCTCCCATGGTATCTTTTCTAAACTTGAGATCTGTACAGCCCTTGTAGCAAATTATGATGCATACTGTGTGCTCTTTCAAATTCCAGTGAACTCCTAAGTAGTTTTAAGGACAGAAAGGATGCAGGATTGTGCCCTTAATTAGATACCAGATAAAAGAGAAATTTTTCCTCCCCATATGTCGACACAGCATTCTTTGAATTTGCTATCTTTTAACCAGACAACACAGGTTATTGATGCATTTTAATGACAGCACTACTGTCTTTACTTTCAAAGTCAATGCTATGAACAGGTGCTTCTTCAAATCTGTTTCTAAAGGATCCGTCTGGGAGAGGTCAGGAAGTGCTTACCTTCTGGGAATTTGGGTTTATTAAGGAAAAAAGTGGCCACAGCCACAGCACCTATCTCAGAATTGCCCAACCCACCTTCTGGAATCTGTCTTTCTGGGAAGAAATGTCTATCCTCCCTCTAAGGAGTATGAGCATGTTTTCATCAGGGTGGTTTCAGGCCCTTCTAAATTCTTTCTAGGCAATATAAATGCCTGCTTGACCGAGATACTTCAGAGAAACTTTCTGCAATGGATTGAGGCTTAAATGTTTGCTCATAGAGAACATATTTAAGTGAGGAAAAAAAAAACATTAAAAATCAAACAAGGCACTTAAATGACAGTCCCTCAGGCAGAAAAAAAAAAATTCCCTGCTTCACTGTTGTGATCTCACAAGACATCTAAGTCACCTAACTGTAAATACACTTGCACCTTGCTCTGTACATTTTAGAGCTCTTTTAATTGCAACCAAAAGACATGTCTTAGAATTTCAGTCTTCACTTGTAGCCAAGCCTTGTAAATTATACCCAGCTCTGAGCTGAGAAGAAAAAAAATAATAAAAAAAAAATAAAAATCCTTTTGGTTTAGCTGAGAGGTTCTGAAAAAAGGCTGACATATATCCACCACCAGATTTAAGCCTAGGGACTTGTGGAAACTGCTAATGATTTTCAGGACATTCATCTCCATATAGAATGGAATATTTACTGGAAAAAGGAGCTAGGAAAACCAGAGTGCTAAGTCCCTCAAGCAAAGTTGATGCACCTGTTGTGAAACACGATAGGCTGTGCACTGATCCGTGCCTGGGCAGAGGTACAGGGAGCGTGGACATGGCAGTGACAGTGCAGCATTAGGAAATTGCTCCCTGCCACTGGGACTGCAAACCCCTCCAGAGCAATAGCAGCACAGAGCACTGCACGAGGGCCAACCACTTCAGCTCACTCCAGCTCCAAGGAACAGGCTGAACCAAAAAAGAGAAAAAAAAAAAAAAATGTGCACTGAGGGATTGCTGGAATCCAGCAGTTCCTTTCTCTCCAGGACATGGAGTAATTTTGTCGATGGTATTGGTGTCCTAATATCAAAATTCCGAGAGTGCACCTGCCTCTCTGAATGAATGGAGAAGTAGCTGATGAATTCACAGATGAACTTTTTGCATCAACAAATTGGATCAGTCCTTTCTAGTCTGCAGGCAGCTTGTCCTCTTGATAGCACAGAAGTTAAAATTATTCTAATGTGCTTATTGCATAATTTGGGCAAAAGAGCAACTCTCTGTCCAAAATTCTGAATATAAGCCATATATACAACTTACAACCTACCTTTCCAAATTGCTAAGCTGTAATCATTTTTCTTTAAAGTGATTTTGCAGTGAAAATTTTGCCTTCTTCATGACAGGCACCCAAACACCTATGAATATTTTAGGTCTGACAAAGTTCTGCACTGGGTTAAATTGTGCATTACAGATTATATAGCATTTTTGTAGTTTGGTTTGATCATTTGAATCAATTGGATTTTAGGAAAAAAACCCCCAACACTATATTAACAAAATAAATCTTATTGTAGTGCTATTACTTAACTAACTCCAGACATTATATTATGCACAAAGAACTCTGGTATCTCTGTTGACTAATGCATTTCAATTATTATATCCAGTCAAATTTGAAATGAGTTATTATTGTTAGTGGTGCTAAAAAAATTCTTCAATTGTGCTTAACATTATTGAAATCTGTGCCAGGAAACAAACAAAAAAAAAGTTTCCTGAAAAAATATGCCCATAGATATTTAATAGAATTAGAGAAGAAAATTTTTGAAGGCAGGATATTCTTTCTAAGCTGTCTGAATTTATGGGTTTTGAAAGTCACATTCCAGAGAGTCTGGCATTATGATGTTCTAAATTTACAGAACACCTGGCTGCTCCACATACCTTAATTCTGTTTCTGAAGAACACACGCAAGGAAAATAAATTGACTGAGATGCTCTGCCCATCAGCCTGCTCATTTATTGCAGTTTTGGGGATTCAGAGACAGAGCTACAACCACTAAATAATTATATCTAGGCTACTGAAGAGAATAGGGATAATAATTCTGATCATTTCCAACATCACCTGTATACTAAGTGGTGATCTAGCTACTTCTAAACACCTTTCCTCTCCACAAAAAAAGTTGTGGTTTCCTATAGGCACAGTGGGATGTTTGTGTCACCTAAAATGCCAGCTTCTTTATTGCTGTGTAAAGATACAATATTCTAGATTTGGCCAGTCCTGTTCCTGAGAGACGAGTAAAAAAAATACATTAAAGTTTCTTCCTTCAACACAACACTTTGCAGATGACAAACAGTTGTGAGCTACATCCTCCTGTCAGAAATTAATGCTTGAATATATGAGCTAGAAAGGTTATGACATAAATCAAGGTATGAATGAAAACGTGATAAATAGATGCATTTCCTTTCAGAAGGTGAACTCATCAAATGACCTCATTCAAATAGACCTGTATGCTTCAGTAAATTATACAATTGTAATTTACAATTACACCATACGATGTTGATCTACTGCCGACGCTTTAGCATTTAAAAAGCTTTACACCTGAACACGTCCTCCCAGACGGGAGTGAACAATCCCTTACAACCCTAAACTTGGGAAGCCCCTGTGAGGATGGTGAAAACTCACCATTCTGTGCTGGGCTGACATTACTCCATCCCACTCGGGGTCCTGCTGGATGGTGGTGACCAGGGTCGGTAGCTCCTCGGGGTGAGGTTTGTTGTGCATGACGTTGTGTAGAGGCAGATGAGAGGCTGCATGCTGATCACTGTTGCCCTCTTCCTTGTCTCGTGGTGCTAAGTCCTGGGTCATTGTTTCCTCTCCATCAGCTGCACATGCAAATGGAGAGGTAGCCTGCTTGGAAGACATTCTTCTAAAAATATAAGAAAAGGAGACAAAAAGAAAACATTGGTGCTCGGCGACCAAAAAATAATGCAGCTCGAAACAGTTCTCTAAGCACATCACACCTGCCTAGAACAGTAGAAATTTATTATGTGCCGTCAACAGAAGTGCTCTAAAAAGCACAAGGCTTGGGGATCTGGATCCAAAACACTGAGGAAAAGTATTCCTTGATGCCAAGACAAGGTCAGGGTTAAGCTACATGACATCATTCTATTCATTTAGACCTGTCAAACAATATCATTTTCTCCAGCCATAAGAACATAGTGATTTTATTCACACTTTCATGCTGATTTTGTATGAGTTCAATTCTTTAAACTCTTACTCCTGTGAGCAACCTGAAGCTTACAAGCAAACTGTTAGAGAGAGCTCATCATGCTTACCTGACCTCATTCCTTACAAGCAGAAAATGCTTTTTACATAGATGAGAATAAATTTTAAATCCATTTCAAACTGCTAAACAAGTCCTTCTGCTGTTTGTTTAAAGCTGTACTGCTTTTAAACTGTTTAAAATTTTGCCTGGTTTTACCTTTCAGAAAGTGTTTTGAGGAGCTCATGTGAAAAGTGTTCTAAGCATAAAAAGGTTTATTAAATGGATGGATAATACCTTAGTGACATTTTACAGTTCAAACTGAAAAACCTAAAAAAAAAAATCATGTTTCCTTTCATATTAGGCATGGATATAGCTCAACAAAATACTTTAAATTACTTAAAAGTGCAATGAATGAATGCATTGATTTATGTTAAATGCCTTTTCCTAATAATGGCCTCTTACTGCCATCTCATATGCAAACACAGCTTTCGCCACAGTTTCTGCACTTAGATGAAAATATTACTGACTTCAACTCAAAATCTGAAAACACTGTCATTTAAAATTTCTGGTAAGATTAACTGCAACTGTTAAAACAATCATTAATAAACCTGAAAAGGGACAGCTAAAATATATTAGTTATTTTCCCAGGTCTTAGTAACTTTAGAATATCCTTGACACCGAAATTGCTGAGAAACTAAGGAATAAGATCTTCACCTTAATTGCTTTTTAACAATAATTGATTTCATACCATTTCTTTAAAAATGCACAAATCAGTTAACATAGGAAACCACATGAGCATTTTTCAAATTAGCAAATCATTAACTTGCTAGTACTGTTTCTACAGACAAATAAATACTGATTAAAGGGTCTGGAAATCTGAGACTAACAGTTAAATTTACAAATCTGTCACATGCTTTCATGAATATTACAGTGAAGGAAATATCAAGTGCAAAGAAAAATAATTAAGTTAATTCCAATTTAAACAGTAGTTTTTATGTAGCAGCCTGTGTTTCACATAGGATTTAACAGCTAATGCTAAATTTCTCACAATTAATGAGGGAGTTCAGATTTAGTATCCTACAGTGAAAAAAAAATTAATATAGGATCAACTAATCTAATTATGTACAGTTCAATATGAAAGTATTACAAGCTTTGAAGTGCTCTGAAACATATTAAAACACTGATACCTATTTAGAATAACTATTCTGTAAATAGAGATAATCCTGCCTCCTAAACTCAATACTGGTGGGGGGAAAAAAAGGTTCTTGTTTTCTTTAGGGAAGCCTAAGTGTAAGTGGGAGTCTAACATGAGTGTTGCCAATAAGCAGAACTGAGGAATTTAAACCGTGCATTGCATTCTTCCTATGCTAAAGAATTTGTGTTGATGCTGCAGAGAACATGCCAAGAGTTCAGCAAGCGGCATTATCGTGTGCACTTCAAAAGGTTCTGGCTCATAATTGCTATGATCCAAGATAAAATAAAAGGGTTGCTTTCCCTTTTCTCATTAAAGTAGTCACGTTAATGCAATCACTCACATGAAAATATAAGTCGTGCTTTGCGTAATTTGAAAACCCGACAGGAAAACTGAAAGTCACAATAAAGGTTTTTCCTTTCTTTCACCTCCTCAACTGATCTCATTCCTGTTTCATGCTGAACGAGCTTCTGTGTAAAGCTAGAGCTATGGCTGTTTCTTCACCATAAATTAATCATGACACAAAACTAGAAATGAAAATGTCTCTTAAGAATAATTTCAACTACAAACTGCACCAATGAATAATACTGCACAATCCTAATTAAACACAACTCTGCAGCTGCAAAAATAGGCTGAATCTGTCCAAAGCTACGAGTTGGCTTTAAAGGCTGGTTTGTTAGGGACTGTTTTCTTAAGGAAGGCTGGGCCCTCAGTCTTAATCAGCCAATAAATTATTTCCTGCAATTACATTAAATAGAAAATTATCTTCAAATTGGGAATGTTAATTGAAAATCAAAATTCAGACTGAAGTTTAGAAATTACATGCTGAATATAATTAGTCTAGAAAGGCTTCACCTCTATTTCACAAACAGGCTTTTGGTGTTTCCTCAAGTGACCATTCAGCAAAGCTATCTACTGGTAATGCACTACAGGGGAAACGTTTTTTCCTTGACACGTACACTAATATACTTTCCTCTTATTCATGATGTTTTAAACACAATTCAATAAAAATGTCCATTCAAGTGCCGTTAAGTTGATTACACAGAGAAAAGGGACTTAACACTAAAAATAAAATTATAAAAGGGGCCATTGGCTGATAATCATGCTCAGCAACTTTTTCTGTACTGGAGTAAGAGAACAGACCAAGGGTAGGGTTTGAGCCCTCCCTGACTGCACCTGCAGCTTTTCCCCACTGCTGCATTATGGACAGGCACCTTCCACGCTGCACTTTGGCCAGTCACCTTTAGTCCTGGAACCTTGGGAGGGAGGACAGGCTCAGACAGGCATCCCAGGCACTTGCTCCTCTCCTGGCAGAATTTTTTAGGGGTGTGTTTCACTTCTATTTGCTACAAAGCTTTATTAAAACAACTGGATTTAACGGTAACTCTTTGGTTGTTAGATTTAAAGCATTGGGTTTAAAGGGACAGATGTGTAGGGGTCTGTTAGATTAAACCCTCCACATTCTTCTCCCAGCACAATCATTAACTCAATGAACATGCTTCATGTGTACATGGCTTCTGAGGGTGTCCAGTTATGCTTGGGTTTGCAATCAGGAAAGCAGAACAAATTTAACCTCTGCAGATGGGCGTTATCCAGCAATTTGGGAGAATTCTGAACACATGATTCCATCAGGTCAAAAGGCAGAGTTCAGTCAGTAACTCCAAGGTCTCGTTCAATTCCAGTGGAGAAGACTCTGGCCCAGTTGAGTAGTTTATGTTTATGATAAAATTAAGCCGTAGAGCAGCGTGTTGTGTTAAAATATTTCAATGTTAAAATGTGAGCATGAATAGCAGTCAAATTTTAAGCCATAACAACTTCCCAATTTTATGTTTAAAATATTCAAAATGCATTTGCTGAAATCCCTGCTGAGAGGGGGGAAAAAAAAAATCAATATTCATAATAAATAAGGCTTGTAAAAGGGATCAGAAATTTACTAATACCCATTATAATTTATTTTCTTTTTTTTTTCTGCTATTACCAATTAAACTTACTGGAATGATTTAAAAAAAAAAAAGAAAAAAAAGTTTCTGATTAAAAAATATCTCCCTAGTTATAACCCCTGCAAACAGGGGTTTATAATGGAAGTGCTGACACAACCCTAACTACAGCAGCGCAAATGGTGCCGCTATAATACACAAAATCAAGTTCTATTATTCTAAACTATCCTCGCTCGGGGGGTTTTCTTTACTGTGCTCCCAGACAAACTGCTGAAGCATGAGAAATTTAAATGCAATCAAGTGGGTCCAATTCTACTTTACTAGAACAAGTGTCTACAGTGGTACAATCTTAAAAGAAGATGCAACAGATTTGTTTGGTGCTTTTCTTTCTTTTTTCTTTTTTAGCTGTTTATTTATAATACTGTGCAGTGGAGATAAAATAAGAGAGGAAATTACACTCACATTATATCAGTATATTGATTACACAGCACACAATCAGAAAGAAAACTACATTGTGAAATTGTTGCTTTGGTTAAATTGACAGATTAGCTGAACACAGCAATCACTAAAGGTGGAAAATATATCTAATGGGCATGAGAAAAGGTTGGAAAAGGCCCTAATTAACTGAAGTCCTATCACCCACTCAAGTTTGAGAATTTAAAAAATCTTGATCCATATTTTCCAACACTAGAATAAATCCTACCTCATTTTGAAGTCGAGACATAAACAAAATGTGATCATTTGTAGGAAGGTTAGTAAAACTGAGGGATTGGACCCCAACTTCAGTCAGTCTCAATATCAAAGGAGTAAAGCTAAAAGTGAACTGCTAAAGGGTTTTTTTTACCTACAAAAAGCTAAACACAGTCCCAAAACAGCTTTGTTTGCTACAGATATGACCTGATGTTTTAATGTTAAACCAGAGAAGAAATTCTCTCTGCCCTAAAGAAGACTGCCAGTCAGATTCACAAAACACTGGTTTTCCTTTTATCCTACATCTAGTGTTACACCTTTCTAAATGCAAACATTAATATTTTTTTTGTCTAAGGTTTTTCTATGATCTCAAATTCTTCAAAAAATTCACACCCTCTTTTGCAAAACAGCTAGCTGATAGTCCTGACATGAAAGTTCTCCAAAGCCTCAAGAATATTCCCACCCTGTTGACTGCTCAAATGATTAAATGTTGCAGTAGAAATTGAGGCAAGACCTGGAGTTTCAGCTGCCAGACATTTCAGAATCAAGCCACGAAGCACAACAACAGATAACAACAATACCACGGCCCAGACAGCGTTCCAAAACCACAAAAACTGAGCAATAACAACGAGATATATGACAAAGCAGACTTGGAGTTGGCCAGGGACTCTCGCTTCTGCTCTGCTCCACCCTCACAAAGCATTCATAAACCTAAAGGCATGTCTACACTGCAGCCACATAAATGACTGCTTTGTAATGCTCAGATATCCAAACTAATTTTAAACAAGCTTGCTTCTGATAGCTCTGCAACTGCAGTAGCATGGTGCTCAGATGGGCTAATTCATCCTGCTTTAGTGACTGCAGCAGAGACATAACCCAGGTCTACAGCTCCAACAGTAGATTGGAATCAGATTAGATTAGAAATATATTCGCTTACAGAGCTTTTATGAACAGTCTCCATTCCTTTTCCCCAAAGTGCCAGATTAAAGTACTTAAGTGCATGATTAACTGTAAGTATGCAAGCAGTCCACTAATTTCAAATTGGACTACTCGGTTTCAAAAAGTTAAGCACATGCCTAAGTGCTTTGGTGACTCCAGAACTAAATAAATTAAAAGAAAGCATTTTTAGAAGTACTCATAACCTTTCAAGCATTTCCTTCAAAATTTTTATGCTAACCTGGTCTTCGTAAGTAACAACAACAAACAAAAAAAAAAAAATCAGCCACAGTATCTTATCCCTTCCCATGTTTTAAAATGTGCATACTCCTCTCCAAATATTAAACATGGTTACAGGACCCTCCCTCACAAATCATCAGCTAGCTTTGGGGTACATTGGATGCATTATAGTTCAGATAGACTTAAAGAAAAATGAACGTGCTTTGGCAATAGCCAAAATATTTTGCAGTTCTGCCCTGTAAAACAATGTTGTGTAGGCAGAACCCAGCAACGTAACTCACTGTAAAGCTGATGCTGTAATCTTTATGACATTTCAGGATAAACAGCTATTGCCTAAAATTATGAAATCTCACCTCTCTTTTCAAAGAGAATTAGGAAGACAATTGAACAGTTAGTAAAAGATGTTGTTCTCCTGGGGCCCCACACCCCAACATAAACCCCTGTGCACAAAGCCCGAGTAGCTCGAGGAGGCTGCAACGGGAGAGAATCTCTCTGTTCCTGGCTCTGAGTCACAGCAAGGCCTCAGGCCAATCAACTCAACTCCCTCAAGCTCTTCCTTGGCTTCATTTTGCAGGAATTCTACATGAATTAGTTACATATAGATCATAAACAGCATGGCAAGATTAGAGAGTTTATGGTAATCGCAGGAACCACCTTGGAAATGAAAGGGCGGGAGGGGGAGTGGAAGCAAATGTGATTCAAGAAATGACAGCTATAATGTTAACTGAGCACCCAGATCTCTGGCTGAAATAAGCATCAAGCTAAGCAATACACCCACGGCTTCCAAGATACACACTCAGCTATTCTTGCGTTTATTTTTCCAATCCAGGCAAATTACACTTCTGCTAATAGATACGAATCCAAATCACAAAGTTTGACTTCACATTCCGACTTCCTCAAAGCTCAGAGGGTTGGGAACAACTTTCATGGTATTTCTTCTCATTTGGGGAAAAAAAAAATGCGGGGAAAAAAGCCCCAGCTTTTTGGAACTTTATGGAAAGTCATTTTCTTATGTTCTGCCATTAGAGTGACCTTCGCAGCCATGGTGAGCTAGCGGGGTTAGGGAATGAGCTCTTGTCTGTTCACATGGTTGTTGAAAACATCAAAATGGATGCAGCAAAACAGCCTCACAACCCCTCTGGGCTTCTCAGTGAAAATCCAAAGTGTCTGTTTGGACTCATATATGCCAAAATTACAACCTCTCTTTTTAGCAGGCTAAATACTCCATTCTCTTTAGCCGCTACCAGAAGCTTTCACTGAGAATGCCTAAGGTGCATAAAGCCACATTGAATGCAGTGAGAGAGCAGTGAAAGAACAGCCATTCAGCACCTGGGATGTGCTCATCTTCAGTCACTGTAGTTAATATTTTCTATAGTTTATATTTAGCTGACAATATTGCTGTCACTTTATTTAAACAGCTTGAGACTGTTCTTTGGACTGGAGCTCATATGCCCTGGAATGCTTTGACTCATGAATTGTTTCTCCTGATAATGTTACATCACGTAACCACCTCTGTTTAATTGGTTGGTATTAGCTTCTCAGTGATGGCTGCCTTTAAAGTCCTATGACTGGGACATGTGGCTCTGGATATCCAATTTCTTACTGTTGGAAAAAAAAAAAAAAAGAAAAGAAAAGAAAAAAAAAAAAAGGCAGTACTGGCTTCCAGCTATCTTTACCAATAATTATGGGAACAAGAGTGAGCGTGCCAAGAATTTATCCATCAGCAACTTATTAGGATTTGTTTTTCTAGGCAGCAAGTAAGAGAAAATACAATATAAATAAAACCAATCCTTAACAATTAAACTTTTAAACAATGCTTGCTATAAATAAGCATTAATCCGCATATTTTTATGGATCAGAATGACTTAATTGTTTATCTGGATGATTATATAAACGATTTTGATAAAAGATGCCTAAAAATATTAAGAAAAACTTATTTTAGCATGTTTTGACTTTGAGACTTTACACAGAAGACAAAGATACATTTTTTTTTTTCCCTTACAAAGCCAGTTAAGAAGTTGTTCTAATAACTATAAATCTTCTTGATCACAATTAGACCTGGTGGGCATTAAGTTCCTGAAAGGTTCATTAAATCCTTTCAATGCTCCACGGGAAACTTTGCTCCAATGGTAAGATACAGTATTCTTGTATCATTTCCCTCCTGTGGTACATTTTTCAGGACTTGCCTAAGATTCCATGTAATGAGTTAAACAGTTAATTTTCAATCCTACAGGTGTGAAAGGTCACATGCCATCTCCCTGCATTTCAGAACAGAAATATCAATACAGCCAGACTTCTCTCCCCTCCTCCCATTTCCTACTCCCTGCTCTCCACAGTTTTGGTTCTCAGCTCTGAGTCAAACCAGGCAGCTCAGCAGACAGAGAAATGAGGGATCAGTTTCAGGCTCACCTGTAGCACTAAAGCACCAAATTAATACCTCCAGGTAACACAAAACAATGGCTCTGCAGCTCAGTCACACATTTGTCCTTTTAATAAAAACCTTACACTACAAGCCTAAAAACATTTCTAGCAGGCAAAACATTTCTGATTCAGTAGAGGTTGTGCAAGCATCAAAGCACTTAAATATAGGTGCCAAACCACATTGCCAGGAGCTCTTAGTATTGTGAGGTACTGTTACCTGACAGCTCAGTGAATATAAAATTGCTTGTTTCTCCAACTGAAGACAATCAAATTGTCACCTTCCATTGTAATAATACACAACTTGAGATCAGCAAAGTGCCAACACTATTACCAGGAAGAAACAAAATGTAACAAAAATATCAGCTCTAAAATTCTCTTAAGGGTAAACACTTCCATCTGGCTATTCACACGCACACACAAAAAAAAAAAAAGAGAGATTCAGATGAGAGATTTTATTCTCACTATCAAATATCTTAGTGCTATTTAGCAATAAGATTTATTTATAAAATAGGAAAAACAGCTAAAGGAGGTGATTCATGAAGCACTAAAAATAAACACAGGTCAGAACTGTGCTGGGATTTTACTTGTGCACATTTAAAGCACTGCAAGGGTCAGCAGACTTGCTGCTAGGGAGGAGCATATATATCTGCATTGTTGTTATTACAAACTCATAAATGTGAGGTTTCATAAAAAATAATTCTAACTGGCACACGGCGTACTTTGGCACCAGCTACACATGACGTGCCACTTTTATTTGTTTATTTAAATGACTTCACTCTAAGAACTGAAAATGAAGTTTGAACTGCAGTCTGCCTCAGAACTGGGACTTTCAGGATATTAAAAACTGAGGAAAACCTTTGAAGGAGGTAATCTGAATACATGAAAAATAGCATTTTCACCGTATATTTCTTGAGGTTATTCAGCAAGTGGCCTACATATTCAGGAGTGAAATTTGCATTTTGGTGATGCAGAGATCTAATAACTAGAAATTGTTTTATATCTACAGTAGCTCTGGGCATCCTATAAACTACAAAAGAGTGTCCTAGGTAGGATATATACATGGAAAACTATTTTCATCTGGTTCACAGAAATGAAATGAAACTTAAACCCTTCTTGAAAAATTTGCACTGTAGGGTGATACCATGGATTATCTTTTCTCTGCTGACATTCTGTTCACTACTAACACACACACACACACAGCTCCTGTACATTTCTCAATGCAAATGCACATCACCTTCACATACTCTTTAAAGTTTCACCAGCTATGGGCAAGTTAGAAGAGAAAGGAGCAAACTATGCAAAGCCAAGACTCAGCCTTTGGCATCAGCTTTTCTCTGAAGGGCTCTTAAGGAATGGCTGTAATGGTCAAGGAGCTTTTTTTCCAGCCTGCACAGCTGCACCAGAGGCAGATAGAATCCTAACCCTTTGGATAAAGCAGGTACAAGGAGTACTTAACCACACTGTTAGCCTTGCAGAAGAGGATAAGATGCAGCTCCACATATCCCACCAGGAATTCCTGCTGTGCCTTGTCTCAGGTACTGCATCCACAGGAGCTCAGCTGCAACACAGAAAAGCTTGGATTTCCAAGATTTTCCAACTCAGCCTGCTCCCAGGCTTTGGCCTTTGGTGGCTGCTCCTGTGCACTGCACTGAGTCACACCAAAGCCCAGTGGGATCAGAGGAAGAAAGGAAGGTAGCAAAAACCCAAGCCTATTTAAAATGCCCAAGTATTTTGGTCAGATAAAACACAACTAGACACAATGCCCATTTTTCTGCAGCTTTGGGAAGTTCTGATTTTTGTTCAGGGTCGTTACAAACAGGCTTTTAGAAGGCAGCATTGTGCACAATTTTGCTTTGTTTTGAACTATTGCTTTATTTTGAGCACAATATGATCATTACCTGTGTGCACAATGGGAACCCTAAAATGTGTTTACAGACCCTGAAGAAACCACTTCATTTACCAGTGAGCTGCAGCTACTACTGGGAGAAAGGAGAGGGTTCTGAAGAAGCATTCTGTTCAGAAAAAGATTACATGCCTAGCTAAATCTACCCAGGAAATATTTGAGAAATACCCTTATTTGATGAGCAATATGGTAACACCTCTCTTTCTCCCCCCAAACTCTCCACTGCTTGGGCTGTGCAACAGCATGGGACCCTTTTCTTTTTATTTTAATTACCTTCACTACAAAAATATGAAGAAAAAAGATAAATAATTACGACACTCTGAGAATTCAAATAAAATAAAAACACTTTCTCCTCTATTAATTGAGGTAATCAGCTGCTATTAAGTGCAAACAATTTAAAGTTCAATTTATTGAGACTTTGGACCTCCTATCCTTTCACAAGCTCCACAGGTGAAATATCTACCAATTTTAACTGTTTTAGAAAAGCCTGAAATAATAAGACATTGCTATACAAAGCCTTAGCATTACATACTTAACATCACATATTTTAACTGTTATTTGGCTAAAAAAAATAAATGGCTTAATACTAACCAGATTCCCAAAGAAAGCTTTGTATTTTTTAAGGAATTCACTGAGGTATCTGGACTAGGCCCTAAAAAGAATCAGAGAACATTAAAAAGTAATTGTCACAGGTGAAACTTCCACCACTTCACTGTTCAGCTTGGAGAGATCAAGCAGCAGCAGTCTGAAACTGCATCAACTGCAAAGCCAGCTACAAACTCTCCCTGTCTTTTGGTTTCTGTTCTGTAACACACCACAAAACTGTTAAAAAGAAATAATCTGCAATAACTGAGGACCCTCGACTATCCCCCTTCCACGGGAGGTTTTAAATGCAGCATCTGCTCTCTAACAAGAAGGAAACATGCATATCGAAATCAATCAAAAGGGTAAAGGTGAAGAGTGCCCAGGCTCTGAATTGCTCCACATTTCTGACTGCTCAAAGTTCAGTGCCAGTAATTTTAAATGTGTCAAAGAACGTAATGAAGAACAACTATCAGAATGTAAAATAAAACACAGGTCAGCACATGAACCAGCAGCTCAGATGAAGTTGCTTCCAAATAATTAGAAAGTAAAAAGACCAAAGGTCTAAAATGCAGAGTTAAAATATTGTCAGTGATTTTAAATGTTTTTACCATTACCCTGCACATCCAGCCAGATCCCCTGCAAGTGATTTTAGCTGAAATGCTGATATTCTTTTACAGTCTGTGATACAGTATGTTTACCATTGAAATATACAGCCTTATTGTGGTTTTCATCTCTGACCCATTTTTTCCTATATATTAAGGATAAAACACACGATCTGCTTTTGTCAGGAAGTCTTATCTTCTCAAACTCTGACTTTTTTTTTTTTTTTTTTTGCTCAGGCGTATATTTTGTAACCGTTTCCCACTTATGTTTATTGGTAATAATTTATAATAGACAAGTAAACAGTGCATAATATGTGCAGACTAACTTCTAAACCCAGATCTGAACAGTTTCATTTTCTCATGGGCATTTGTTGAGGGCTCTGTTAACAGTTTCAAAAGCAGGATGATACATACATTACAGACACAGATTTGCAGGCAGGTTTAGTTGCTACAGCTCTCCTCACTACCACGAGCCATAAACGAGACAGTCCACTGCCTGTGGTTCTAATCCAAATATGTATAGAACTGAAAAGAAATGTATCTTTTCATCTAGGAATTATGACACAGAATCCTTACAGACTTTTGAGAATGGGTTGGATCCTCAGACGCTGCAAATCAGAGCAGTTGTATTGAGGTTAACTCAATCCTATTTATTCATCTAAAGATATATCCTTAACAACTTTTCTTGACACAGAAAATTTACGTTGGGTCTTTTTGCAGTATGGAATTTCTGTGTTTTCCATGGAAAACTGACTACCAGTGTTAGCAGGAATCATATGACACGATGACATTCCTCCGAATACTCATCGCAGGGAAATGCAAAAAATAGTAAGGTAGATTAGGAATAGCAGCAGGCTATATCCATTGCTTTCAGTACTTTTAAATTGTATTCCTCTTGAGCCGATTCAAAATAGCAAGATCTCTTCACTTATCCAGACAAGCACTTTCAAAAAAAACCCCCCAAAAAAATTACTTCTTTGATTGGCATAAGAGCTCACAGCAGATCATAATTTGGGGAGGAATCAAACACAAACTACTGAAACAAAAATGATTTATGTTTTAATTTGAACACAAATTCTTAGGCTGCTACTTGGCAGAGCACTGCAGTCCAGCAGCTCCTGTGGAGCAAGGTCATGAAAGGGATGGGGGTGATCCAAATACGTAAAGACCCCCAGCACAGCAGGCACAAACTCTGCACTAATTATTTGAGGTCACTTCAGTCCCCAGCACACAACCACTCTGGCAGCCTCCCCATGGCATTAGCACCAGGCAGAGGTGACAGGACCAGGGCAGGTGCCCATCACCCCATCAGGAGGCACACACTTGGGCAGACAAAAATAAAGTGTGAAAAGGGAGACAGCAAAGACCCTTTCAGCTTCTTTCTGCTGTATCATTTTTGGCCACTGAGGTTTTGCAAGCTGATTCAAGCAGGGAAAAGCCCTACCTGGGCAGGAACTGGAGCTCACAGAGAGGCAGAGGGCCACCCTAGAAGGAGGTAGGTTTGGGGTGAGCCCTCTCATCTTTTCAGCAGAGGATCAATCTCCAAGAGAAGGCACTTGTACAAAGAGGTTCTCTTACTCTGAGACTGTACCCTGGTTGTTTTTTCATAGAAGGTAATGAAGCAGTCTAATATTTGGCAATCAGCACAACTTCTCATGTTCCAGAAATCTCAAAATATCTTCACCTTTACTAAGCAACTCTCTCAGCACTCTCGCTTTTACAAAAGAAACTGAGACTCAGAGTTTAATGAATTAACCCAAGGCAACAAAGAAAATCAAAAGTACACAGGACTGGACTAACAGCCCATCCCAGCTCCCTGTGAAAGGCAAATTTGCAGCAAAAGATTAATCTCAAATCAGGCTCATAATATGCTCTCAACCAAACAACTCTCTTCTCACTAGCAGACAAAGAAATCTTTCCTTAGAATAATTTATTTCAATGAATAGACGTGTAGAGTTGTATTTATTTCTGTGGCTTTGTCATTATCAATTTACTATACCATGTCACAAGTTACAGTGTGCTTAAATCAGCCAGTAAATGCTGGGAGAAATGTTTGTTGACACTGAGTAGTGAATTCCTACAAAACCTGACTGCACTTCTGCACTGGCAAGGGCTGATCAAAGTGATATGAAACTGAAAGCTCCCACACCAGGATGAACACCACGTTAAGTACAAGTTCAGAAAGAGGCTGGGGATGAAAAGCCAGTTCAAAAAAAATACAAACTGGATAATAAAATAAAAAAGGAACATATATTTTTAACCAACAGGCACAACTTGTGGGATGGGAACTGTCAACTCACTGGTGTGCTCTATACATTGCTTTTGATTTTGCTCAAACAAGGGGCAAAACATCAAACAAAATATATCATCACTTGCACTATATTTAATG
>VWZS01007229.1:180000-285271 GCA_013397075.1 Rhabdornis inornatus
CCTTTCTTGTGTCAACAGTCAGTTACAACAAGGAAGATCATGGCTTTTGCCTTTGATTAGAAGTGGTATCTTTCCTCAGTTTACTGAAGGTCACAGTATTTGCCACAAGTTCTCCCTTAATACAAGCTCCCTCTTATTACAGATTTTATGTTCAAATGCGTCTGTTTACAAAGCAAAATAAAAAGACAATTATTCTTAAAAGTTTGGAGTCAAGAGGGTGTTAAATGTACACTTTGTGCAAAGTTTTCCTGTCCACACGGTAAGGTTTTTCATCGCAAATGCAGCTCGTTCAAAAATTGACAGAAATATTTGCATAATGCTAATGAAGCTGTCAAAAGGTAACTGTGGCATAGTACTACACAACCACATCACTGCCAACTTTATAAATTCCTTGAAAGAGTAGAGACTTGTGTTCCTGCGTCTCATGCTAACTTAAATTGGAAAAAAAAAAAAATCTTCTCATTTTCATTGCAAAATGCCACCCAAACTTTTATTTAAATATTGTCAGCAGCACAATACTTCATCTCGTTGCACAAAAACATGAAACACAATGAAATGCAGAACCATCACACCGATACCCAAACGTGTAAAAAAACGGACTGCTTGCAGCAAATATATAAGGGCAACATTTTCAGGAATTTCCCTTAAGGCAGCAGTCAAAACCAAAATCCATCTCGCTGCTAATGTTACCTCAGCCCATGTCAGCCTGCCAGCCCATCTCCAGCAGCTGCCTGCTTCACACACCCAGAATATAACCAATAAGCCTGCCAGTGTGGCATTATAAGTTAATGTGAGAACTAGAGGGGACAGTTAACTTATATAAGTATTAGGTTTAAAAGTCCTGCCTGGAGCAAAAGAACTAAATCTTTTATGCTTGCAAGAGAGACACTTTCACACTAAAGAGGTTTTGGAGTAGTTTGGAAGGAAGTGTTAAAGTTTGGAGTTTTTTCTCTCCCCCAGGATGGGTCGGTCCTTACAGGTTGTGATGCTGCTTCTACACATTCCTTTGGAATAATGTCTATACATCAGTGCTGCCAACCTGCTCCAAAAAAGGCTGCATTTCACCTGTGCTCACTACAGAGAGGGACTGATCTCCGTCTAGATGAGGCAAATGAGGAGATGCCAGCTGCCTGTAGAGGTTTTTAAGACGTGACACATAATAAGCCAAAATGTTTCGGTGGCAGTGGGGATTTTCTGAGCCCAATTTTGAAAAATAAATTTTACAATGAAATCATAATAGAGCAGGGAAACAAAGGAGTTGGTTGTTAATTGCAGACGTATTCTACACATGCCATTTTAATAAATCGTGGGCTATGACAGTTGGTGGTTTACTGTTGGCTCGCTCGAAATAAATGAGTGTACAAATAAAAGATTGAGTTTACACTCCCTGCCTTTAGCAACCCAAAGCAACAAGGACAAAATGGAAACAGCAGAAATGGAGTTACACTTGTGCTCTGGGCTTTGACACCCGAGCATCTGGGGAGCGGTGTGGAGGGATACTGGCCAGTGGGGTGGCAGAGTGCTGGAACAGCAGCAGGAGGATGCTGCAAAGATGGGATGCAGCCCCTGATGGGCACAGGGGCACTGGCAGGGGCCCAGAGGGAAGGGATGGACACAGCAGGGCTGACAATCCTGCCATGTTGATGAGTGTAAGCTCCGGGAAATGTTCCACATAGCCCTCATAGCTCTCTGCCTTCAGACTTCAACACACACTCACTCACACTGTCCCTTCTTAAATTTCCTTGCAGGTTTCCATGCACTGCTGTTTTCCCCTCAGGAGCTGTGCTCCCCACTGGCTCTGTGCTGCACTATTGCCCTGCTCTGCCATCCACAGAAGCCAGCTTGCATGCACTGGGCACAACACATTTTGTCCCTGCTTTGGGGAGACGTGGCCGTAGGGTGAGATGTACAATATTGACCAAGTGGTCTCGCTGAAGTTATCGCTGATCTAAAAGATAAGATAAGGAGTTCATTACGAGATCCCTGCTCTCACAGAAAGCACCATTTCCAGGTCCAATGGGTCACTTATCACCTCCTTTGAGGCCTATAGCTGCACTTGTAATAAGATTAACAAAAAGAGATCTCAGATAGCACTGAATAAATAGTCAGCTTGGGTTAAAAAAAAAAAAAAAGAGAAATAAATACCAGAAGGTAACTTCTATTGACTCTGAAGAGACAGAACATAGATCTGTGAATTGAGCCTAACAACAAAACTCTTTGAGAATCTGGGTTTATACACACATGAACACGTGTGTAGATAAATAAATGTATATGTCTATGTGCACGTATCTTTCTTTTACATACATTTATTATATATTAGGTTCAAACCCTAACTGTGCCAAGAGAATGTGATCCATCCTCGTGCCTTTTTCTCCCTGTGCCCTGTTGTCCAGATGTAAGCTGTGAAACACATCCAAGTTCCTTAGAACGGGGAGTGTCGAGCCAGGCAGCTCAGGCTGAGCTGCTCCAGTTATCACTCCACTGAAAATGAGCAACAAATTCAAATAACAGAGGCTGTGTTTGATTCTGGATCTTTCTGGGTTTTCTTTCTCTAGTTCCCACCCCCACAGTCTCACCTCTCTCCCACCCTTTCCTACTTACCATAAAGTTATGATGCCCTTTGCTGTAATAATGAATGGAATTCCCAGATTATTATTTTTGGGGCTTAACTGATTCTCAGTGGTTTTCATGTGTTTAGCACTTATACAAAGAGGCTTTTTCATATGTCTTTCAGCAAATATACAAATAGACTTGGAGTCAGTATTCATTTTAACAGTTTCACCAGATAGTCACATTTATTTTCAGAGATTTTTTTTTCCTCATTGCATTTTGCATCACTCTGCATGCAGCTGTACTACACATCCATCTCTAAACCCGGACCTAGCATTAGCAAACAGAATATCTCCATCCTTAAAGTAATCTTTTAATACATATATTTATACCTGTACAATGCTCACTGCACAAAACTCTAAATATATATAAGAGGAAGACTGTTGGAACCTCTCTTCCTCTTCTAGGTGTTATTTTTTTCCAAGTAATCTCAGCTGAGAGCTTTCTGATGCTGTCACCATGGCCAATTTTATATTGGACATTTTTCCCAGTACAGATGTGTAGCTATTTGCCTTTTCTTTCCTTCTCTGTAAATGCCATATGGACAGAAATCATTGAGTCACCAGATCATACATTTCTTTTTCTGATATATTATGCTGTTTGATGTCATGTTGACACGTAATTGATGTTGGTTTTGCTTTTTTTTTGTCTTTGTTTTGTTTCTTGGTTTCAATAAAAAGAGAATTTAAAAAAGGCTGTATAGTGATGAGTTAAGGCACTGACAGACATGAACATAGCATGCATCTCTTTTATGATGTGCTGCTGAGTAAATGGGTATATTTCTAGTTTTAGATAACATATAGGAGACCTCTGAATTTCTACTGTATAGTGAAGTATTTGTATAAGCCTAGCCTATAACCTCAAAAGAACTTCTTTCACTCACAAGAAGTACATACAGAACATGTTTTCAATAAGGGCTTAACCCATGATTTAAGAGTCAATAAAGAAAGATTTTCCATAAAGAAATGGGAAAGCAACAATAGAAATAAAATACAACATACCAAAGATTAAATATGTTCCATCAGCACAACAGTGTCTTTGTACAGTAAAGAGCAGAAGGGGATGATTAATAGTAAAATGATATATATGTCAAAAGAAAAATAAATGCAATTTAGACAAAGTACACACTTATTAACAGAGAACATCATTTACAGTTACTCAGATGGGAGGAAGGCAAGGATAAAACTAGCAGAGAATCTATTTCACAACATGAAGTTACATTCATCTCAGTTCAGGCTTCCCCCCCTCTACAGCTGCAAAATAAAAATACTGGTGAAATCCTTGCTGACACAAAATTAATGCCTAAGTACCCAGTGACTTCAGCAGAATCAGGATTTCGCTCAGGATATTTTAAGGTGCAGCTTTACCAGGCAGAGCTCGTGGGTCACCAGTGGGAGTGGGTCCACACTTCACCCCAGCTCCCTCTGCTCTGACAGCCTTGGCACCTTCCTAAAGGACACCTGGGGCTGTGCAGAGCTTCCCACTCATCCTCCTTCCATCCTTAACAGCAGGGCCAAGAGACCCCTGGGCCTCTCCCAGCTGGCTTCACCAGGCACTGGCTTTTGGGGCATGGGGAGGAAAGGAGGGATGGAGGCACTTTAAAACCAGCCCAGAGACCAGGAGAGACAGAGCAGGGTCCCTGATGGACCAAATGTCTGCCCAGCACCTACCAGAAAGTTGTCACCTGACCCCAACTGAAAGGTTGAACAAGAATGATTCCTGGTAATGGAATGGTAATATTCTATGCTATATAATACTATATAATATATATACTATATAAAATAATATACTATGAAAAAACTAATAGCCCTGTAATATACTAGCATGGTAATATACTATGAGAAGATTTTGGGAATGCCTCCTCTAGATTTGCCAGAAGCTTTATGAAAACGACCAGGTGCAAACTTAGTATTTCAAGTATTTCAAGTTTTGAGTGAGAAAGATAGAAATATGTTATCAGCTCATATCACTCTCTGCAGAACCACAGGGCCCCCTGAAGGTGCCCCAGCAGTGTGCCAGTTCAGCCTGTTTGTGGCAAACACCTTCCACAATGAAATACAATTACAACCAAATATATAAAAAATGGGAAGGTGCAAGACAGAAGCAAAACAACCATTTCATTCTGCATGCAAGAAACACTCTATGTGATATCTCCTTAAACTCTCCACACAGTGCTCTAATATTTCCAAATAAGCCAACACAAAATAAATGATTTTACAAGGCGGGGAAGAAAGGTAAATTTTAAATGAAGAAGAAAGTCTGGAGAAGTTGCAAATAAAAAGATAACAAAATTTTTGTTTGATATTAATTCTAGAAATTTCTACCACTCCTACTTTGCATACACACAAAATGGGAAAGAGAAACAGAAAGAAAACAAAGGTTATAATTCCCCCAATAATTACCTGGAAAAGAGCCCTTCTCTCCTGACATATGGTCTCAGTAGGAACTAGACAGGGAATTAAAGCCTGTATTTCTTCATGTGTGTGGGTTTGGGCCACATGAGACAGAAACATGGACAAACTGACAGATCCAAAATATACATCTCAAAACACCCATTCTCAAAGCTCCTTTTTAACTACCTCTCTCCAGATCGTAAGATGTCCCAAAAATATTTTGATTACGGTCTAATCTATTCTGTGTGACCCTTGCAGAAATGATTCTTTGCAACTCTGGCAAGTTCCTTTCTCTACCACTTTTGTGAGATGAATGACTCCTTCCATTTGCAAGGAAGTTCTCAGGATCTCTGCATTATAGGACTATTATTATCAGAACTCATTGAGCTCTTGCTGTGTTCACAGATTTAAATCTGAAAGCCAGAAATTATAAACATATACCTCATTCAAGACAGTACACGCAAGCACACATTATACAAATTATTTCTGTAGTGTACATTATAGCTACAAAAAGAATGACATCAGAAACCTTTATTAGCATCAGACAAGAGCCTCACATCCTAAATCAGCTCACACAATTTCTCTTTTTCTGAACTCCCTTTGATTTTTTTTGCCTATTAAATTCAATTGCTATACGAGTTGGTGCCTGATGCTCTCGAAGTCACACAGAAATTTCCTCATCCATTTTAAACCATGTTATCCTGATATAACATTCTACATGTCAGTTCAATGGAACACCACAGGTAACACCTATGCATTGCCCAGATTGACACTCCTACAATTTTAATCCCAGTATCAATTATCTTTTTATTAGGATTTTTTTTTTTTTTGAAAACAGGTATTTCTCTACCTTTTACTAAACTGGAAGGCTGCCTGCACCGCAGGACATTCATGGATGCATCTAAACAGAAATGCTCAAATGCATTCCCAACAAGAAAAAAAGAAATCACCAGAAAGATCATTAATAAAAAGAACTCAAAACTTAACTGAGCATTCCCACTTTCTAAGATTTCAGGTGTAAAATAAGACTGTATCAGCAAGGCCAAGTAATTCTCTCTATGAATGAAGGAAGTAGAAGACATGATCAGGTCAAGGAAATACATAATGAGCACAGAGTGAAAGCTTTAAGAGGAGAGAGAATCCTTGTAATTACATTATTAACAAAGTCAATAAAGAAGTAACTCCCTATCCCCCCTTCAAAATCCCAGAGTAGCATATAAATTATTTGCAATATTATTATCACTTTAGCAACGCTACAATAGACATTTTATTACCAATCCATTCCCTGTAATTCTAAGAACTATGAAGTAAATTGTGATTCCCACATAAGTGTGCATCTGAATTACACACAATAGTCTCACTAAAGAGTATCCAGGCTTTTAGGAAAGTTCCAAGGAGGTGATCTGATTTTAATCCTGTCATACTTTTAAGCAAATGTAGATTGACTTAAAGTAAACATTGCAGGAGGGAGCTCATGCTCCAGGCTTCACCAAGCAATCAGCAAGGCATCTGACACGCTACAGAAAACCTGCAAAATCCAGCAAATAAATCTTGTAACACCCATTCAGTACCCTGTGAAGCACACAGTGGGGAGCTGACACATTATTAACTGACTGTAATTTTCACAAACTGTAACATACTAAGAGCTTTATGACATACATGTGGTGAAATACATTTTTTAGCTATTGTAAGTGCCCATGTTTTCAAAGCACCTTAATCACAATGCTTCAAATAAATCATTGGGTCATGTTTAAGTTAGTAGCATCAAAAAAATTAAACATTACAGTAGGAAGATATGGGAAATATCTCCATCTCATGACTCCACTCTAACAAAATCACAAGCTTTTGATAATGCAGAAGTTGTGGGTAAAGTGACAAAGAGACTCACTTGAGCAACAAAAAGGATAAACTTGGAACAGGCAATTGTCACAAAGTGGGGCTTCCCTTGAGTGTGGGGTTTTGAATTAAATTACATTTTATACAAACTTGCTCAAACCCTGCCCTTTCAATGAAAGTAAATCCAAAAGGGACAATGCAGGCTCCAAGGAAGCTCTGATGCCATCCAGAGGGAAAGAATTGATGATATGACACAGACATCAACTCTCAGCCAAAGCATCTTTCCTTTTGCCTTGATGAAGATTTATACAACTTCATGGAGACAAACCTCACCTGCCTCTCTCAGGAGCAGCAGAAAGCACTCCTGCAAGTGACAGATCACTGGCTTTTGAAGCCTTACATTGTTCTGCCACACACAGAGGTCCCAAAGGTTCACAGAGGAAAATGGCACTTTGCCAACTCTCATTACTGCCTGCCAACCTGTAGATAATCTTCTTGTACTGTACTTCATCTGATACTTTCACATTTACAACCCTTTACAATACTCAGCAGTTTCTATTTAAATAGAAGTAGGCAAGATTTAAAAAATAAACCTAATGTAGAAAATACAGGCTAGATGAGAAAACTGAGAGCATTTTTCTCACTATTGTCCATTATTCTTTAATGTATCATTCTCTTTCTGCATGTAGGCCAAAAAAATAAATCCAATGTAAACACAAAAGGCAAATACCTTTTGAAGGCCAAGCAAATATTTGAAAAGCAAAAAAAGAGATTCTGCTTTTATCTCCAGATCACCCTACAATTTAATGGTTAGTGGAAAGGGGGGGTTTCTTTTTTCCTTTCTTTCTTGTTTTTCTTTTTCTCTTTAGTTCAGGGAATGCAGCAGGGGCAGGTCCACAGCTCACAGCATGGTTATCAACCTATAAACCAGAACAATGGGATAACAAAGGTCGGGTAACTATGCCGTGTTTGTAGCAGAGCAGAGAGAAAAATTGGCACCATCCAAAGCCATAAGGCAACAAACCAATGGATTAAAAGTCTTGATCCACTATTATTTCTAAATTATGAAAATTACACGTCTGACCTTGTAATCTGATGTCCAATTTATAAGCAAAGTGCAGGTGCCTGTATGAAGCTTAATGGTCTTTATGAGGTTTAATGAAATTAAATTAATACCACTCCATGGACTTGAGAGAGAGACTTGGCTCTTCAGCTATGACAATGGCATTAAATAGAGCTGAAGGGAAAAAGGGAAAGATTATCTGCAAACTGAAAGGGTAAAGACAGCAAAATATTACCAGTGAGTCCACAATCACCTGGCAGGAAGAGTAAATGACTGACAGTTTTCCAAAAAGTTTTTAGGTGAGAATAAAGCTGTTGAAAGCAGAGTGGAACAATAGCCCCCCTCTTTTTTGGCCTCTTATTACAAGTCCCTGATTCTCAGGTCACCACTGAACACAAATGTGCAACTGCTCAGCAGTTCAATATTGATACTCTCAGGCCAATAGCAAATCTCTACCAATCACACACGAATCCCAGCAATTCCACAAAAACTCTGTAACATCACATAATGAGAACCAGTGTTTTCTTAAATTGTGTGTAAAAAATCCCTAAATTACCATTAAAATAAAGCTGTCAGTGGTAATGTTATTAAAACTATTTGTGCAACTTTTGGGGTTAATCACTTGTCCGCTGACTTCAAGGATTTAAGAAAGCATTTCACATGGGTTCAAGCTCTAAAGTATGTGTACCTTATTATCTTTTATGGGACAGAAAAGTGATAAACACTTCTTATGATTAAAGAAGTCTGATCAGCAAAGTAGGATGAATACTAGAAAACAGAATTAATACTTGCTTAGTCTTGTAAGAAACAAAGCTATTTAAAAAACTTATTTTCTAGCAAACACAAAAAATCTAATTAAGCAACTGAAAGCTATTTTGATTAGGTTAATTTTCAGTTTTCACAATATAATATCACATTAGAAGATGATGGTATTCTACAGAAGACCGTAACAGAAACAATGAGAAAAGGAATTATGTTCCAGACTACTACATAAATTAGGAGACACAAGCCTTTCATGGACTACTACAGATATTGCCAGAAAGGTATTTTTTAAAGAATTTTCTCCTGAAATCTTTCTTAAAAAAAAAAAAAATAAATAATTTTTTTTTAATTGGCAAAAATATTGATAGCATCTCTATAATCTCTAAACACGACTTTAATAATATCTTAGCTAATAATTAAACACGTACAATGTCCAATTCTCTATTTGTTTAATAATAGAAATCCTGCAAGTGCAAGGCAGAACTCAGGGATGGCCACGGGCCCATTGTTATGCTAGAACTGACCCTTGCATTACCCAAATAAAACTGCTACCAACAGCCTGGGAGAATCACAAGCACTCTCATCTACTCCTGATATTATCAAGTAATTTTCAATAATTTTTGCTCACAGTGTATTAGTCCTCTAAATTACAGATTGTCATCTCTGAAAGGAGAATTATATGGAAGACAGTATTTTTAAGGAAAGGTGAAGCTTTGCATCAAACATTAGTGTGAAAATCACAGAGTATTACTGTGCACATGTACATACATGACCATTAGATGCATATATATGTTCACCTATGCATTTGCATATGTGGAATACATAAAAGTAATGGATGAAATGAACTTGTATCCATGTAGATATGTATTTGTGTGCATGCTTATGTACACAGATACATAAATATGGAGGTAAAAGTTCTCTAGCCTGCATATAATTATATGTTGTTTAGACTGACATGCCTACACATAATATGGATGGAATTCACTATGCAATTGTTAGTAGTGAGAACTACAGTAATTGATATAGTGCTTGCTCACAAATTTTCTAAAGCAGGGATCTCTTCCCACTCTGGTTCTAAAAACAACATTACAGGTTCACAAAGCAATATATTTTTTAACACCAAATATTTTTTCTTTCAATTCCTTACTATAAGATTCAGTCTCTCTAGATTTGGTTGGTATCAGTCAACCCATTTTGTGTAGTTCTAATAATTTTTGAAGGGGTATTTTATCATACTAGCACATTTTTAATACTAAAATGGTTGCTTCACTGCTGAAGCTAAGGAAGTAAAGTCAGAACATGACCCCCAATGAATTAAAATTTCTACAACTTGTATGATCATCTGTGACCTAAGGCATGTTGATTATACCCTTAAATGATAATGAATGGCAGGATAGGGCAAAAAAAACATTTATAAAAAGGCTCAGTAATTTATTTGCCAGCACCGAGCTTTCTTTCTAATTTATCACCTGAAAAATTCAGTTTTAGGAAAACGGGAAAGCGAAATTTCTCATACAATGCAGAAATTGTTAGTGATACTACTAGATGAAGTAGTCACTTTTATTCATTCCTTTCTTTGCTTGCAAAGTAAACAAACCAGCCAGAAGCAGATAGCAGGAGACAGAGGACCCAGCAACTCTGGATTCCATGTCACAGCTGTAGGGTGCAGAAGAGAATAACCCTAATGAAGTCCATATACTATCTTTAGAACCATATCAGCACAGCTCAAAGCAGGCTCTGATCCTCCCTGAAACACAAAGCTGCTATTACTGATTATTGTTTTAGTTGACTTCGACATCAATTCCCAAACTTGGCTCTTTCTCTGCAATAGGAAGTCTCAGCAAGCATGCTCTGAATGCCCAGATCTGAACCCTGACAAGCCAGGGAGGCTTATTATTCTGCTGCTTACAACACAGCAGCTCCCTTCCTAACAGGCATTTAGAACAAAACAATGTTCCTCTCCTGCAGGGTTTTATTTGGCCTGTAGATTAAACAAGGCTCTAGATTAGTAACCAGGTTTACCAGACAGTTGTCACGGGGTCACCAGCAGCCACTTTGTTTTCCCTCAACACTGTGCTCTCTAAGGTGGTGATAGTGTTAAACAGACTACAGCTGATGGGAAAAGTAGAAAGATGAATCAACAACGCCCCAAAAATACTTTTTTCAAAGGGAAAGCAGTCTATTGAAAAATCAGAGACAAGAAAGCTTCAGTATAAACACTGGTAAACCATATATATTACCTCAATAAATGCTAAAAGCCTACCCTGGCAAAGCAAGAGCAAGGACATTTGTGATTTAGCTCACATTTTTCATGCAAAAAGTGGGGTGTATGATTGTACATGTGGCTTTTTTAAAATCCAATTTAATATGGAGATAAAACAATTCTTTAAATTGGAACTAGACAAGCACAGTCCTGATGAAAACTTTGCTTTGGAAAAAAAAAAAATAAACAATTAGGATCTGGCTGCTGCAATGCTCACTGAGGTTTAGATATGTGTAAAATGCCAGGAAACTTGCACATGAGCACGAACTATCAGACAGCAGACAAACTGTATAAAAAAACTTTATATTTTTTACTTTATCCATTGCTGTTCAGAGGTAGAAATGCCATGAGGATGTGCAGCTGAAGTGCCCAGCTTTGGCCTTCTCCCAGCACCATGGAGTTTCCTTTTGCTTGTTCGACCTATTGAAGCAGAAAGTGCCCTGAAAAAATCCCCACTTTGTTCTGCACGCCCCTGTTTGCCCCTGACACTGAACACCTGCACACCATCAGTGCAGTCCATAAAAGAGACCCACTTGTGGGAAAACACTCAGTTTGCTGTCCTTTGGCTCTCACAAACTTGGGTGATTGCAGTCAAAGTAAACTTGCTGTGGGTTTTGCCCTGGTTGGTTGTTTTTGTGTGTTTTTTACTACCATTTAAACATTTGGCCTAAAGACCACAGAATAATTAATAACTACACCAACATTGATTTGTACTATCTTTGAAAGAAATGCCAGCAGATTTTCCTGTGGCATTTATAAAAATACACCCAAAAGCTGTGTAGTAAAGACAGGCAAGGGATTGCATTTTACAGTGCTATGGATGCTATGTTCTATCATCCTCTACAGCCACAGAACTCTATTCAGAAGGTGAAAAAATGGCACATGTTTGATTGCTCCAGGATTTGGTAGCTGAAAATAATGTGTCTCTGAGAATACAGTGAGTATTTCTTTTTAAAAAACTACTGGAATATGTTGGGTGTAATAAGGAACACATGTAACTCCTACTTTAGTTGAGGAAAAAAAAAGGAAAGAAAATGTTTTCCTTTAGCAGCATGTGATTCAATTAACTCTTCAAGCTCTTCTCTTTTTGCAGCTGTTTAAAATATAATTATTTTCCATAAAACAATAAAAATGATAGCCCCAAAGGTAAAATGAAGTTCTATATGATTTTTCTCTGTTATTAGACACCGATCAAGGGCTAATAAACACCCACATATCTAACCAGCTTTTTTGAAACACATGGAACTCTACAGAGTTTGCAGAAAGCAAAACCCACAAGACACTTGGCCTGTTTTTTTCTGATGTTTAGATGAGGTACATTCAATTTGTTTTTTCAGCCCTAGCATTTTACAATGTATTTTCTTCGAGAAAGAGAGATCTAATGATTCTATATTCTCTCCTTAATATCTTGTACAGATAGACAGCTCTATGCAAAGCCACGGAAATGCCCTGAATTGTCCTTTTTCCATGACACAGCCTTGTAATTTTGCATCTGACCACTCCATGCTGCTGATGCTCCATAAGGACTTGCAGAAGCTGGAGTTTTTGTGAGCTCTTTTGGTGATATCACAGCCTGAAGCAAGGCTAAGCACCACCTGCACCATATTTATCTACTTGTTTATGGAAGAGTTTCCCCCTCATTGTGTGGATAACTGACCTTAGCCATAGCTAATAAGACATGAGCTTCCTTGAACTCTGCAGCTTTACTCTGAATCTTATAAAACACTTCAGTGTGATCCATATAGCTCCACTGAGCTCCTAATGAACTGAAACACATTCTCTCTCCAGCACTGTCACCACAGACAAGGTGTGGTCCAAGAAACAAAAATAACCTGGCCCAAACTTTGCTTTGGCCATCTGTTTGTGTAGACAAGCTTCTTCCTGGCTACTAGCAGGTTTTTATAAAGTAGAGACTCAAGCAACATATAGATATTTATGCTCCACCCTCCACATCATCTCATCTTACTGCACCAACCATGCAGTGACAAGAATGGCTTGCTTGCTGCAGGCTAACTGCTCCTGCAGCCTCCCCTGAGTGCAGCTGTGTTTCCAGATGTGTGTCTAGTTACTCAGAGACCTCTGGAACTTCATCTCTCCTCGACATTAAGCCTTTTAACAGGTTGGGATCTACCCAGTCTGCATTGAAGAAAATACAATTTTACTTAACATGAACACCCTGTTCAGTCAAACTAGTTCCAGTAAATCAGATGATGTTCTTATCAACCTATTCCAGACATGGCTAACTTTTTTGGTTGGGGTTTTTTTTCCTCCATTTTTTTTTCCTGCAATACACAGCTGAGAACAGGAACTGGCACAAAAGCAGTGGTGCCAGCTAAACTGCCTTGTAGGGGGACATTTTTCACAGGTTACACTATTGTGTTGTTGAAACAAGTCACTGGAATGGGCACAAAAACTCCAGAGTTTCTAATGTTCTTAAACAAAAGATATCAAGCAGTTTTATCCCAGCTGATATAAATAATAATAGTTAAATAACAGCTATTTTACACTGGTTTATAGCTGAGGGGGCTCAAGGCTGTTTCTGTTCATTTGCAGGTAGCGTTTGATGATTTAGGATTCTGTCAATAAACTAATGCTTACAATTAATTTTAAAATGAACCAGTTGAACCAGGACAGTGCTAGAACTCAAGTGTCAAGTGTACACATACATGAAATACAATAAATCCTGAAATACTACTTCAAAATCCAACCAATTTGTCTAATTTGTGGGTTAGTACACGCACAAGTAATATAATCACCTTAATCATTCCAAATAAGCATACAGAGAGTTTCATTTTGTGTTTTACTTTTTCCCCAACAGCTCTATACAAGTTGTTCCTGATGATGTTCCAAGCAGAGCATTCCAAAGAGTCACTCGTGCAGGAAAACAGTTGAACTAAACTCAAGTTGCCAGTTCTTTTCTAATTTTAAGTTTAGCTTTCCCATTCTGAAGGAAGCATTCCTCTCCAATACTAGTTAAAAGAGCTTATCTAATTTAACTTCCATTTTTTCCTTAAACATCTGGGAAATTTCATTTCTCTAATCAGTTTCTTACTTTCCTCCACTAATTACAATCTTGTTTTTTCTACGTATATCATTTCCTGTGTGATAATTTTTTCATCATCGGGTTTCTTGCTCTTTACATATTTCCTAGATGCTGGTGTTCAAGCCAGGAAAATGCAGTTTATTTACCTTGTCCCCGCTCTCCTTTAAAATACCCAGCTAAAATGGGCCTCGAGAAGCTATTTACCCCTGCGTACATCTGAGTAATTTTAGCAGAGCTCTCAAAATGCCACCATCAGCAGCAAATTCTAGGACTTTAATTCACTCTGAGGTGGTGAGATGCCCTCCAGGGCGCTTGGCCACCAGCTGTCCCTCTGCTCCAGGAGGCCAAAGTCACATGCAGAACGGTGACGCTGTCACACGCCACTTCTCCCTTTCACTTTCCCCACTGCCTCTTCTTCCTTTCTCTTTCTCCTTTGGCCCAGGCCACATCTTAATCCCATTCTCAAAATTTAAAGGTTTCCTCCTTTCTCCATGGCTCGTGAAAAGTTACCCTGTAGAGCTACGTTGCTACAGCCTTTTAAATTTGGAGTGCTTTCAGTTTTATCCATATTTTCCTTCTTTTATCACCACAATCCCTTTCATACAGCTTTCAGGCTATTTCATCCATAGCAGGCTAAAATCTGGACTCTTTTTCACCGAGAAAGATACTGTAGTCACATCATGTGCATACTGAATTCCTTTCTACAAGTTAATCAGGAATTTCAGTGCTACTAGTTTAAGTAACAGCACACAATCAGGAAAAGTTACCAAATGCTGCATACAGACTTTCTAGTTTCCATAGTACTAGACTATAATTTAAAAACTTTTACACAACTGCTATAATAAGCTGAATAGTGAAGACTACATTGAAAAACATTAATGTTTATCATATCTACTTATTAGTATCAGGGGCATAAATTTGAAAGTTTTCCCAAGATAGGGCTTTAAGTTTTTTTTCTAAATTACCAAAATTATGAGATTGTATTCAACTGACCTAATGGTTTCATTTGCATTTCACTGTATAAACACAGTGGTATGTTTACCAAACATCCATTTCCTTCTAACCCCAGATGATAGAGCTTTGAAACCCCACCAAAAAAAAAAAAAAAAAGCTTTTTAACTAACAGAAATGTGTTCACAATATCAAAGCAAACTTAAATAAATCATTCATACAGTGTGAAAACTGAAATCTAATGATTCTGAATGAAAAAGCTCTGCAACATAAAAGTTCCTGTAGACCCCCACAATATGTCCAAGCACAACTAAAGACAGACTTACGTAATACATTAGCTTGCAATTGCAAAGGACTCTTCAGGTTTTGTAATCAGTTCTCACACTTAACCACAAACCAGGAAAGAATTGTTATGCTATTTCACAGTTACACACACTGAGTAGCTCAGAAATATGGCTTAGAAATGTATCTTCTTACCAAAGGTAAACACAAGTTTAATTTCTTTCATTCATTTGAGGAAACTGAGGATCAACATATGCTGTTTCACATGCTGATACTTTAAGTAAAATAACAAAGATCCTTTTAAAAACTAAACTCTCTTATAATGAAAAACAGAAAGAAAAGATTTTGTTTCTTTGAGAAGATGATTAGCTTACCTGGTTTTGCCATTCCACACCGACAGCCCGAACAATATTATCAGCTCTTCAGGTACTAATTCTTGCTAACTGGAAGGATATTTTCTCTCTTGCTGGATTAATAATCAACTTTCCTGATAGTTCATTTGTAATTCTCTGCTGGTTAACCCTTTGCAGGGCTCCCATTTTGAACTAAGCAGCCTACACTCTTCGGCTCATTGTAATACAAAAATAACAAAACATAGGCTAGCACATAAATGAGAACTAAATAGCAAACTAAAGAGAAAAAATAAGAATAGATTGCCTTAAAAAACTAAAAGCTTACAAACACTTAAAGCAGGACTTCCTTTCTCTGAAAGACTCTAATTACTTAACCTAGCTGCTGGTAAAACAATGCATCAACAACCTGGGAGCTGTAAAGTCCAATGGCTCATAGGACTGCACGCTCCCAGGAAGCCACAGCCCAACCTCTCATCTTCAGCCAGTGAGCAAGTATGACACAGGCCTGCCTAATTCTGAAAATAACATCTTTTATTAGTGAATAGTGTGCTGAGAAATTGCCACAGTTATCAGTTTGTGCAAGGCCACCCATCTGTGTTGTCAGAAAGCAAGAGCAAGAGTGGCCAGGAGTAAAAATGAGATAAGAGAGGCCCAGAATAGCTAAAAAGGGGAGTTCAAATGAGGTCAGAACAGTTTAAGATGGGATACCTAAAAATTATATATAATTTTTATTTTCAAGTGTAATAGTAGTTACATACATGTTATAAATTACATATATGTTATCAGTTCCATAAAAATTCAATACGGCTCTGGCAGCTCTGTTGTGAAATGAGTAAAAAAAATTATAAAACAAGCCTGATAAAAGAGTTCAGAGATCTCATATAAGAATGTGGAACATTCTGAAGTGCTCACCTAAAGAAATTGGTCTTTAGGACACAGGTGATGGATCTTGGGACGTGCTTTGGTTGTAGACAGAGGTAAGAGGAAAAGAAAAATAAGCTTGTTGCATGGATGACTAAGGCATAACATTACAAAAACAGAAAAATAAGAAAGGGGGGGAAGTCTTCTTTCTGAAAAACAGTGAGTTTGGGGTTTGGATGCTCTTGGAAAAATATAAGAGGTGACAGCTCTATTCACTAACAGAAATGCTTTCCTCATGGATTCTGCTATAGCTGTTTTATTAAATAATACAGCAGTAGTTCTGGTTCTTTCCTTAAAACAAAGGCACAGAGTCTCCCAAAGCTTCTGCATAGAGACTTTAAAGATGAGACTTTATCTATGTCCCTTTGCATAAGAGTAGTCCTACAGCTAATCTATTTTTACACAGCTATGGGTCTCTGCTCTCTGTTCAGCAGTGCCTAATACAGTTTGCTGTAAACTTTCTGCAATATGTGCTGTAGAATTTATGATAAAATGCTATAAACTTTTGAAGCAAATTTATTTCATATTTATGGCTAATTTTATTCTGTGTTTGAAGGAAAACCTTTTAGGAACGCCAATAATGTGAGAAAGCTACAACTAAATTTATTGTTAAGCATCACATCAGTGGTACTCCTGGGGGCTTCTCTTCATGGGAAGAAAGCTTAAACAACGTTTTCTAACCCGTTGGATTGCTTCCCAGAGATGTGATGGCCTACAGAGGCAGTGCTGAACAAAGCAGGCTGGAATAGTAAGTCAGTAAACAACCCTCTTCAGAGGATGGCCACAAATAAGTGCAACTTTGTTTAATAAAGGCGAATTATAGTTATCTTTTGTTCTGCAGTAGGTGCATTATCTTTCTCTCCTGTTCCACCTGACTAAACTGGTAGTATCTTTTCTATCACCTGACTGAGTAGTTGGCTGGAAATAATGGGACCAAACAATCCACCATTGTTACGAGAGACAATGACCTTTCATGTCCTTGGAGCTCGCCATGACCTTTCATCTTCCCTATCCTCCAAGGGTCTCTTCTAACAACTAAAACTACACCCCGTTAGGCTGAATTCCAGATTGTCATAAAAAGCCCCTTCCTTTCGAAACAAAACCAATTTTTACACCAAGGTGGTGGAGAAACACAGGTCCATTGTTCCTGCACAGATGGAAGTTAGAGTTACTAAGGCAACAGCTCTAATCCCTCTTTTTACCACCTTTTTCACATCATTGGCCTATCAAGTGTGCTACCTTTTAACTCATAAGCTCAAAAGCTGGTAGTCTAACTGACTGCCCTAATTAGCTACGATTTTCACAGTACAGACAACATGATGAGCTAATCGAAATTTGCAAAATAATGACGTACCTCCAGCAAATATTCCTCCTCCTGAGGCCCAGTCTTAGAATAACAATAATGAGACCATTATTAGAGGAGGGCATTAAAATGCTGCACTGCTGCTAAACAGAGAACTTAATTGTTCTGGTCTTGTCCATTGAATCAACAACCTATTGTTGTGGACTTGAAAAATAAAGGACTGGAGAATGGGTGCCATAATGATTGGTCTGTGCTGCCATACCAGCACTCTGTAGAATTGTTTTCCTTTTGAAACTCTTGATGGACTAGTAGTTTTGTTTAAAACTAATATAAAAGCCAATTGTCTGGATAAAAAGTCCTATTTATTGAAATCTTTAGAAGCAGTTGCATGGATTTGTTCATGACCCCCAAGATAAAAACACAGAGACCATAATAATGCTATTTGTGGCGACCACTGCTTGTAGTGACAGTGCTTGTAGATAAGGCTGTCCTGTCTAGCTACTGCAAAAGGAAGGAAGGCATTTCCTTTGCAGACAGCAACCATGGCAGAAGGTCAAATAGTGGACAGACCCAATTCATCTGTGAAAATAAGGATTTTTTTATGTTTTTTTTAATGGCCTTATATGCTTGGTCATCGTTTACAATTCAGGGTTTAGGACAAACTGATAAAGGTATCTCTAATCAGTCACAACACAGACTTTTTTTTGCTAATTAGTTTTTAGATATTAAAAGTGACAGACCTTGTTTTTTTTCTTCACCTCTACAGAATTATACCCTAAATTTTGCCATTTGGAAACTGAATAATATACACCTTGAGATGCAGTGACTGAACTGATGCAAATTGTAGCTTTACTGTTAGCTTTGGATAGTCTTTATTAAATCTGGGACTGGGAAGAAGAGACATCTAAAACCTCTGACATGCCTTTTAATCTTGGGGGATTTTTAATTGTTAAGAAATTAGAAACTACAGCTTTTCACAAATGTTTAAAACAAACGTGGTCTTGAGAAAAAACATTCTCCCAAATAAAAAATAATAGTTTTATTACATAAAATCATTGTTAATTAACACTATCCTGGATTCCTCCCTTAGCTTTCACTGCAATAGGACAGTTGAAAACACAAACAACAATAGATTTACACTTTGGGATGCAAACTAAAATCACATCTTATTGTATTTTTATTGTTATGCCTCTTAATTCATTTTTCTATACACAAATTCCTCAAAAATAAGCTGGGACTCTAGATTAATATGGACAAGGAAAAACTGTAGCATTTGGGCTTGCAAGAGTTTCCACTGGTAATGTGCTATTGATTTCAGTGGGAAAAAGTTTAGGGTTTAATTTTTCTCATTTCTATCAATATATTTTAAATCAAACTGAGAAAACTAATCGTGAAAAGAGGGAAAAAATAAAAGGAGAAACCAAAAAATATCCAAAAGATATTTTCAGCACTTCTGGGAACTGCTCATAAAATAAAAAAAAAATTTCTTGCATGCATTTGCAGAACATCTTTTCTTTAAATTCCTTTCTTTTGTAAATTGAAAAATGCCTAATATAAAGTAGTATTAAATTGTAAATAAGACCTCTTGCTTCATTCAACCCATGCTTTGCTTCATTTATCTTCATCTTGTTAGGCTAAATTAATTAACAATCTCTGTGTTGCACACTTTCTCTTTTCATTACATCAAATAATGGCCTGGATATGGAAGAAAACCCTCACCACAGGGATCTTGAAACACTACCTTGAGGAAGAGTCTCTTACCTGTGCACTGCTGTAGCAATATTAACTACTTGGATGTCATGACATTTATTAAATGGATCCTTCAATCCTTCACCACTGTAAAATAATTGTTCTGATTTTGTGAGAAACAAAATTGTGTTTTTAAAAAAATCAGGGGCTCGCAGTTGATCATGTTTACAATTTGTGAGCCACAAGTACTCAAAAGAAAGGAAGCAGCTAAATAGAACCTCTAATCAATGTTTTATTTAATATAAAAAAACCTGCAACTTGAATACAATTTCTGGCCAATTGTGTATACAGTCCCAAAATGTATTAATGTGTCAAATTACCCAAACCAAGTTGCCATATCATCTGTTTGTGAACGTTCTGTATATAATTAATTGAGTGTCTGAGACAGTTTCATGGGTAAATCTGGTTATTTAGATATTGTAATGGGGTGCAATGTGCTAAACTATTAGGCAAGTTTGCTTCCTTTAACCTACATTATGGCATCTAGAGCAAAAGGACAAAACAGTAAAGCCTTTTTTAATCTCACCCTGATCAAACAACCCTCTTTCTCCAATCACAGCTTTGTGTGTGATATCTTTCTGCTAGTGTTTCTTATTTAATTAAAACAGACACTGACAGAAGGACATGGATTAGGACTGTAATGATGCATTTACTTAGATTAATCGGAGGCTCCTTTTGGAGTAATGGCTTAAACAAAGAACAAAAGGAAATTGTTATGAAACAGCCTTTTATCCCAGGCAAAGGTCAAATTATGAGGTTTTTAATTTTGTCAGCCTCTGTTATATTGGACCTTTCTGCTGGAACATGAGAAGTGCTTCTCTCCCCTTCGCCCCCGAGCCAAGCCAGTTATTATAATATAGCCATTAAAGCTGCAAATTAAAATGTCTGATTTTAAACCAGGTTGCTTAGCTTTCAAAACCCTCTAATTAGCATGTTGTGCATTGTTGTGAGGGAAAGAAACCTAACATGCTAATGACCTGCTGCCAGGTGACCACACTGCTGTGCAAAATAATACAGGCTCATTCAAGTAGTAGTAATAGCAGTAACAACACCAGCTCTCATGAATCACCCAGCTCCAGGTCTGCTCTGCACCACATGTGCTTAAAGAAACAAGAGTGCATCCAGCCAGAGATCAGAGTTCAGTAGTCAGCACAAGAGATTGTTGTATGTTAACTGGGAAGGAGTCTGTGCCCATTCAGACACTGTGAGGCAGGAGAAAAATATTTGAATTCATCATGGGCCAGGTGATACTTGGGCTGGGCACAGGGAAAAGCACAGAACAAAAAAAAAATTTCCCCTTTTGGGCAGAAGTTACAGATACACTTCTGAACATCTCAAAGTAGAGAGCCCCAACCTGCTGTGATAAATTCTGGTTTTGTTCTTTGTTCACAAAAGGGCAGCAAATGCACGAAAACACCCCAAAGACAGGCACATTCTTGCCCTTTCCCAGTTTACCATTCATTGCAGCAAGTTCATTGAACACACAAGTTAGATGATGGTATATTCTTACAATATGCTACAGAAGAAAGTCTGGTAATGCATCTTCAAGTACTCAAACCAAATAGAAAACATTTCCTTAAACCTCGTGGTACTTGAGGCTCTAGGTTTTTGAATATTGGATTTTTAGCAAACTTATTTCACACAAAATTTCAAAAGAAAAGAACTCTCACATTCCAGTGACAAAATGAAGCTTTAACTAACTTCCTTTTTTCTAAACTGCAGAAATATTCATTAGTCTTCTGTGCCACCAGCACTGTGCACAGACCCAACTCTCCTCCTGCCACTCAGTCCACATCTCTGGCAAGGCGAAATGTCACCCAGCACCCAGGGGAACACGACCTGACACCAACAGAGAGGCAGAGCTTTGCCTCCAGTGCCAGCACTGGGTCCAAACAGCAGCAGGAGCTGCCCAGCACCACAAACAATGCCATCCTGAAAAGGCCAGAATCATTAGCAGGCAAGACTAACCCCACTTGACCTGCCTTTTACCAACAGTTGAGGGAAAAACGACTTTGTTTGTAACTCGACATCTCGGCCACAAAGATCACGGCCCAAGCCCTTCCAGACATGCCAGGACAGCGTTGACAGCGTTCCTCAGAGGTCACCCTAGGAGGAAGTTGGATAAGATGTTGAGCAGCTATGCTGGCCTTGATGTCTGCTCATCCCCAGAAATCTCCTGCCTTTCCAAAGTGATCCCTAGCTGACTGTTAAGGGACAAGGATGACTGCAAAGTGGCTTCTCAGTAATTTGTAATCCTTTGTTGTATTATGTTTTACTTACAACTTCATCAGCCTGGAGGGAAGCTACTGTGTGAATTCAAACCCCAGTGTCCCCCAAAACTGCTACTCAATGAAAAACACAGTCCAGTTCCTCTCCAGATAAATTACCATGTGACTAGGTTAAGCAAATTAAACTATATGTATATATTATATATTATAATCTCAAACCCATGTGTCAAAGCTCTGTATTGCTTGTCTTCTTTTTACACAGATTCTGCCACATTTTTGCCACTGTACTCCCTAACCATGTAGTCCCAATCCTGAAAAACAAAGACAACTTGACTTGGAAAATATTAACATGATTACATGAAAGCCACTTACATGACCTACATAAAAAAAGGAAACTACACTCATTTACAAAGATAGAAAATTCAATTTACTTCACACTCAAATACCTGAGCTGCTTAAAAAGTGGCAGACAAAACGTTAGATAAAATTAGCTACATAGCTACATTCAGTCCAGTTAGAAATAGTCTGAACTTAACAGTAGTCTCCTACAACTTGGAGATATCACTGTCATCAGCCAGTGCTACCATTTATTTATTTGTTTAAACTTCTGTTCAGCCAAGATAATCACATCTTAAGATATGTGAACCTGTTTTCACAGACACATGTATCATCCACCAGTGTTCTTTGGCCGCCTTGTAGTTATTTTTTCCTGAATAAAACCACCTCTGTGAGACAGAAAACACACTGCTAAGTTTATTTATAAGGAAAAAAAAAAAAAAGAGCTAACATCTAACAAAAAACAGACTTTGTGTATAGTGATAGGTGGCTCCATACTTTACAACTCACAGTCAGGAAATTATCATTATTTTCCTTTGTAGAATTCAACCTAACAGTGTGTTTTAGAGGCATCTTGGTATGGCTACTGCATTGATATGCACAATGCAAGTACAGTTTCCCAAAAGTTCTATTTGTTCCTTAAAATATATTAAGTATGCCGACACTCTTCTAGTGAGTAAGTAATAAAATCTGCATTAGTATCCTACACAGAATATGAATTCATGCTTTAAGATCAGAGCTGCTTTTACAGCAAATTATCTGCATCATTTCCCATTGAGCAG
Source organism: Rhabdornis inornatus (assembly GCA_013397075.1). NCBI lineage: Eukaryota > Metazoa > Chordata > Aves > Passeriformes > Rhabdornithidae > Rhabdornis > Rhabdornis inornatus. The sequence continues at coordinate 202,876 of VWZS01007229.1, forward strand.
CTAGAGAGCTGTCCAGGTACAGCCTGTGCCTCCATGAATGTGGTACTTCATGCCCCGTGTTTTTTGCTGAATATCCATGTGTTATGTAGAAAAACAAGTCAAAAAACAGCAGTAACCTAAGAATCCAGTGCAGGAGCCCGACAAGATCCAGGCTGTTACAGCAGCAGAGGCTCAGCACAGTAGGCACACTGGTAAAGAAGTCAAATAGTGCACAGTCCTGCTGCTTTGGTGCAGAACAAGGCACTGATTAGCCTTGGACATGTCACAAGTTCACGTGGCTCCATTAAACTGTACCTCTGAGTAACCACAGTGCTCTGTCACATTGACCCCGGGCACCCTGGTGGCCAGCACTGGGCAAAGACAATCTGCTCCCTCACTTTTCCAGCATCCCTCTCATACCGAGCAAAAGTCACAGTGTGTTCTGCACGGATGGACAGCAGAATAAAATGTGCCTTCAGGGAAAAAAAAAAATGTCAAGTCATGGAAATTCCATGCATAATGTGTAAGGAGATTTGACCTAAAGAGAGGAAGGAAAGGGAAGTGAGTTCCTGCTCTGTTTCTTTACTCAAGTAGCCCCATAGACGAGTGTGTGGTTACATATATGTTGGTGTACCCATATAATTTAGCCTGTACAGTAGGGAAATGCACTTACATACTGGAACCTATGTAACAGTCATACAATGGAACCAAATTCTCTTGTCTGAGTCAACAGCTTGCACAGAACAGCAATTTTCTCTATCATCACACACCATGAAGGAAGAATGGTTCTTATCTCTGAGCACCAGCAGCTGCTCTCTGGGTTTGCCCCATTATGCACAGCCTCTCTCTGTTTTCTGCCTTCTCTACAGGTTCACTGCACCCTGCTCTACCTGCTCAGTCCATACTGGCATCACTGTATGCACAGTTTTTCACTGTATGCACAGTTTTTCACTGTATGCACAGTTTTCTGTGTCTGTCAGATGACAGAAAGCAGAATTCTCTGCTCCTTGGGTTTCCAAAACACTGCATCTGGTCCACACAAACCAGCTCTCTTTCAGCCCCAACTACAGGACCAAAAAACTTAGATACCTGAATTTGAGTCAGATTGCTACATTCACCACTAGAAATTCTTTTTACTATTTAACTCCTTTGAAGTCCTAGATATCACAACTCACTCCAGAAATCCATTCCCATCTGAGTTGCAATACAATGCACAAAACTGCTCAAATCCTTTACAAATTTCTTATTTGAATTTGTTTTTTCACCCCTGAATTACCATTGAACTTCTCACCCAACATGCTAAACACTCTTCACAACTGGAGCCTTCATATTTTTTATCTGCTAAATTTTCAAGTCCTGAGGATAAACTAGGTAAATTTTGGAAGAAAAAAAAATTTAAAAAAAAAAATCACACAGCCAACTCCATCCTTCTGGTTATTTTCACTCGATTTCAATAAATAAGGCTATTACATTCCATAGTGTCTTCTGCAAAAGAATACAATCTATGCAATTCATCAGTGATTTTATAATGAGTGTCAGAAATTAATTTCATAAATTATTTCATATTGTAGGTGTGTACATGTATATATACAAAAAGAGTCTGTTCAGGGATTTCAGTTTGCTGTTGAAGCCAGCACATCTTAGAGACAGAAACTACCATGAATCTAAAATTACAGTGTCAGACTTACACCCATAAGATAATCATGTAGTGAACTTCGGTATCTCCTCATAAAATGATTCATTAGGCAACTTTTAGCATTTGACCTACAATTTTCCCACTAGTCAAAATTTCCCAATCAGTATTGTCCAGTGAAGGAAGCACACAGAAGTGCAACGCCTCCTTTTGACTCAGTATCTGACGTGCTATTTACCTCTTCATGCCTGGGTTTACCTCGGGGTAAAACAGGCAAAACATCTTTAGAAATCACCTTTCTCTACTGCTTTGAGATCTCCTGTGAAAAAGGAGGAATGAGAGAATCTGACCCTCTAAGCAGTATGAAACAGGGGTCACTCCAAAATGAAACCAAATAAATGAACATAAAAGTTTGGTGCTTGCTTGATTTTAATTGCATGGGTTGGACTCGATTATTTTAAAGGACTCTTCCAACCCAGTGATTCTGTGTGGGATTTTCTATCTCTGCTGTTGGAGCTTTCAATACCCAATCAGTCAGTTGTACCTCTGCATTGTTTTATTACAAAGTGAATCAGAACAGACAAATTAATCAAGCCAGGACAGTGAGTGCACTATGTTTACATGATATATCCTGTCCATATCTGCCTTAGGTTCAGACTGAAATCCTGTTCCAGCTGCATCAGCTTCCAGGCTGACAAATCTTTCTGAAGCTGTGCCACACAGTGTTTCAGGCCTGAAAGGTGCTGCAAGCAGGCACTTCCACTGCACTTTTCAAAGTCCCAAATATCAAAGTTTTATACATTAAACATCCATCAAAGGTACACCTGTTACAGTTTACTGATATGTACTGTCCAGTCTTGGAGCACTCTTTTTTTCCAGCCCAAATAATTATTAGTGTTTTAAATCTTTCCTTTCTAAAGAGTGGAAATTAAAATATAACCTATATAGAAAGAAAATACTATAAACCACATCACAGAGACTCACTTATAGCTCACTGTCAAAGAGCTTGGGGTAATAGATTTTGAAAAAGTGTCTGTTTTGGTATATATGAATATTTTGGGGTGTGTCTAAATCTTTGTGAAATGTCTATTGCAATGCAGCTGGAAGCTATCATGCTCATGGAAACTAAAGGAGTTCAGTAAGCAGAGTGATGCAAATAAGTAAAAGCACCTACATTTTCTAATTACTGTAATCAATTTCAAATTCCACCAAGCTAACTTAACATGTCTATAGAAGTTTTGCTGGTAACCACAGAGAATGAACTATACAACTACCTGGTTTCTTCAACCTTTGTGAAAAATATGATTATCCCAAATGGGTTTTGAAATTATTAACCCAAATGGGTTTCTATGGTTTTTTTTTAGTGCATATATGTGCACACCAATGCATGTGTGTGCATACATATATGCATGTATAGTTACATTTAAGTAAAATCATTAGGTTGTGTTTTCAGCTTTTTTTTTTTCAAAGCTCACCCCTTAGAGGAGATGGAAATACAAAGGCATTTCTCTGCTCTGGTACCTAAAAGAGGACATCAGGAGGTGCAGGATAGAGCAAGGGCTGCACGTGAACAGCCTCAGGGAACAGATGCCTCAGCAAAGGAGGAGGGAGCAGAAGTCAGGAGGGAATGAGGATGGCAACAGCTTGGGTGAGCCCAGGAACGCCCTCCAAAACTGCAGGAACTTCTGCCTAGCATCTGTATTTGATGGGAAATGTTGGCAAGCACTTCCTTCCAACAGACTCCTTCAGATTCTAAAAGGGATGTGAGAATTTAAAGAGTTAAATGCATAAATTTATAGCAAGGTTTAAGATAGTCCTATATACAGTGACTATCTCAAATCCTAGACAGATAGAATTTTCCTTTACTTTTTTCCCTTCATGGCTGCACTTTTTTGTCATAATGAAATACACAGGCAGCCTTCACTTGGTAAAATATTTGTGTTGCCATGCAGTTAAACAAATGTTTTTTCATTTTCTTTTAAAATAGCCTCCCACCCATATTTCTCTAAACAGTGGCCCATCAGTCCAGCTGCATAACATGTACAAGCTGAGCAGTAAAGTCTTATCTTGCCCCTCATTAAGAGGGTCCTTTCCTTATTTCATTAGCCAGAACACATGGGGAATTACTAGGACTTCAAAAATAATGGAGTACATCTGCAAGGAATCCCGATTTCATAATATCCCCACATTCCACTATAACCCACAGCATCTGAGCAGCATTCAGCATCACAGTTTTAGCACAGGCAAGTGCAGGAGACCAAGGTAATTTTTTCTTTTCCTTTTTTTTTTTTAACTCATGGGCATTTCATAACTCCATTCAGTGCACTTTTTCTTCTGTTTTTATTGTCCCTGATTCTTTGTCTCAAACATGAAGGATTCACAAGTAAGAGTATCAAATTTATGGTGAATGCCTGCTATTATAATCTTACAGTTGTCTGCCCTGCAGTAGGGAAGATTTGCATAGTGTTTAAATGGGCAAGATCTATACAAACTATAGTTAAAATACTATTACATTTATACGTTTTTCTATACCAGCTAGTAAAAAAATAATATTTTATTCCACTTTAGGGCAACATTTTAGTGCAATTAAATGAAAAAGGCTTAGCTCTGCTACTTCTTTGAAAAGAATCATGACCAAAAAGACACAATTTTAGGACACATACCTGGAAGATGATAAAGAAAATCTCACCACTTCCATATGAGGCAATATCACAACCAAATATACCTTGCTGATATTTAAAATCTGATCATATTCCCTTCTGTAATTCTTTCATCTGTGTGCACAATTTATACAGGAGCTTTGAGAAGGGAAAGAATGAAGCACTTGCCTTTAACCCCGACGGGTTTTTATATGGGGTTGTTTTTGTTGGGTTTTTTAAATCATTATCCTCTCCCTTCCCATCACTGGTGACCATCACTGCAGCACCATGCCTCCAGCTGTGAGCTTGAACACACAACTCCCTGAAGCCAAAACAAATGGTGCTTTTCTGATTTAGAACAAGGGACACTGGAAGTAGGGGGAAAAAGGCTTAAGCTTTCCTTTCCTTTTGAATTTCAGTGTCACCTCTCTTAGGGAGCATATGACACAGCAACCTAGCCAACATGACAAATTACAAGAATAGCTGCAGCAATTAAGATTACAGAAAATGATCAGATCTTTTCGTGGCAATTAAATATGGTGTCACCTTCAGGGGGAAAATGCTTTAAATCATATTTTACATGACATATTTGGTAAACCACGCAGCCTCACCTGTAAGGCTTTTCTGTTATAACCACGAGGTGAAAAGTTGTTCACCTGTTTCTCCTCTCAGGAAGAGCTATTGCCTAAGAGGAGAAGAATTCCCACTTGCAGGAAATCCAGGGCATGGTAGACACAGACAGACAGAAGGATGGATGGAGGGATAGATGGATGGATGGAAAATATCCATAAGTAAAAGGACAGAAGATTACTTTGGCCATTGTGCAACAGTTACAGGAAAAGAATTTAAAAGAAAAGTGTTTTTTTTCTCCCCATGAAGTCCAGAGTACACATTTTATTATAGTGAACACTGACTTAATTTTCCAAGACTCAGCCTGAGACAACAGCAGCTGACTACTAGCCTAGCAGCGAGAAGCCTAAAATTAGTATTTTTAAAAGCCTTTTTATTCTCATAAAATTTGTACATTAAAACTGACATTTTAAAAGGTTACTTCTGTGGAGAGGAACTAGCAGCTATCAAAATCTAAAAACACCAATCAAATGCAAACGTGTTTCAAACTAAACTCTGGATAGTGCAGACAAATCACCGTGCCAAGCAGCGGCGCAGAGCGGGCGAGAGCTTTGGGAAAAATTATAAATTAGGTAAATCTTCAAGTTATAGTATTATTGCATCAAAGCTGTGGTTTAGACATCCTAGTGCTAACTGCCAAACTGTCTGCATTATTCTACGTTGTTAGCCATCCTAAGTGGATTTCCAACCACTTCAAACAAATTATCAATTCCAATTGAGCGGGTTCGTGATAGAGCCAGAGAAAAAGACTTTCTTTTAAAGCTTGTCTGCTCTGTTTTTCTGCCCTACTATAAAATATACCTTATTTGTATGGGTTTTTATACATGTTCAGGTAAGAAAAACCAGCTACTCATTAACATGTCCACAAGTGTATTAAAATTACATTCAGCCCAGTCTTTTATATGTAAGTTTTTTTTTATCTATCACATACAGCTGTAAGTAGAAGAGACAAGTTAGTCCAAGGACATAATGTCTTTCAGGCTCTATAGCACTTAGCAGGTTACTGGGCCTCCAAGGCCTCACAGATTTAACCAAGACTTTTCACACAATCAGGTAGAGAGGGCTAAGCCACTCAGCAGATGTCCCATTCAGATAACAAAGAGAATATTTTAGTGACAATGTGAGAAAACAACAGTAAAAATGGTGGAGAAACCCACTGAACCATAGAGCTCTTTTTTTCTTTTACAAAGAGCCATCGACTGGAGTTTGACTGTGACATTCACTGTCAAAGGGAAAGTCAGTTGTACAAGTTTTGTCACAAAAGATCCAAATAAGAATCAACTACAACAATGCTGGGCAATCTTCTATATTTTAATTTCCACTCTGGATATAGGTTGCATTCATAGAAGATCCATTAAAACAGCACGTTAGTGTATGAAAGATTCCTGTCATGCATGTCATCATTAAACTGATCTACAACATCATCCTTAATGATTCCATGGCCCTATTGCTGCAGCTGTTCCTCCAGTTCCACCTCAACACTGCAAGTTTTCAGCGTCCTCAAGTCCAAATTAGCAATTTTAGAGGTTTCAAATGAGAGGTGTCTGTTGGTGCCCAAAATGTTCTGCACCTACTTGCAGAGCAGGGAAGAGGTGGAAGCACTGTGGTGTGAACAAAGCCAGTTTTAGCACTTGTTAAGGTCACTTCAGTTCCTCAAGTGGCTCTTCTTGGAGACCATTACCTCAGCAAAATGCACACACCAAACCATAATAATAATGGAGATAACCCATCTGAAGAACCACGTTTGGGGTGTGGTTTTGAATTTGAATCAGGGAAAAGATGACTACACACTCCGTGTTCCTGCTCTTCTCTAAGGCCAAGTTTAAATAAAGAAGAATACTTTTCAGCTATCTTGGACCACATTTCAATGGCAAGGGAGCTGTGAATGAAAGAAGTTTACAAAGGGGACTGTTAAACATTAAAGCATAGTATAATCACTGTATGAATTAGTCATAGCCAGTTTAGGCACTGTCCAACCCACTTTCCAACCATCTGCAACAAATGTGCTCCATTAAAACAGAACCATATGGAAAACAAGCTAGCAATTAACACAGCTTCTATGCATACCTCTAATACAGCACAGATTTCAAACTTTGAGTGAAACTGACTGCTGAATTACTTCCATATTGCTGCTGTTTAGACCTTGGCAACACATATTTATCCTCACTCACCACAGTATGTCATCCCAAGATACTGCTATATCATCAAAATAAGCATGAAAAAACCACCCACAACTGAGCCACTCATTGTGGTTGATAGCCTCTGTTAATAAAATATTTGCAGATCAAAGTATAACAGACTTTTTCAAAGATGTGTAATACACTACTTACCAGTCAGTATCAAAACAAATAGATAATGCAGGGCAAATCGATTAATTTAATTGCTAATTGGTGATATCTTGTACTATGGAACAAAACAACTCCAGCCTTCTCCTCTCCCAGATTTTCTGAGGTGCTGGAGATGCTGCACGTAACACTGATATTTCCAATCCAAAGGAGATATGCAGAATTCCTAGTTCCAAAACTCAGAGCATTCAGAATGCTTGAGGATAGTAATATTCTGGTTATTTTTCTTTAATAAAATAACAAAACAAGAACGCTTCATGATTTTATCTGAGTGTACAAGACGTAGAAAGGGAAGTGTATGATTAAAAAAACCTGATTATAAGCAAAATCAAGTCAAAGTGAAGTGCCAGTGCTCAGTATTATATATACTATATATATATATGTGCCTTTCAACACAGTCCAGAGCTCTTCACTTGAAAAGTCTGGCTCCTTATCTCACCCTGTAGACATTTGTTCACTTCAGCTCAACAGTTCAGCCTGCAAGGTTTGGTGAGGGAGGTAAAGCCCCAGAGAAACAGAGAGGTTGGCAGAGACCTCTGGAGGCTCACAGCAGCTCACACTGCTCAGGTAAAGAAAACTTAAACACTGTACTAAACAATTAAAAAAAAAAAAAAACAAAAAAAACATACTGAATATTAAAAACACGACATTTCCAATGCAAATTAACCTGCTTTAAAACATGTAATATTAAAACTGGGTGGATTTTATACTTGTTTGGAGGTTTTTTTTTAAGTAACCAGAATTCTGTTTCAAAGCACCCATATTTTCTCAATTATCCAAGAAGTTAAAAAACTAACTACAGGCATCATTCTGCCACAGATTCCCCAATACTCCAAAGAAGAGACTCACTTCATGAAATATTATCCCAGTACCTACACAATTTCAAAAGCATTGAAATTCTTGAAGCAGCCTTTCATGATTCTAGGTCATCATGGGCCACACTGTTTCCAAAGATCCACAAGAAAACAGGATGAGCCTGGACACAAAAGATTTAGAAGCAGTTTCCCCCATTGACTGAATTGTTCACACAGAAGTTTCTCCCTCATTAAGCAGAAAACAAGAAGAAACTGCAAAATAAGCTCCACCTTTCTTCCTGTGTGCTTTTCCTGCCTTCAAAGGTTGGAATACTGACAGCAATAATACACTGTCCAAGCCTAATAGATTGATGAAACAATATAACTTAGTTGTTATTATATAGGTCCACAGCTGCTTCTGAATTTTGTCCTTAGAATTGTCAATTGTAATAGTTATATAGAAGATATGATGCCTGTTGATGGATTTTAATTACCAGCATTTCAAGCTGTGTAATTAGACTCCAATTTTCATTTTTTCCAGAGAGAAAAGTTCTAGAAAGCTTTGTCTGAAGATGTTCTTCCACCTATTACACACCCATAGGCTTAGGCACTTTGACAGAAATAAAAGGATATAAACACGAATCATTTTAAAATTCACAGTTTGGGGAGACATTATCAGCAATACTTAAATACCTAACACAAACAAGAAGCCATTTGGCTTAAAAATATACCCATAGCATCTGAAAGAGCTGAGGTATCATTGAATGGGATTCTGATTTACAACATTTTGGTTGAATAAAAAGAAGGTTTCAGTGACAGCCATATTAAACATCAGTTTGCAAATATGACTTTAAGTAAAGCACATGTATGTGTCAAAAACTGGCCTTCTGCCACTATATTTATTTTCTACATTCATTAAGTAAATGATAGCTAGCCAAAAAGTCCAAAAATATTCAAATGGTATTAGTACTGCAAAAAAATGCAATGCTTTGGAATTAGCACCTAAACCTCCTGCATCCCCCATAAATTCTGACTAATTAAATTCCTGCTATGTTATTCCTCCTGTTTTCCTCACAGCTGTTTCATATATTTTCACCTGTTTCACTTCTCTTTTTGTTCAAGTAGCAAAAAAAGCTTAACCTTCCTTGATTGACAGAAAGAAATAACAATATTTAATTAACATCACTTCATATGTGACAAACCTTAAACTCCACTCAGCCAATAAGGCTCTATGAAAGTATTCGCCCAACATTTTTAAAAGCTTTTTAAGAAAGCTCAGAACACTGTGTTCTTAATGCAAAAGCACATGCCGAGTTAATTATGGTCTTATGCTTTGACCAAAAGTAGGATTTGTGGGATTTTCTTTTTCTTAAGTCAAAGGATTCAAAAGTAATTTATGAATGATACTGAAATAATGCACGAATTAGCTGCTAACATGCTGTTAGTTTCAAGTGTTAATAATTTTTTTTTTCATGTACTGGGAGGGTCAGCATTAAAGCCATGCTGACTTGAAACTCTATTTATACTAAAAAGTGTATTAACTAAACAATCATGTTATTCTACAGTCCTCCTACTTACTTTTAGGTTATTGCTCTTGACTAGGTTACTTGTTTGGGAGACTTGTGCACAATTTCTGCCAATTCAAATATAGACGTTTCCAGAGCTAAACAAATCCTGTAACAGTGTCACACATACTCTCCCTGGAGTTACTCCTTTGTGTACACGATGTTTAATTCATGTTCCCACATCTTTGTGAGCAGTTTCACTTCAGGTGTATACTGCACACATCCTCATGCCTCATTGTTGGGCTCTTTAAGCAACTTGCTTTACCATGACCTTGTTATTACTTACAAAGCAAATTGTTTTGCTGTGACCTTGTTATTACTGACACGTTTCCAAAGGGGTCACAAATCGATTCACAGCACACTCTCAGGTGTGTGTATGTGTGTACAAATGTAAAATGGCCACAATTCAGTAATGTTTATCAAAAGCATTGCTATCTATGTCTCAGTTGGATTTTAAAGAGCATCCAATTTCCTGTAGGTTATTGATTCAGAATGTGATCTCGGGCTCTAACCCACATGGGGTCTGCACCACTTGTGTCCCACCCTGTAGCTGACAGGCTGAAAGGGCACTCAGGCTGAAGCAGCTTGTGGAAAAAAAGAGCCATGGACAATTTTCTCTCCCTGCCTTTTCCCTTCCCTCTGTGACATGTTCCTCAAGAGCAGACTGAGCCAGGCAGAGGCCAATAAAGACATCCTGCAAGGCCTTCCCTAGCTCCAGCCTTATCCAATTCCAGCCTGGGTCAGGACCAAGCTGAATTTCCCTCGTGCTATTCGACCAGTTTCTATATTAACTTCCTTTTTATCAGTAACAATAAACACTAATAACCATAAGCATTCACCCAATGCTTTCTAACAATCGTTTCTGTTAGGATAATTTTAGTAAGCTATAAAATTGTTTCAGCAAGATAAAGTTCTCTCAGAAATGGTGGAAGGAGTTATTCTCTAACAACAAGGTATGGGGAAGATTAGTATGCCATAGTGTTATGAACCCTTGCCTAACACTTTTACATCTATTCTGCCTACTTTATTCCTCTTGCCACAGTAACTCAATGAACTCCATGTGACTATTTAGTTCTTTGCAAGAGGAGTGTGCTTTTAAATCAACAACACAAAATGTGAAGTCATTTCTGCACTATCCATTCAGCAAAGAAATATGATCCAAAAGTAATGTATTCTGCAGCTCACACTTCTACTGCATTATTTCAGAGAGGGTTTTTTTTTTTCTGTTTGTCCTATTTCAGAGGCTTTGAAAACATCTTCAGCATATTCAATCACCAGTAAGGTTGGGGTTGCAGAAAAATGACATAGTACTATGATACAGGATTAAGGGAAAGGCCGTGTGCACTCAGACTCAGGGAAGAGTATGGCTCAGTGGCCAAAGCGAAATAATGCAGAAATAGGATAAATTTAGGGACAGGTGAGCTGGGGACACCGAGCCTGCATGTTGAGGAAGGGCACTTGGGCATCTGGAGGCAGGGACTGGGCAATGCAAAGCTGCAGCAAGTGCAGCTCCAGCCTGTTAAAAGCAGTGTCAAACTGGGCATCCCAGCAGCCACAAAACCAGGGGAACTGAAGCTCTCAGAACCAAGACAGAAGTTAGGAAGAGCAGTACATCATAAATGCCAGAGCATCCACTTCTGTGTCTTGCTGCAAGAGATAAAGCAGCTTGCCAAGTAGCAAGTAAATGTTTCTACTTCCATCTGATTTTTTTAACTTTGTATGTAAGACACTTTTATACAGAAAATGTGCAAAACATGCATAGTTTTTCACAGAATAGGATGCCAGTATTACTTTAAATAATACTTTGAAAAAAAAAGCTGCAATGACTGAAGTGATAGGAGAAATGAGAACTGCTTAAAAAACTCTCAATGGTCTCTCAAAAAAACCAAAAAAAATTTCTATTTAAGTTTTCTATGTTTTAGTTTCTCTTCTTGCAATATCTGCCGATATAATGCAAGGACAGACTTCGGAATAAGAGCAGCTCTAGAATATGTAACGTTGTTACAATTTGTAAATTTATTAATTTTTAAAAAGACGCACAGATCCAAAGCGCAATTGGACTTTTCTCATCCAATTTTTTTTATAATCCCTTGTATCTATTTAAGAGATGAAACAAATCAAATAAAAAGACAGGAGGAATCTAGACCATGGTAAAATAAAGAAGAAGGGACATAACTAAGGAACAGAGGAAAAAAGCAAGGGATGAGTGCATACTTAATGTCATAGAACATATCAGTTTTAATTCTGATATTTCAGTGCTAAGGTTTTGGATGCCTTAATTCTATAAAGTATACATTTTTATAAGCCTCTATCAAAAGTACTAATCATTTAGAGAATATCAGAAAACCTTCAGGAATATTTCCCCTCAACTACCTAGTAGAGAAAGACTGTAAATTGTTCTAAAATATTTGTGATGGTAACCCCCTCTTCTTTCACTCAATACTCCCAGTCTTATGCTTGAATAGATGAAGGAGAAAAAGGCTTATTGATTATTCAGTCAGTGATGTCTCTTGGATAAACAGAAAAAAGGTTTGCCACAGAAAATATCTACAATGAACTCAAGATAATTAGGGGGGGAAAAAAACCGACAAACAACTCTTCATTCATCTGCTAGAGAAGTTACTGCATTTCTAGCCCAGAAAAAGCAATTATTCAGACCTTGCCTCCTCTATTTCCTACATTGCTTCCTTCTTCTGATGAACAAGAGACCTTTCAACACAGATGTGGTAGTCTTGCTTTCTTTTCTGTTTTCTGCCCACAAGTAAATTTATTGCTCACGCCAGGTTGACAGCCTCCAGAACTGAAAGGGCTCCATTTATCCTGGGAACAGACACACCACTGGCCACACTGGCCTCTGCTCATTGCCCCACCAGTCTGAGCTGACCCTGACCCAGAAGCAGCCAGTGTCAGCAGTGGGCACATAGATCAAGTTCCATTTCCATTCCAAGCCTCACCCATCCCTGAAGCTGCCAAAGAGCCAGCAGGCAGTGCTGGTGTCCATGGGTGAACACCAGTGTGGGTCTGAACCATCAGCTAGCACAGCACAGAGAATCTAATTGTCAAAATATAACCAATATGTGCTATTATTTACTTGGCTGGGTTCAAAAATCAGAGGGCTTTGGGATGACAGGTTCCATTTCTAATTAAATCTCTGCTTTGCAATCCAGTCCCAGGAGTTGGGGGAAAAAAAATTAAAAAAAAAAAAAAAAAGAAAAAAAAAGACCAAAATCTTAAATTATGAAATCACCTTTTACTAGTATAGGGAAAGAAGAAGGCTCAAAAACTGAGGGTCATGAGCCCAGGCCAAGCACAAACATTTATTTTTGTGTGTAAACCAGTGCTGAAAGCCTTACCATGAAGTGTAGTAGGAAGAAAATCATCCTTCAGGGGCTTTCAACTGCACCACACACACAAGCTAAGTTTTGTTGCTAAATATCTGGTGCTCACTGTTGGAACTTAGCTTGCCTTTTTTACATTTAATGGCATATGCTTTAAGTGGAGCCAAACCGCAGAATTCGAGCTGAAAAGAGATCTCAGAGAGAGATTACCTCAACTTTACCTGGAGGTATCAAATGAAAAAGGGTAAGGCTGAAAGGACAGCACAGAAGTTGCTGCATATTGTTGGCCACTAAGGCAGCCCATTTTTTAAAGATCCATCATGCATTACCACCTTGATAACCAGTTTTGTGCCTCTTGAAGCAGACAAGAAAATCTCAGGAGAGATGAGCAGTGGGACAGGCTGCCCAGGGAGGCTGTGCCAAGTCTAACTTTGGAGGTTTGGCAAAACCCATCTGCATAAAGCCCTGAGTAACTCGTCAGACCTCACTCTTGACCCTGTTGTGAGCATGAGGGTGGACAAGAGACCTCCAGAGATCCCTTTCAATCTGAATTTTCCCATGAACTTCATCTTCGGGGAAATATCCAAAAAACATGATTGAAAACCACTATGACAGGGTGATGGATAGGAACACAGAGCAGCCAAGGCACTCAATACTACCTGAATTATGAGGCTTTTTATTCTGAAGTTCTGCACAGAGGTGTCTATTACTGCTGTGAGAGTAGACAAAGAAAAATTAAATTTGTTTATATTATTCCTCTTACCATCCTCTCTAGTCAACACACTGTTGCAGAACCATGAGTGTTTAAAGCCTTGGTGAAGACCTAGAGAATAACACAGGAGAGCACAGTGAATGATGAGTAATGTGGCTAATCCTGGTGTACAGGCTGGAATCTGAACCAGGCTTTCAGGCAGCAGCAGATGTTGGGAGATCTCACAGCTGGCCACAGCTTCCACCGCCGTGCTGGCAGCAGCTACACACACCCTGGCTGTGGAAAGAAGAGATCTGGGTGGCATTGCAAGATCTCCCAGCACCCAGGAGGTCTCTCCAATTCTGGGAAAAAGCAAGGATCTTCACATTCAGCTCCCTTAGGCATAGAAAGGATAGAGCAGCAGTGTTGGATCTCAGGAATCTGGAGTTTTGGAGCTTTCTGTGCTTCCAGGCACAGACCCCCTGGAAAACACTGCTCTGGAGCTGAAACCTTGGAGAAGGCTTGGAAATATCAATAATGAGTTAGAAATCACAAATGTGTACTGGGTTAGATGTGTGTGTTTTCACTGGGTGATGGGTTTTAAATTTGAGGTTTTTATAGAATAGTGGTGGGTATGGGACAAGATGGAGAATTTTGGGTGGTGTCTTTTTCTTTGTTCATCTTCTTCTTCTTCCATCTTCTTCACAGAACTCAGGCAGTGACCTTTGGTTGGTCAGTCCAATGTCACTCTAAGGGTCGTGGGAATCTATGATTGGGCCAAAAGGATAAATAATGTAGGTGTTAAACTTCTATTGGTTTGTTTAGCTTTAAAAGGCCTTGAAGCAGGCTCAGCTGGGGCCATTTTTCCCATTTCTAGCAAGGAGCTGGAGGTGCTGTGGTACTTTCTGTAATTTCTGATAAGATACAATAAACATCCAAACCCGAACACGAGAATCACCTCAATCGTGTTTCCATTAATCCTGGCTCTGAGGGAAAACAGAGACTGATGACAAAGCACTGATGAGTGTAAGCCCAGCTTACACCCCCACACAGCAGCAATCCTGAAAACTCAGTCCATGTCCCCTCCTGGTACCTGTGGCTGCTGTGCACACACTGCCTCTGCTTAGTCAGGAACACTCCTTTGATGTCTCTATATCCATAGCTTGTTTTTACCTTATGTTCTCTGCCCTTTACCTACTAATTTTTAGATAACAAAATAAAATCTCAGTGGGTCTTGACTGAATGCTGAGTGACTAGAAACAACACCTAAGTTTATGTGCTCATTCTATTTTTTTTCCTCTCTTTTTTTTTTTTGATGGGGCCATACCCTCCTGGCATTTTGTTATTCAGGCACTCAGACCACCATCTTACATATTTTACCACTGGAGTAATTCACAAGATTGCCAGCCTTTTGGAAGTAATTCCTCCTTCCATTGCAGAGTTCCACAGGGAGGACTTAGCCTTTATAGTGAAAACCCTAATGCCAAAATTTACTTTTTCAAATTAAAACTAGATTTCATTCTGAACCTCCTTGAATGAAGTCTGTTGAGCAAGAATGCATGGAGTATTTATGACTGTATATCACTTATAGGACCACCTTGAGAAATTCAAACTTCTTGTGAAAGTAGTATGTAAAATTTCTTTCTTCTCATTCTGTATTCAAATATTTCAATGTAAATTGTCCCTGAGTAGTTACTCAGAGTGAGAAGAACACATTTTTCAGTTAATTATATATTACAGAAAGGACTTTATATAAAGAATTTCATACTGAGGTGTTGTCCAGTAATTCTAATCACTGCTCTAACTCTGCTATCTTCTTAACAAAAACTATTCTCCTGAGGAAAAAGAATATTTTTTACTTTAGCATTTGGTGGCATTGCCATAAAATAAACCTTCCTTGTTCCTGTATGATTCCACTGACTCAATAACCAATTACCTCGATCTTCTTTGTACTTATAAGCTTTCTCAATAACTAACTTTGGTCTGCTCTATATTCTAAGATCCCCTCAAATTTCATTTCTGTCCCTTTAGTCGACTGCAACTGCTCCACTCAAACACACAATGACCTCCAAACTGATCTGATCTTCTCTGGCCTTAGCTGATTCCCTTTGTTCACAGCTCTCCACCCCATTTCAGGCAACCACTGCTCCCTTTCACCTCTCACAGACCTACTACTTCTATCCATCCCCCTCTTCTATCAGAAACTCAGATTTCAGGTTTGGCTGATGGACC
Organism: Rhabdornis inornatus; assembly: GCA_013397075.1. Lineage (NCBI taxonomy): Eukaryota > Metazoa > Chordata > Aves > Passeriformes > Rhabdornithidae > Rhabdornis > Rhabdornis inornatus. The sequence continues at coordinate 218,722 of VWZS01007229.1, forward strand.
TCATGCCCTTACTACTGCCTTAACTGAACCCCCTCAAACTCCACCACATTTCTCCCCATAGCTAAGCAGTCAGCAAAGTTTTTAAGACAATTCCTCATTCCTGTTCTTCAACAGCATGTCTGAAAACTATCCTTTCTTCTTTGCATCTATGGCTGAAAAGCTGTAAATGAAGTCTTAACTATTCCAGACTCTTCCACTTGGTGCCTTCTGTCAAATTCTGTTTCTTGGAATAGTTGAGATTTCTTTTATACTTCCATGCATCTGAATTCTGAAAGAACACTTAACAAAGACAACATCTGTGTATTACAAATCTGGGACTCTTGAAGGACTTCACTTGGCAGTCCTGCACAAAATGAACACACTAAAATAGAAAATCCCAAAGGCAGTATATCAAAAGTCATAAATGCCCAGAATCACTCGTGCGAGTTTCAGCGCCTATACTGATAATTTGTTGCCTTCTCCTTGGCAAAAATCTACCTATGCCAAGTATATTATAGAATCCTAAATTTACAGCACATGCATTCTGGTTTGAGTCAGAACTCAACAATGCAGCAGAGATGGAAGCAGGCATTGGATTGTCACAACAGAGGCCAGCATTCGAGTGGAAGAACTCTTCCACGGGAAGTTGGTTAAAATCATTTCTTCCCTGTAATTTCAGTTGAAACTGTTAATCACTGAAGGCCTTATAGTACCTCTTTCCAAACTGTAAATACACAACACAGAGCTGTCCCTTCTATGGTACCCATGTCCCCACATTAAAAAATACGTATATTAAAACAAACCATTGCTCCTTCCTCAGTCTGCATTTTCTTTTGCAGGCACGGAGCACTGGAGGAAGCAGGAAACATCGTGCTAACATGACTATAGTATTGATGAATAAAAACTATAACCCCCAGGCTAAGCTGCCAAATAAGTAGTGAATTAATTTCTGTAAAGTACTCCCAATATTACAAAGGTGTGTTGAAAGGTGTCTGCTCATGTTTCAAATTAAACGCACTGCTGGTCAGCATTAGCACCTCGGCTTTGAACAGCAGCCATTTGCCTGGAACACTTCAGGGGCTGGGAAAAACGGATTTGCCGTTCACACTGGAATAATTAGAACATGTCAGGAAGAATTAATTTCCTCATTTTTCAAAAGGATACACAGAAATTACCATGTTATTATATGACAGGGTCCCTTGGAGAATTGTATTAAATTTAATTTCTAGCGCAGCCCACACAACAAATTAAAGTCATAAATAAGATGGAAAGAAGCGGGACGCAGAGCATATGTTTATGGCAATGAGTGAAGCCAAGGGACCAGAAACAACTATCTTCATTTCATTTTATTTAAATCAGCCAGACACTGTGTATCTGAATGACAGCACTTGTTAATGGTGCTGAGATTATAGGCTCCTTAATTTTAGGAAACAGAAGCAGTCACTCAGTATTTGAAATGGTATTTTTTTTTCCTACAATACAGATATTAGTTTTAAGTTGCTCCCTTTCAAGGCAACTTCTCAGGGCCCTGCAGCAATGTGCAACTTCATAACACGAGATGCACATTCATTTGTAATTGTTTTATTTGGTCTTAGTTATAGAGAGATGATCCACAAAAAAGAAGGGAGAAAATGACTGGTAATCGAGAGAATTAAATCTTTGGGCCAGCAGAACGTTCCAAGAGTAAGAAACATGATGGGAATAGCCAGTTACCACCATGATTTTCTTTGCTATTTAACTGCCAGTATCTAAAATAATTTCCTATTTTCACAAGCCCAAATTTTTTGATAGTACAAAAGAAAAAATAACCAGAGAAAAATTACGCTTGTTAATATTCCAATCACATGAATTCCAGGGCAAGAAGTGCCTCTCCCTGACACACCTCAAACTTCTGGTCTCTCCTAGGACCCAGGGAACCCTACAAAGTCCTTGTGTCCCTTCAGGAAAGATCTGCCACTCACAGGAGGATTTGTGAGATTGGTCACTTTATACAACACTGAAGTGAACCCAACTGCGCTTTAATAACATTTATAAAAATTTAATCAAGGTTTATAAAATATTAACAGTACTTTAACTTATTTTAATACCTCCTTCTATATTATTCTTTGTACATTTCAATTTTTAATTGTTGTGAAACTCGTGAACTGAGATGTTAAAATCAGATGGAATTACACTGAACATCCCCTCCTGTCTCTATGCATCTGTAGCAAGTAAGAAAGTTCCTGTTCAAGCTTCTGCACCTACAAAGACATGACAAAGTCAGTGAAATACAGGATTTGATATCATTAAATTCTGGAATGCAGGTTGGTGCAATTCCTACTCATCTGTATTAAGGAACTGAATCCTTCCACAATATTGTATGAAATAATCTATATTTAAACCCCAGAAGATTTTACAGCAATACTTATAGTATTTCCCTTAACAGGAAACTAGTTACTCTGCAATTATCAGAAATTACAGGTGTGATAACAGGTGATAAAGAAAGTTAACAGAAGCATTACAGATGACAAAAGGAATTGGTTTAAAAATATAGACTAAAGCTAATTTCTGGACAAGATGTTTTCTTGTTGATACCTGCAAAGTTCCTTTTTCATATAGGCACTTGGGGTGATACAGAAAAAAAAACCTAGAGAAATCCTTTGAATACATTAACTGGTACACTACAAACTGCCAATATCCAGCTTGCAACCATTTTATCATGCTTGTTAGCTCAACACAATCTTAAAAGAAAAGAGACTTTGCACACTTTAAGAAATAGCTGTCATGGATCTGAGCACTCCCCTGGGTGTAACAAACTTTAAATAATTTGTGAATCAATTAACTGGCGACTCTCTACATAACACAGATTTCACACTCCCAGGTCACTGCATTATCAGCTTGATACGAATCATAACATTTTGGAGAAAAGTTCATAATTGAAATCATTAATTAATTTAACAGGAACTGTTAGTAATGCATAGCATTACACAGCTGTAAAAGAGCAGAGATCAATTCGTGGTTTCTCTGACAATTTTCTCTACTTGGTGGAAAACTTCAGTTTGTGAAATGTATTACTTTCACAACCTTTTATAACTATTTTAAAGTCAAAATGCCCAATATTATTAGATACCATTTTAATGCAAGGAGAAAAACTCAGATACTGTGAGGAAGAATAAACTCCGCAACACCAAATATAACGTAGTAACCTGCCTTCCTTTGGACTTAACAGAAAATCAAAATAATTATATTTAAAAGAGGATCAAATATGTTTTCCTGTCATAACCAGCCCTCAAATGATTGACTCACGTTATTGAATTTTCTTCCTTCTAACTTGGCTAATAAGCAATATATGAGAAAGCTGCAGCACTTACATGAGAAATGCATCAGCTTTCTAGGAAGAGAAGCATTTGCAAAGAGGGGAAGTTTTCAGTAGAATCGACTTGGTGACAGCAGAACTAAAACTACCTCTCCACAGAATTCCCTCACAATTATGAAAGACTAATACAGAATCATGAGAAAGATTAAAATAATGGAAAACACATTCTGCAGTGAGGCAGCCAAGTGGCTTACTCCATCAAATTTGTTGAAGGGAAAAAAAAAAAATCTTTAGATCAGAAGCTAGCAGTATGCACAGGGGAAAGAAAACATGATAACAGAGGATTTTTCAACCATACAGACAAGCATGGCTGTAAACTTAGATTAAACCAATTCAACCTAGAATTATGGCACACAGCTTAATATGTGAGATAAATTAAACACTGAAACAAATTAAACAAAAGATTCTGGTACATCTGCTGTCACTGTAAATTTTTCCAGTCAGGCTACATCCCACAAAGATATATCCCTCTGGCCATAGCTAGGGGACTTTCAGGACAGTTCTATGCCTGCATTATGCAAGCCACACTAAATAATTACTGCCACCCTATAGCCTTAAAAGTTACCAACTTCTTAAAACTGGAGTTTCTCAAACGTGCACGTGGGCTTTCACCACTGGACTTCCATGCAAGCACTCAGGGAAACACCACAATTAATCTCTGGCCCATACTGAGAAATTCAAAGCTCCTTTGATTAGTTTGTCCTGAAGGACACACATCTAAACATTTAAAAGCCACAGTTTGTAATAACTGCAGAGACTGATGTAACAGAGCAATCAGTCTGGATGATTTTGGTCTAAATTTACTATCAGTGCACAAGGATGAAATATTTTCAGTCCTCTAACTTTTATGTGCATTGTTATCTACAAAGTAAACTTAGCAGCAGTGAAACCTTCAGTTCAAAGGAGCTCTACTTTTAGCTGAGGGCTTTTCATACAGTGATACAAATAAAATAAGAAGTGGAATCCAATAATGCCCATTTCAGTAATGGCACCTTTGGGGAAACCGCTTTGCAGATCTCCACTCCTATATCATAGCAGTAAAATGGATATTTCATGGACATTTACTGATATGGAACTAAGACAAGATGTGCTGAACAGCTCACCCAATGACCCATAAATGGCACCACGGGGCTGATTTCAAAGCCCTGGTTCCAAGTCTGCTAAACCACTTTAGCCCATGTTTCATTTCAATATCATTGCACACATTTTCATACACTAGACACAGGGTATGTGATTTTAAACAGTATGGTAAGCACGATTTTTAAAAGAAAATATAAGAAATATTCTTTGTAGCAGGTGAAACCAATTTTGCAAAATATTTCTTTGTCTCCTATAAGCTTGACAAATAAGCTTGAGCTTTTGGCCTCAAATTACGTTTCAGAATTTAGATCAATTAGTTTCTAATTCATGATCCCATACACGAAATAGAGCCCATTGCTTCAAACATCATAGGAACGTCAATAATTCTAAACACATTAAACTAAAATGAAATCTTTTCAGAAGAGTAAGGAATAATTAGATATTAATAAATATAATTCTTCTAAATACTGAGAATTATAACTTAAAAATTTTAAAATAAGTTTTGTACTTGCCTTCAGCTTAAGCTACCATCATTAACAACTTGTTTTTAAGTTTTCATGCTCAGGATCTGAAACCAGAGAACCTAACATATTAAAATCATGTGTATACATTTATAACTTTTGTTTTCATTGGACACATTTTCAAAATACGCAGCAGACCATAGGGTATCAATAACTCTAGAGCAATCATTAAGTAGTCCTAGTTATTTAACCTACATAACCTTCTTCCTTTTCTTTTTATCATGAAATTACTTTCTAAACACACCACCCAACAGGCTGGAAGGAGAATAGGGAGTAGAAAATATTATGTGAATCAGATACCCTTTTGGTGATTCATATGGAATGGTAATGCTGTGAATCCATTGCTAAGTACTCATCAGATATCTCTCAGGGCCCTATTAAAAACATTAAGTATATATTTGAACATGAGTTCTTCTATTTTGAACGTATTTGAACACGAGTAACTGTATTTTGGTCTGACTCAAATCGATATCTATGCAGCTTTATGATAGTTTCAAATCCAAGCAGAAGTGAGCAGACGTTTTACTTACTGTTTTCCAAAAACCTAGATTGCTCTTTCCTGAAACAACAGTGAGCCCTGCTGCTTGCCTAATCATCCCTGGAGAGAATTATGGAACTCGAAGCCTAAAGATAAGAAAGCATTGATGGGGATCTCAACCATCTTGGAAAGAAACGTGCTACGCAACAAGAACTCCTGCCAGCTCAGATGACTCTCCCAAAACCTAAAGTAGAAGCACAATTTCAATCAAACAACAGCCTTCAGAGACAAAAGGGCAGGTATTTCAGTGTTTAAAAAATGCTGGATTCCCTCCTTAGCTGGAGGTCCACAGCAGATGAGGAAAACCTGCATGAAGAAATAGTTCACTATGCTTTACAATTAATGCTGTGTGAGTGTCCAGATGTTCCAGCCCCTGTGAAAATGAGCATGGCTCCAAATGAAATAGCTGAACTGCCAGAGATATTGGGAAAGCCTAGTACTGCCAGAGCTGAAGAGGAATCTCTCACTTACCACCCTCCCTCTGTCTCTGCTGCTTAGAGCCCCTACCACAGATCTTCTCTAGTGCATCTTCCCTCTCTTGACAGATGAGAAATTCAGCTGAGTTGCAACAGCCTTAAGGGACTGGGAGATGGCACTTCCCATTCCAGTATGGATCACAAATGTTTGCCAATTTTTTCTCGAGAAACCAATTGCAGTTTTCCAGAGGCATTTAACGTGTATCTTATTCAGCCAGCACGCTATCCTCAAACACTCTGCCACTAGAACAACCAACCTGCCTTCCACATACAGGCTCCTACAGGTTTGTGTGTTGTCATCAGGCTTCAAGGATTACTGTTTCCCATTGCCTACACTCAGCTCTAAACCAGTGCCTACTAGGTCAGACATTTGTCTTCCTCACTCCCACCTAGGTCGTTTGAATCTCTCAAAAAGGATCAAAGTTGTACTCCTACTCCGTGAAAGTTTAGAGAAATGGAGGGGAGGAGCTTTTTGTTGTGGCTTTGCTTTGGTTCTAAATAGACCACACCAATTTTGTGGTGTTTATTATCTTAGAGCAGTGTTTAGTGTCTTTCTTACACCAGGTGACTCGTTTAGAATTTTATAACTAAAATATAGAACCACTTAATAAAAAATTCAAGGAATTACTGCTGGACCTTAATCATATTCAGTAAAACAAAGTTCCTCCCACAAGTTCTCATGTCTTCTTTATGGTGTCCATTTTTCTTGTATCTCATATGGTTTTATGTTTCTTTTAATATCCACAGCACCAATGAACCTTCATAATCTGATTTTTAAATAGACTTTGTTTTCTTTCAGTATTATATAGATTAACATATAGGCACCACTCTCAGACTTTTGGGTCTGCAATTTTCCCTTTGAGAAAGATTTAGGCCAAGCAGGCTCCCTGCCTTACAAAATGAGGATGATATGAAGGACATGCTATAACTCAGAATGCAATTTCATCTTCAAACAAGACACATTATCATTTGGCACATTTCATTAAGACACCACAATAAAAAAAAAAAATCTGTGTCATAGAAAAGAGGCTCTCAGTTACCTCAGAAATAAAGGAATAAAAGTCACAATGGTTACACTTGGTTAATTAAAAGTCAAGATTATTTTAAAGGTGATGTGTTCCCTTATTTGTTACAAAGTGCCCTTTTGATACCATGGAGATGAAAGGACAATTTTAACAAAGACTGCTCAGAAAAAAAAAAAAAAAATCTTCTCCATGGCTCTTTTGTTCACAGAATGTGATGGTCAGTAGCCAGTCGTCCCAGCAGTAAGAATATTGTCAGATAAGAACATATCAGCAAACCAGAGATCAAAATTTGCATTCATTTTCAACTCCTAAGAAAAATAACCGGGGAAAACTGCCAAGGCATTCATGTAACTGGTCAGGAAACACCAACCAGTATGGGAGGGCTCTGCTGACCTGTCCTTGGGCAGCAAATTCCTTCTTGTGCCAGGGCTCCTCTGCAGACACCTGTGGGCCATGGAAAACAAACCCTGAACCCTCACCTGTGGGTTTCACACCTTCCAAAGTCTGCCTTGCATTTCACAGCTATTACTGATTATTAAAAGTTTGTTCAGAACCACGGAATAATTAAATCATTAATAGATCATTCACTGGTATGAGGTATTGGGGTTTCTAAAGCCCTAAAGCACCCACCTTCTCTTTGAGAATCTTTTAGACATCTTCTACCATGGGCTTGTTGAAAAGTTTGCCAGACTGAGTTTTAAGTGGAAAAATAGGTCCTGAAGTACAAAGATTTCTTTAGCTTCAGGGAAAGGTGTTTTCAAAAAAGAAATTACATTAAAAAGTTTACTATAGTTACAAAGCTGACCTTCAATTCATACTACAAGTGCAGGCTATTTTTTTTCAAAAATGAATTCCCCCTCCTCTTTATTATTCCCTATTGTATTTTGGGGCTCGTGGTGTTTTGGGGTTTTTCTAAATTATTTTGTTCCTATATTTCACAGGCATGTGTAAAATTAATTACATCTATAATACAAAGAATTCTATTCATCTTTTAATTTTCATGGGACCAAAATATTCTTTGGTACAATGGGAGGCTTTTATTAACTGCGTCAAGTTTCTCCCAAACACAGGCTGACTGAATCAAGCCATGGGTCTTGTACAGAGTTTATTTATAGGGGAGCATAACTTTAAATCCTTTATATCTAAATCAACTTTAGAGTGCTGTACTACTCCAAAAAGGCTGGTCTAAAATTCACAAAAATATTTTCCTGGGCTTTTCAAGATTTCTTTCTTCCCAAAGCAGCCACATTGCTGGTGACTAATGATGTCTTCAAGGGTAAATAGTTGAGTATTTTAAAAGTTTACTACTCTCAATGATTTCTTTTTTGTCAGATATAATCTCTGAAGAAAACTCAGGGGCTGTCACATGTTTGTTGGAAAGATGCTGCCTGCTTCAGAACTCCCACAGCATTAAGTAGACGTCTCTGGAGGTTCCTTTATGCATCTAAAAATAATTAAATAATGTTTTTTTTTCTTTTTTACTTTCTCCGTGCAAATTTTGAGCTTTTCAATCACCTAAACGTAATAAAGCCTGGTGTGATAGTACTAAGAATTCTCCCGTTTAATGTCTAGGAAATTGCAGGAAGTTTATCATTTCCTTTGATAATCTGCTGTATTTCCCTTTTCGGGACATCCTGCAGAATGCAACGTTCACAAGCTGCATTTTGTGATGCAAAAATTCACCTTACACTAAACTAGTTCTATGCCAAAAACAGCAACTACTGGCCAAATTCAATGCCCCAGGTGACTCAGGACTGTCCTTGTACCCTACATCATTACTCATTTATGGGCATCCTTTGCAACATGAGAATCTTCAACAATTTTGGATTAATGGATAATTGTACACTAAATAAGAGACCAGGATAAGGTGTGGTACACCACCACTGCTGCACTTGCATTTTGGCCCAAGTGACCAATTTCAAGCATCAAAATCTCATAAATTCAGATACAAGTGAATTAGCACAAGATTTGGTTTTCACCCAACAGGCAGAAGTTTCACGTCCCACAAAGAATGGAGTTGAAGCCCAGAGTGAGGCACTTTCTTTAGAAAAAGGAAGAGGTCATTAATTCCAATTCATATTTTGACACAAGCAGAAGAGTCAGATTCACATTTTGGTAAAAGAGAGAACAGTCTCTCAAACACAAGTAACTAGTGAAAAAAAAATGTAATATTCATAGCCCTCAGCTAAGAGATTTACCTTTGGAAGTTTTGTTCCAAAACTGAGGCTGTGCTTGGCTGCCAGATCCTTTGCTTTCTAGCAATAATGAGTCCCAACCACTCAAAGGTAGCTAAAAAATTGCAAGTGCATTTCTGGAAACCACAGATTAGCACTTCCCTCCAGCTGGGCATTTTCAAAATGAAATATTTCACAGTCATATTTATCAGAGCAAAGTTTTGAGAGAATTGTCACTGTGTGTCCTCCCTTTTAGGAGAGCGTTCAGCTGATAAATATACTTTTTTTTTTTAAGCCATTTCTAGCTTTTCAATTCTTTGTCCATTGTAGGTGTGGCCTTGCAGCATGCCATACACAGCTTCAGTCTAATTTCTATGGCATCTACTGACTATTTCTCCATTTCTGGGAAAAATTTAGCTGTTTTGCTTGTTTGCTGGCATATATGGCTTCCAGACATGATTCTTCCACGTAGCTACTTGAATTTGTACTATGAGCTAAAATGATATGAAATAACCAGAGCTGAGAAATTTTATCTTTTTCCTCGAGAACTTTGTCCTCTGCCTTGGAATATTTAAATACAATTAATCAGGTGCTCTAATGCAAGCACCTCTGCTGTTATGGTGTCACACTATTTCTAGAAGTTCATGACAGAGCACCATGATTCCACCTCTTACAAACTTCTTACAATGTAGGATTTTTGGGATTTGGGTTAGGAATTTTTGTTCAAGCCGTGACAGAGCAATGTAAGCAGAAGAATCTCATCTTCTGTACATTTCAAGGAGTATTACATCTTAAATTTAATAGTCAAAGAAACAGAAACATTTGGAAATGCAAACTTTAAAGGCACAAATTTGATGAGGCAAAAATTACTCTTTTCGGTTTTTTTCCTTCTTTAAGGGAACACTTTTCATCCAAGTCTTTAACCCTGGAATTTAATGCAAGTTTTTCCTGTCAAAGACAGGATTCTCACTTGCAAAAGGAAAACATGGGCTTTTGCATATATAAAAGCTGTATCTTTATGAAGAATTTCCATTTAAAACATCCCATATGAGTCCATAAAGTCAATAAATATTTTTGGCTTGAAGCAGATAACAGATTCATCCAAACAATTAGAAAAGGCCAAAATATATTATGCAAATTGGATGTATTTAGCATGAACTCTCTGCAATTTCTATATAAACAAGTGATTAGAAGGTTCCCTTCAAAGGCCAATGTGATTAGCAGAAAAACTTCACAAATTCTCTTACTGCCTAACGAAGTACACTCATTTTTTTTCCTTACAGTTATCATAAGTTGCATATCAGCTATCTATTAAAGCAATTATTATAATGATGCCTTTTGTTCTAGGATCTCTTAGAACACTCTCACATTTAGCTCTGGTTGTCTATAATCTAGGAAAAAAATTAAAATCTGAAAAAAAAAAACAGGAAAAAAAAAAAGTCTTCATCTTGGGCTACCCACAGGAAAAAATTAGCTACTTGAACATACGTAACAATGGTTCAAATTAGCAAATTATAGACACAGCAACAGGCTGAAAGATTCCTGAAAAATCCATCCACACACACTGAAATATTTACAGTCAGGCATTGATAACTCTCTAACTTAGGAGCAATTACAGAAAAATTGAACTGGTTATTTTTTGCTTTACTGAACTAAGACTTTTTTCTTTTTTATCTTGGAGCTCGACCACAGATGTTTCAAGAGACATTTTGCAGACAAAAGCAGGCCAAGGACCATGTGTGAAGGATTCATTATGGTCTATGGAGTAAATAAGTTGGAATAAACGTTTACATGGAGCAAGGCCTAGAAGGAGCTCATATTTCCTTGTTTGTGTGTGTTTTAGTCAGACCCTAAATGTAATCTGTACACAGTTTTTTGTGGTTTCATAAAACGTTGTTAAACTGTCCAGCCTGGTGATAGGTACTATATGATGCTGCAAAAGGTTTACTGTTCTCAAACTCTTAGAGCTCTAGAAACAAACAATCAGTTCCATCTGCAAAAGGCAGCTGAGTAAAAATAAAACCTAAATTGTAGCAGAAAGGAACACGTAGACAGCAGGGGAAAAGGATCAGCTGCCACAATTTATTGCTATAGTATAAATGGTGCAGCAACTTTAACATGGCAGGGCTCTTAGAGCAATATTATTCTTGTTAGAGCACTGCTCTGTCAGAGAAAACAAGAGTTCATTCACAGACATTAAATACAGCAGGAAAAAAATGCAGGGAAGTGATTTGTACTTCATGGCAAAATGGTATATCCTCCCCTTTCCTGTTTTGATCCCTACTGGAACATACCAGTCAACTATTGAATGTAGTCCACTGTTCAAAAGCAAGATTAACTGAGATGCTCCATGGCAAGCAAATAAATTTGTTTCCAGTGGAATAATTATTCTTATAGAATGTCATCCTCTCTTATGCCAGAGAGAGACAGGTGATGACATTCAATAAAATGTCATTTTTATTCCCATTTTCTTGACATGAAGAGATGTATGACTTACTCAGCTCCTTTGAAATACATATTCTGAGGTCATGTCTTTTTTTTTTTTTTCAGAATGCCATCACCAACTACATAATAGTTAAGTGACTAGGAAAAGTGGGAATATTATTTTCCATTCAAAGTAATCCCACATAAGCATTTGAAAGAGCAGCTATTCATGTAATGGGCCCAGAAATATTGCAGTCTTTGTTTCTGTATTTTCAAAAGCTAATCCTACCTACATTTGAGCTACTTAGACATATCTACAGCAAGCTACTATGTGACAAGTGCTCCAAATATGACAAGAGCTATTATCTGTAAAGAAAAACCAGAATCCATAACTCTTTGTACCATCTAATATTCTTTAGCATTTCAAGTAATTAGCAGCTTATTCCAAAAACATTTGAACAGTTAACAGATTTGATACCTATGGTTAATCCTCATTAAAATTACGATTACATGATATAATTACATGTAAATAAGAAAAATGAATTCAATATAACTCTTACCCTTTTCAATGTTGGGCACTATGTTGGGAATCATATAGTATGTACAATTAGATTTATACTGCTAAGCTAAAAATATTGGTGAAGATCTAAAAATGACGAACAGTGCCTTTTAAATTAATGTCTTATTAGTTGAGTGAAGTACACTGACAAAGAATAATTTATGCTTATTCAAACTGCTCTCGACATCTTCAGGTGTTTCCAAATGAGCTCACAGAAGAGTGATTAAATGCATCTGATAACAAGCCACACATTGCTGAAATTACTTACCGCCTCATTTTATGATTAATTAAACATGTAGATTAAAGTTGCAAAAGAATTTAGATTAATGAGCAAGTTAAGTCTTGCTGATATAAGTGAATTGGGAATTGGATGCTCTGTGGAACTTTATAAACATGCATTTTATAATGAGTAAGACAAGGCTACATGTTGAATCCTGGCCACAAGGGCCTTTGACGATGCAGTCTTTTTTAACATGGTTTGACAGCTTTCAAATAACATTCTACTATAGACTTTAAACTTTGTGCATTGCTGTAAAACATGAGACTACATAACTCATGTATTAGGAGTACGATTATTTCAAAGCTCTCCAAGGTAATGACCCCCTGTAGCAGCAGCTGTTCAGAAAAATTACAAGCTCGATTGTTATTTTAATCAGAGAGAATTTAGTAGTTAAAAGCAGTTATGCAACTAGTAAAATTATACGACACTCCATCAGTAGCCTTATAGCATCTTTCATAGTCCTGCTCCTCCCAATTCCCCCACCAAAAACCTTGGTCTTATTGGTAAAGCAGGGTGCTCAGTGATTCAGGAAAAATTCAAAGCCATTTATTAAGTCTGGTTTCTGTGCAAGGAAAGGTAACATTTAAATTTATGATTATTCTTCTCGGCTCCAAGAGTGCGTCAAAATATCTGCCAGGTTTGCCAAGTGTCCCTTTTTTTCCTCTTTTAATATCATCTACACCTAATCCACCACCCAGCTTGGTCTGCATCAGAAAGCCAAGTTGGATTTCATGGCTTTGCAGGACAAAAACAAATCAGATCACTCATCCAGACGTGCTTTGCTTTGTACAGGATGCTGAAACAGAAACTATTGACTTATCTGCATGTTTATGTCATTTGTAAAACTTTCCTCATCTACTGCATCAAATGACTCCCGCAGACTCACCTGAGGTGGCTGCCTGCTTTTAAACCATATGGTTCTTATTTTTAAAATTTGGATAAGAATCCATTTCCTTGTCCTAGACGTGTCCTTTCAATTTACATCCTATCTTCCAAATATCAAAGGCCTATCCAACAAAAATCAAGGACAACAAGAACCAAAAAGGTGCATCCAGCACAAATCCTCATGAAAAATATTAACCTCAGGTCACTAAGGTACGCTCATTTTTTCTGAGCGTGTGCACCAGCAGAAGTACAATGCCTTTATTTAGAGTTCTACAGCAGAGCACATGCCTTGAATACTTTGACTTCTTACTGATTCACTATAACACTTTAGCATAAGTTAATTATCAACCTTCAGCTGGACTGATGCACATCAGTGTATCATTCAGAACACCACAAATGTTCCTCAGTTCCTTATTATTCTTATAATTATTATTCTTATAAACACTTATTCTGTGCAGAGTGATGTTCCAAGATCATATTTACTGCTCTAGGACTACAAGCCTCATCTGATTTACTAAAAGTGGATAGTGATTGTGTCCTTTAGGGTCAGGCCTGTCCTGCATTCATAGAATCAGTCGTCTTCTGCTTTGTAATTGAGTTTAAGCTTCACATATACAACTACTTGGGTAATATATTTGAAAGTATCCTTATTAATCAATCAATAAGTAAATAATAATCCTTATTACGCATGCAATGTGATAAATTCTAAACAGGTTCCTCCCATTTGCTAAACAATTCTACCTCTACCTATGCATTTTAGTGCTGTCTGCCAGGTTCTCTGGCTTTCCTTCAGAAGACACTGCTTATTTCATTAACCATCCTCTAGCATTGTAATGGAGCAGGTTGTAGCCACGTAAAAGCATAAAATTGCTAAAATGTAGTAAATGCTACTTGTAAGTTAAGGGATTGGTCTGTTTTCCACCCAGCTTCCAAAGTGCTGGAACATCTGTGCTCTCCTGTTCCAGTCTAGGTCAATTATATCACACTCTGAACACACTCCTAATATAAAAATCTCACTGTACTGCAGAACAAACTAGAAGCAACCAAGTATAAGCTGAAAGAAGTTTTCTTCATGGCATGCTGAACATACTCATGATAAAGAGTTTAGTTTCCCTCAAGTGAAAAAATAAGTTTGCAGTCAAATAAAATGGCTTTGCTGGAATCAATAAATGCAAGTCAATGGCAAATCCACGGTCATGGGTGTTTCTATCTTTTATATTCAGTGAGAAAAAAATCAAGTCAATAAGTCAATATTTGATAGCAGATAGCAGACATGTGTTCTTACTTATTAGAAAATTGTCTAACCACAATGAATTTCATTATCCAGTTCACTTTTTCCATGTATTTTTTGTGCTTCCCTGTCATACACATTTAATGTATTCTACTGAAAGTAACTTAGTGTTTGGATACAATAATACAGAGTAGCACACAAAATTTCCAGAAACTAATATCCCAAAGGCTTTAAGAACACACCAAAGTACAGGACAAACAAACAAGTGGCAACTTGCCACCCAGCTCGGACTTCAGAGGAACAAATTTTGAAAAGGCAATTCTCAAAAAACTCAGAAATGAAAGAATATATTAGCTTTCCCTAAGTTTTTACCCGACAGAACACTTTTGATCCCTTTCCATAACCAAGGACTGCATTTCCTGGATTCAGCTATTTGCTCAGAGGGTGAGGCAGCTCCACTCCTCTCCCTGTCTCCATAGCACACTGCAGCTGTACTCAAAACAGTTAAAAGGAGGAACTAGAATCATTGCACAAACGGGTTTTTAAAGAGCAGCCTGGTCTCCACTGAAGCTCTAGGCTTCAGAAATACTACGCAAAAAGTTCAGCTAGCTGATTAAACTTTTAATTAGTCAGTTAGCAAAGCTCTGGTCATCCTGTTTTCAACAGCAAACCTCTTGTAATGTGTTTTAAAGGATCCTAAAGAAGAAAATTCAAATTTAACAACAAATGAGCATTCTCACTCTAGTTTTTAAAAAAGTGGCTTGGACACTTTATAAGCATTGTTACTTTAAACTTGCAGAAGGATTTAGACTCCTGAATTGAACCGAAAGGAATTTTTCACATATTCCAGCATTCTATGAAACTTATTACAACTGCCAGGCTGGCTTCAGACTTTTGTCGAACCTAAAGCAAGCTCTGACAGAAATCTGCTGGGATTTCTGGCAGAAATTACTGGTCCCAGAGGTCCTGGTAGGGTCTGCTGTCAAGGTTGTCTGGGGCAGGTATCTGAAGCATTCCCTAGATGCACACAGTGAAACTGGCATTTTGAAACTGATACTGTGGTTATTAAGTCTTCAGATACTTCAGAAGTGCTCTGGAATAAAATATTCTGTGGTCAAAAGCTGAGACCACTTCTAACTCTGCAGCTACTTCTACCCTGTAAGCAGATTACTGAGACACAAAAATTAAAGCATGCAGATGAAGTGTAAAGATACACAAGAACCATAAGAAATACTTTTCCCTGGAGATTTGCCAGTGGAAAATGTTGCTAACTTGTCTGTTTCTTCAAGAGCATGTCCAGCAGATCCCATCTACTGCAGAATATGTTCTCACAGACTGAAAGGAGATCGCTTCAAAGCTATCACTCAGGGCTGACTATAGAGAAGAATCCTCCTACTCAGCTGTTCTCCAGAATCATCTTTCCAACATGTAAATATGAGCAAAACATTAACCAAAGAATTAATGAAAATAACTCTGATTTATAGTCCATATCTGATTTACACACATACCTTCTATTGTAAGAAAACAAGCATTGAGAATTATTGCCCTTTCCCTTTTTTCCCTGCCTCAGTAATTGCACAGAAACATTGCTAAAGGCTGTACCTGGGAACATTCTGGCTTTTTTGTGTCCAATACCACTTGATAGAACAAATCAAAGATGTAAAAGAGTTTGAAATTAATTGCCTCCAAAGGAGACACCTTCACACTCTAATCTAGAATAAGAAGAAACGTTAGCTGGAAGGAATTAAGGAGTGGCCTTTAAAGTCATGGCTGTACTAATGCATTGGACAGATACAAATTTATCCTGCTGGCAGAGTTGGTTTGCATTCAGGAAGAGATGTTAACACAGGAAAAGTCCAGTTTGGGTAACTAAGAAATGGACAGAAGCATGTGCCAGTAGCACGTGGAGACAAATGGCCCAAAGAATGCTCAGATGACATTTGACATTGGCAGCACATGACAACAGACTGCATTGCATTTAAAGAGAAGAACCAGGACTACATGTCTAAGCTTCCAAAGCTCTCTTCATCTTACTTTCTCACTTAGCTTCTCATCTCCACCCAGAATTAACCTTCAGCATCTCCCTGTACAAGTGTAAAAATAGTAAAAGAAGGAGCATCTGCATATTTGATCCTACTACACCACTGACATTTTACCAATTTTTTGAGATGAATAAATGAAAAGGGTGACTTCACAAAAGTCACTTTGATATAGTTCAGAGGCATAAAGCTAAACTTAGATTAGGCAAATCAAAACAATTCTATTGAGCTTGTACTGGTAATATCAAACTCCCCAGCAGGGGCTAATTCACCACTGTGAATTAGAATTCTTTGTTGAATACACATGTATCCTGCTGGAGGAAAGGAGGAAAGGAGGAAACGAGGAAACGAGGAAACGAGGAAACGAGGAAACGAGGAAACGAGGAAACGAGGAAACGAGGAAACGAGGAAACGAGGAAACGAGGAAACGAGGAAACGAGGAAACGAGGAAACGAGGAAACGAGGAACAAAAAAGCAACCTAACTTATAATTTCTGTAACTTTGACCAGTGTCAATGTAAGATGCAAGAGAGGATTTTCAAAACTGTGCATGAGTTTCCAATCCTGACTGGGAAGTTTGAGCAAGGCTATCACTTCCTTCCTTTTAAATGATCTGAAGTTAGCATTATTCAAAAAAAATAAAAATTATTGGGAGATGCTCAGATATCACGGTAATGTTGGTGACAGTAGGTACTCAAAGATAGTTAGCAAGAAAGTTAAATAGGCCTATTGACTATTACATAAGTGCTTTTCAGAGTTTGTCATCTTGCACAGAAGAAATTACAGGGTAGGGATGTGGGGGGCAAAAAAGTAAAAACCAGAATCTAAGGGGAAAAGAGAGCTCATTGTTCCATCGTCCTCACAAATCAATATTTTGAAATAACACTTTGTTGTAGAGATCCCTTTTTTTTCTCCTGCAAAGTGAGTATTACTCATATTTATCTGAAATCTATCAGGTCAATATAAATACAGTCAACAGAGAGCAACAGGCAAACACATTTTGGAGGGACACCACCAGTTGCACGTTCCTCAGTTTTAGCTTAAGCCAGTTTGATCTCCATTCTGCTCACTACTGGGTATTCAGAGAGCCAGGATTGGGCCTCATAATTCCAGAAAGCCACACATCTCCTATGTATGGCAGAAATTTAATCTTAATGGATCCCACAGCAATTCCATCAAGATACTAAATAAGAGCAAGAGAAAGCGTGGGGTTGTCAAGCACTACAGATGAGTGCTCTGGGAGCAAAGAGCTACTCATCCACCATGTGTCACGGGCTTTTCAACATATTTCCATCTTTCCCTGGGATTAGTTGAAGAATGGAAAGGAGATTTTGGCAACTAAATATATGCTCCAGCTCAGAGAGAACCAAGCAGAATGAGGACGGATTACTTCCCTTATTTCATGGGCAGGAAAAGTCATCCATCAGAATGACAAATGCAGTACCTTTGTAGGCTCACAGCCATTCTCTGAGCAATTCAGTGGTGCTATTGTGAACCCACTGCTGCTTTCCTGTTAACCTGCTTGAAAAAACCCCAACAACTGCCGAGGACACCAGTAATAATGCCGTTAATAATAACCAAACACTGTGCAGAAACCTTAGAGCAGCCATCCAGTATCAGAATGGGGGCTACAAGAAAGCCAACGAGGGAGTTTTTACAGGGGCATGTAGTGACAGGACACAGGGGAATGACTTGAAACTGAAATAGGAGAGGTGTAGATTAGATGTTAGGAAGAAATTCTGCTCTGAGGGTGGTGAGACACTGGCACAGGTTGTCCCAGAAGCTGTGGATGCTCCATCCCTGGAAGTGTTCAAGGCCAGGCTGGATGGGCTCTGAGCAGCCTGGTCTGGTGGAAAATGTCCCTGCCCATGGCAGGGGGTTGGAATGAAATTATCTTTAAGGTTCCTTCCAACCCAGGCCATTCTGTGACTGGAATACCTCAAAGAACAGGTAGGTTGACTCAAATACTAAAAAAGGGAATGGCACAGAAGGCTCTGAATGCCAGTTTGTGTTTGTAGGACAACCAACAGGAATGGATCAGACAGTTTAAAAGAATGGATTGTGTCCTGTGGCTCCTGAAACAATGAATGACCAGAACTAAAGAAAAGCAGGAGTAAAAAGGAATTCTCATGCTTGCATTGAGAGCTATGAACAATTCAAGGGTACAGTCAGGTACAAGACATGTAAAAAAAAACTCATGTGGAAATATCAAGAAGGAATTTCAATGCTAATGGGTCAGGGATTTTTTTTCCAGCAGAGACAGAAGGGCAGAAGGGGAGTGTTGGCATTTAAATTTATAAAAACATTGAACCTTATGATCTTTGTTGGCATATTAAACAGAAACTTTAGTAACATCTCTGAGAAACCTTTTGTATTAGAACTCTGTAGATTAATAGGATGCCCAAACTAATCTGGGAGTCTAGAAACAGGACTAAGTGGATATTCTCAAAAGACTGTGTTTCAATAGACCTCTCATGCACTGGAGCTTGGATAGGAATATAATGACTACTCCACTTCATCATCTAATATCTGTTAAAGACATTTAAATACTTCCTTAGTAATATTACTTCCTCTGGTTACAACAACTGCAGACTGAGACGTCCTGGGAAAATATTCTCTTATCTATAGAGCCTCTGTTTTTCTGTCACTATGAAACTTCTGTCCTTCATTAACATTCAAATCACCTTCTTTCTCTGCAGCTGGTGGAGAGGCACTTCACTTTTTGTGTCCTAGCAGTGATACAGCAGAACCTTTAACCAAGAACAGGATGTGTCTACGATCACCTTTAGAGTTTAAAGTTTGTAAACTCTTAAGGTTTTTTTAGAATCTTGACAGCAAAACAGAGGAACAGTCCAGGAAATAGCTGTAATTAGAAATCATCCTTTTCTTTCTTTTCTCCCTCTTTTTAGAACTGTTGTTTCAAATAAACTGGCCTTAAACGCTGCATAAGGGGCTAATCCACAAGGTTGTTCTTATGAGACAAGTATTTGCTTTCTTTAAAAAAAAAAAGTCTCAAAAAAAAATGCAGCCTTCCCTAACACCAGATAACTTTTCCCTTGGACTCACAAAAATACCAAAAATTGTAATCCTATGTCTTTGAAGAGAGGAAGAACACTTTAGGACAGCAGAATTCAACACTTCTTCCAGCTTTCTTAGGCTTAGAAAGTGGTTTTGCAAATAGACTTTTGCAACACTACCAAAGAAATCTGGTCAAATTTGGCAGAGAAATTAGAGAACAAGTTGGACTCAGCTAAGTAATCTAGTTTTCAGTGCAAAGAGCTAAAGGCTAAAACTGTTCCCTTTAGTAATATCACTTTTACCTTCCTTGGACAGAATTACATGTTTGTAACATATTTCAGTGACTTTTCATACGCATTACTGAAAGGTTAAAAATACCTGTTTTAATGGCTCTAGCCAATTATTTGGGAAATCCTAACCTGAAGGTTAAACACCAATTCTCAAAATTTTTGAGCATTATCAACAATGAATGTTAAATTATAAAGACAAAGTTTAATATATTTATTATAAATATCATTTTCCATGAAATAAAGTTTTAGTTTGCAGCTGGATAAGACACAAAATATTTCTAGATCTTGGAACTTAAATTATACTACTTATATCTATGTTCTGTCACCAGTCCATTTTAATTTAATAAGTAAATTCTTAATTGGCAAATCTATTTTTTTATCTGCAAAAATAGTTCTCTTTAATTCTGTTTCATTTTTAATACTGCATTTTTCCCTATAGCTATTAATGGTAATATTGTGATTATATTAACAATAAATGGTCAACTACTTTTTACATCCCTGCTGTTTTCCAGTTTGTAGAATTAGTGCAACTGATTAATAGCAAAAGGAACTTATTTTGGCATTCATTTAGTTTTACTCCTACTTTGGAGTAAAACAAAAACTTTAATTGAATCAGAGACAACTATTTTTAGAAGATATCTTAATTTTCTTTTTCATATTTTTCTGTTTGATGATGACATTCGTCATATTCTCAAAATTCATTACAGCTCCAATGTAATTAATTTACCTAAACCTGACCTAAAAAAAAAAACAACTTAAAAACCTGACACATTTTTAAAGAAATAACACCAAACTACTGCATTCAAGGTAGTGAAAGCATTTCTTTGATGAACACTAAATACTCTATTGTGCTAGATGGGAACCTCATGAACATATCTTACACAAAAAAAATTTGTTTAAAATCTTTTCCAAGTTTTTTCCTATAGCTATATAGATGCAATATTCTCTAAAATTATGATTGGTTGAAGGGGATATTTCTAAAACTGAAGCTTAATCTGAAAATAAGCCTTTGGCACATATTTATTGAAAAATGGTTAAAAGGGAAGAAACATGTATAATTTCTGCAATAAGTAGAACATGGAGAACATGTACCATTTAAAAGCAGTCAGATATTTCCTAGTGAATGTGGGTAGCTTGAGAGCTATTAACATGTCAATAGTTTAAAATTGCTCCTACTGAATGGTAATACAAGTAGTAGCAGTTGTTACTACAACTACTGTATTTATAATTGTAATAATTGAAAGCAGTGTTACAGCCATTTGTCGCTAATCCCTCTTTTGGGCACCAGAATTTGCCATCCCTTCTAAGATTATAGTTAAAAAAAATAATAAATATAAAATTATCAAAGATTAAGAAAGGAAACAATGATGAAATGAGCTGCTCACCATAAAACCAGGAACAATAACCACAGGTCAACCTGCCTGGACACAAACACGGAATGACCTTGAAGGGTTTCCCTTTTCTTAGCTCATGAAAACTCATGAAAAATATCCTCTTTCTTCACCCAAACTGGAAAGAATCTGAACAGCCACCAAGAAGAATGCTTAGGAAAAATACATCAGAGCATGGTACTTACCCAGAGACTGGCACTGACTCTCAAGGAGAAACAAGTGCATGGAATCTGATCCTTCCCATCTTTACCAAGTTAAAGACCAAATCAGTCTCCAGGATATAGCCTCCCTTCCACCTGCAGCTGCTGCTCCCCTGAATGTTAATGTTGATCACATGTGCTTACAAAGCAAGGAAAAATCCCCTAAATTTCATTGGGCTGGACAGAGCAATATTTCAGAAAGCAGCTGTTGTTGGTAGCGTTCAAGTTTATTGGCAATCCTTATGAAACTACCCCCAAAACACATACTGTATCTGATCTCATGTTAAGAAGGCTTTTCTCTAAAGAGTATTGAATCACTTTAATGTAGATTCTAATGCTGCCTTACTCCACTTTCAAGGTAGCCAGTAAATTCAGCTTTACTACAGTACTATAAAGATGTGAAAGAACTGTAACAGCATCTAAAAATGAGCTGTTGCCACTATACTGTTCAGTTTAGAAAACTCTAAACAGAATACTGATGAAAAATGTTAATGATAGCTTGCTGAGTTGCCAAGAGAAATGAGACAAGACAATTCGCTATATTTTTGTTATAAAATGTAAATTATAACATCCTAAAGAATCTGCCACAACTCCAAGAAGGACTAAAAGGAAGATCTAAACAACACAGTATTTCAGTAATTTAATTTTTAAAAGCCATCCAGCAGCCATACTTACCTAATCAGTACAATCCAGCAAAGACCTCAGTATTCACAGGATTTTTAACTGCTGCAATGAAGTACCTCAAAGTACTTAAAGCACCTTGCTGAATTAAGGCCTGAATCACATATGTATATACCTTGAGCAGTCTGCATCAGATCACCAATACAGCCTCAGTAGACTGGATGAGCAGGGAAATTCAGAATGCTCGAATAGTGTCAGTGGGTATCAGGAGCAGGTTCCTCAGCCAGAGGGTGTTTGGGCACTGGGACAGCTCCCCAGGGCAGTGGTCACAGCACCCAGCCTGGCAGAGCTCAGGAGAGTTTGGACAGGGCTCTCAAGCACGTGGTGTGATATTTATGGGTGTGATTTGTCCTGTGCAGGGCCAGGAGTGGGACTCAATGATCCTTGTGGGTCCCTTCCAACTCAGGATAGTCTATGATTCTGTGTGGAATGTTAGAGATGCCCCCTCAGCCTGTGATCCTTTAGCTTTGAGGCAGTGGCTTGTCTCCTTTATCACACCCATGCCTCTGACCCCGAGTTTCAAGAGTGAAAATGAACACTGTCTTTCTTCAGGAGTGATAATGGAATTATTTTACAGCCCCAGCCCTTCCCCAGACTCTGTAAACTAATTCCATGGCATGACCTCAGTTCTACAACTGACAAATGGCACAGTAGGTAGAGAGAAAAGGCAGAAAGGAGAGGCACTGTATCCCCTGGCATCTCTGCATGGCAGCTGGTGAGACAAAACAGAAAAAAATCAGATCACTGCCTAGAGAGTCTATTGGCAACTCTCAGTTGCATCTGGGAACAATGACCCATCAAAGCTAACTACGCATTGTTAATATCCCTACCTAATCCAGGCAACGGGAAAGAAAAGTACAAAGTGCCCTAGCAAATCCTCCAACCCTCCAACACTCTCACATCTTCATTTTCCCTTCATTTTATATGCTGGTAAGCATGCAAACAACCATTATTGCAGCAGTGTTCCCATAAAATCATCTGGGGCCAGGCTGGGGGTGAGGGCACATCCACTGCTGCCAGAAGGTATTTATTCCATATTCTCACAAAACAGAGAGAAACCAAGGAGGCCTCATTTCAAGCTTCCACCTCACTGGTGTAGGAAGAAATTAATGTAGTGCAGAACTTCCCTCCAGTGATATACTTGGGTCTGGGAAACATGTTTCTGAGGGCTGGATTATGATTTTTGAGACGCAGAATTTTCGAGCTATTGGGTTCTAAGCCCGCACAGTCTTAAGCTTGCAGCTATTGGCATGTTTGACATTTTAAACTATGAAATACCAACCTATTTTGAAATTGTCCAAATCATTAGTTGTGGAATTTTCCTAGCACTTCATGAATACCACTGTTAATTGGGCAATTAACTCGAAACTACAGAATATGCTGTGATGGCATGATATGATATAAGCCATGTAAAAGAAGGAACAGCCAAGCAACTCAGTATGTTGAAAGATATTAATGAAGTGGCAAAATCTGCCAGAAAAATAATAATGGGTGATTTTAACTACCCCAATATTAACTGGTTGAATAACACATCTGTACATGGTTTGGAGAAGCAGCTTATTGATACTATAAATGGCTTCTTTTTGGAGCAGCTCCTTCTGGAGCACAGAGGAGGAGGAGTTCCACTCAGTTATTAATTTGTGTGTGTGTTTGTGTGGAAAGCAAGCATGGGTGTTCTGCTAAGCAACAATGGCCATGGGACAATGAGTTTGAATCTCAGTGATGAAGTGTTTCAAGTGGTAACCAAATGGTTAATGGCAGGTGGGTGGGTGAGGAAAAACCCATGAACAGCAGACATCTCAAAGGGATGGCTGTTCTGGAGGAGTGAAGGAGTTTATTCACACACAGAAACAAAAAACTAGAATTAAAAAGAGAAGGGGGAAATACTAAAAAAAAGGCTAGGCTAGCATGTTTCTGGGGTAAAGTACAAGAATCTATGAGGTCTTAAAAAAAAACAACTCTTTGAATGGATGAACTCTGCCTAAATGTTTAAAACAGTGCACAATACTGATTGTTGTTATAACTTACTGCTCAATATTGCACAATATGAAACAAAACCATAATGCAAACTGTGGCAATCAGAATGTATAAATTCAGTTTAAAAAATTACAGGTAGAGAAATTTTTATTCTTCCATAATTATATAATTATTCAAGCTGACCTGCAAGGAGGCCACATATATGTTATCTAATGCACAAATCTGGAATCTGGAGCAAGAGCATACATGTCTTCCAACTGTTTTGAGGAACTGAGCAAAAAGATAATTGAATGAGTGTGGTTATGCTATCCTCATCAACCTCTAAAAGTTAGTTATGTCCATAGAAAAACATCTCTAAAAACAAGACATCAAAAATCAAGTAATTAACAGGAAAATTATACACGGACATGATGATGGCAATAGTCACCTCCTAGGTGGGATTATTTAGGAATAGGGCTGCCAAGGATCACAAATGCAGTTTTTTTGTTTCTTTAGCACATCTCAAGATCCATATTAAGTTCCCATAATGAATCAGAAAAATCTTGGAGTGGACAGCAGCCAATATCTGATATTTCCAAGGTGGGTGAATGTACCAGAGTTTGCATCAAGCAATCCTTTGGCCAAAAGGTTCCTTTCAACACAGATACATTTATATACATTTATACATGTTCTGTTTGCTAGGGTGGGGTGCTACCTCCATATATAATCAATTAAAAGCCAATAACCTGGCAATGTTAAAAAGCTGCCCAAGCAAGAGAGAACCAGAGAGTTCTAATAACTATTCTTTAGTGGATATAGGGCATGGGGGGAGATTAAATGGTTGTAGGGTAAATGGCTTTTCAAAAATTAATTTTAAAATCTCTATGTTGATTGGAGGAGGAAATGTTCCATAAAATTAAGACTTTCTAACAAGACTTAAAAAATATTGGGTTGAGAAGCTGTAAAGTGACATGAAACCTTGTGTTGACAAATAGGAACTTGCATTTAGAAAGAATAATTTCAGCTATTTAATTTCAGTGCTGGATTTTACACAAACTGTAATCACTTGGTAAAGATGGAACAAAGAAACACGATGTCAAGAGTACAAACAAACCCGAAAGACATAGAAAGAAAAGAGAAAATGTCCTATTTTAAACAAATTGGTAGCATGTGTTCTGGTAAGGTAGGGTGCTCTAGTCTAAAATACATCTCAGAAATACAGGTGAAGCAAGAATGAATTAATGGACATCACAGGAAATGTTTTAGTAAACCAGGTAAATTCTGGAACATTTTCACTTGTCTCTGAAAGGCAAAGGGCTGCCTGATGTGATGCTCATAAAAGTGTTGCTGAAATAGAATCAAGAGTTAATGTCATACACTCTGAAGTTAACCACATTTCTGATCTCCTGTGCCTGCTGTAGAAACACCTCTCAAGTTTTAGGTAGTTAATTATGAGTTAATTATTTGAGGGGTGCTAACTTTTACTTCACTTTCACTTTATTAAGCTTGGCTTCAGATTCCTGAGCTTTACTCTGATCAGTTCAGCAGATCTAACAGTAGTTGTGTCATATCACTGGCCAATCCTTTTTTTAAAAATTGTTCTATTCCAAGCTAGTAAAGCATTTGAGATGCTAAAGATAAAGAAGGAATTTCCTATACACAGCCAGTTTGCCAGCTCCTCATTCCTCTTCACTCTGCTGCCCTACAAGACTTCAGGTCTTCTGCAAGACCATGTGTCTCAGCTCCTGAAAACAAGAACTTTGAGTGAAGTTTTACACTTTGGGAGCTCTTTTCATTGGGAAAGGCTGAAGTGAGTGATAAAACTCATGTAATTGGATTAATTACTCCCTGGGGCTTTTTGGATCCTGCAGGGAGCATCTTTGAGACCAAGTTTCAGAGCCAGGATTATATTTACACAATTAAGTGTAGCCTTTGAATATTTTATGATGCACACTACTGTATCCATCAAATGCATGTATTAAGAACAGAAGCTGCTCCCACTTACTTCAAATTGATTTTATTCAATGTGTTGTTAATGTAGACACATAAAAATATCAATTCCTCATCACTGTGCGGGAACTTAAACCACTAAAAGTAAAAAATTAACATTTTCACATTATTTATATTTTAATTATTAATTAAAGCATTGCTAAAAAGAGGGATTTTTTAAAAATACACTATTTTATTTTATTTTAAAATTATTTTATACTTTATACTTTATCATATCTTTAATATCTTAATGTAACATTTTTAATGTGGGCTTCACTTTGATCAGCTCTTTTTAATTAACTTTAGAAATGTGAGTGTTTTACAGCCTAGTCTTTATCAATTTTTTTTTTATTTAGCTATTAACACTTATGTTTTACCTTCAATAGACTATTATCAGATTTCTATTGAGTCAGGCTTTGGTTTATACCAAAGATCTTGATACATCTAGCAAGCAGTTAACCTCTTACCCTGCTCTCTCTTGTAACTGTGATCATGATGAATGAGTGGTTAGTTCTAAGCAATTCTGTTTTATGTCAATAAATGAATCAAACAGATGTTGGTATCTGGGCATTGGGAAGACAGAGAGAAAATGAAGCTGTCTGTGGGCACTTTATAACCCTGGCCCTTTTAAGTAATATGATTTGAAAAGTTAATGCTGACATCAGCTGTTGGTATTGTTCATCCATACTGTAGAACAAGACATTCTTCGTGTTATTTACATAAAATGAGAAATACTATATATAATTTATTACTCACAGCGTGGCTTAAAGAAAATTCTCTTTACAGCTTTCCTGAGATACTGCATTGTAGTTATTAAATGACTGGAAACTTTGGGTTTATGGTGAACAACCATTTCTTCCAGAAATATTTGGTCTCTGTAAATGCCAATCCCG
Organism: Rhabdornis inornatus; assembly: GCA_013397075.1. Taxonomy (NCBI): domain Eukaryota; kingdom Metazoa; phylum Chordata; class Aves; order Passeriformes; family Rhabdornithidae; genus Rhabdornis; species Rhabdornis inornatus. Next base: position 245,705 of record VWZS01007229.1, read on the forward strand.
TGCTGAAAACCTGCCCAGGTATGGACTTGTGCAAGTACTTTGCTTCTATATTCTTATTTGGGTTTGTTAACAGAAATACCCCCAAGCATTGCACACAACTTCAGCAGCACACAGAATTGTTTGGATGAGCATTTGCATTTCATTGCTTAGCACTGTTGCAAAGGAGGTTGGAGACAGCAGATGGATGCAGTGCATTGCACAGATCTCATCCAGCACACATATGGAGCAGCAGCAGCAGAGTGAGGAAGCCCTGCTCACATACAGAGCATGACAACCCTCTGAAAATGAAAAAGCAAAAGCCTTTCTAGCAGCAGCTTCACTAAACGGTTCAACTGCACCAGAAAGTAAGCAATGACAACACGTGTGGCCCTGTGTTTGTGCAGGGTGTCAGGAGCTGCTTGGATGGTGCTCTTGCCCACCACTGGTGTCCTCATTGCAGTAACTGCTGAAGAGTCTCATAGCCTGAAACCCCTTGGGTTTATGTGAATTAAACCTGTTATTTTGTGTATTTTCTCTTGTGCCATACATTTCATTCTTCATGAAGAACTGAAGGAGATTTCTGAGCTACACTAAATATCAAAATCCCAAAAGCAGTTTAAGTGCACTATTTGTTTGTGGTAAGAAAAACTGTCTAAAATGAATACAATGCTTTCACAATACAAGCATTCTGTGTACCCATTTATTTGCTTACTTACTAGGAAGAAACAGCCTGCATGGTCAGCAGAGAAGCAGCCAAAACAATGTCTGCTGCAGTCAGAAGTAAAGGGGAACTCAGATAGGAGCAGGTTTCTGTGCCAGCATCAGGCAACAGACTTTCCTTCTATTAGAAGTCCCCAGGTGACCTCCCACAACCACACAGCTCGAGATAAAATCACACAGGGGAGTCCATCAGACATCCCAGCTGGAAGCACAGGCTGGGGAGAGAGAACTTCAGATACTGAAAAACAAATGGAGCTTTTGGTATTTGAGTTCTGTGCTGCTCACAGCAGAGGGGTGGCCCAGCCCCCTTTCCCTCCCCTTGAGTCCTTTCCCCACACCTTCCTCTCTTCAGGTACAGCTATAAAACTCCAGATGGATCTGTCAGAGCCTCACTGGCAAATGTATTTGGGGACCAGGTCTTAGCTGAGTAGAAAGAAATGCTTTTTACTCAGCTTACTCTCTCTTAAGAACATCTATGTATATATTTAGGAAATTATTCTCAGACTAATAATTCTTCAAGGCAGGTGTCTTCTTTTTATTTATTTACACCACATGTTATATACTGGAAATTTGCTTCTTACTAAAAAATTTGTGTGTTGCAATCCTTACACAAAAACAGCAAGGTAGGGTTCTACTAGAAATCGATTTTATATTCACCACTTATAAAATAAACCCAGGAAAACAGAGCTTCAGATTGCTGAGGGTCTAGCTAAATGATGGTTCAACCAGATTATTTTATGTCAGCAGGTCGCAATGTCAGCAGGAAAGGAGGCAGAAGAGGATGAAGGTCTCTGGTACCTCCAGCACACACCTGCCAAAAGAGGAACGGATGTTGCAGCAGAGATTCTAGTTAGGCACCACTTGGCTGTCTTGTGATAAGCTGGCAAACATCTCCTTGACCAAAATGCTGATTAACAGCCCTGTCTTGTGAAGAGAAAAATGGAGATCAACGTTTTCAGACTTGGGTTCTGTATATTGTTTTTGTGGAAAATAGACACCATATATTTTCCCAAATATATTACCTGTAATTCAGTAGAACATCACATTTTATCAATTAAACCCATAAGGTAATAGTACCAAAGACATATGTCTTCATTTGCTCCAAATAAGCTGTGCTTCCTTTGACTTTGTTATACAAATATTCACAATTAAATAATTTTCTCCTTTTAAACAAGCTGGTATAAATACAAAGCACAAATCTGTTTGTTCAGATGCTCCATAGTGTAAATAGAAACAGTCCAAACTAAACAAACAAAAAAAATATAAATGTTGCCTTAAAAATAAGATTGGGGAAAAATCTTAAGTATTGAGTTTGAAGCAGAATATGCTTCTGTTGATATGCTGATCAGAGTAAGTGTTTGAAAGGATAAAATTTACCTATCCACAATGCCAGTTTTGTTGTGTCGTGTGTGTGCATGTGTGTGTTCCCCAAGTGTTTCTGGTTCTGTTCTCAAACCTTCCTAAAATAAAAATCCTGTTCATTTTTAAAGAAATTTGATTTTGTTCCCAGACACAATTAAATTTTTTCGCCATGTTTTCAACACAGGTTTTTCACTGTAGAGCTCAAGACACTGAAGTTTCATGGGCCTTAACACCCTCGTTTCAGGTTTTATTTTTCTCACTCTGTCAATGTTTTCACATTGTAGCCAAGTCACAATAAAATGTTTACACAGAAACTGAGCTGCTTGTTAAAAGATGTATCTAATTGCTGATGTACAAGCAAAATCGGCTTTAAATGCTGTGCTATTAGATGACATTTATTTTGCCATTTATACCTTTAAATAACTGCTGCAGTTTACTACTGGACAAACCTACTTGAGAAGAACAATTAAATAAATTAAACCACGTTAAAACCACATTCTTGAAAAAAAAAGTAACCTTTAGTTAGGACAATTACTCTGTGGGCATAAAACAAAAGCACAAATGTCACATTTTCCATGAAATTTACTTTGGTATGAATCATCGATCCTGTTTTCCCCTGAACAAAACTAGCCAAATATGACAAATAAAATCCCAAAGTTGCCTGAACTGGATGATCCAAGTAATTACATGTTGCAGCAGAACACATCTATGACAAAACTTTCAAAAATTTGAGGGAAAAGTTAGTATAGCCCCTGGTTGAAATAGCTTTGGTGTAGACCTATAGCAGCATTTAGCTGATCTTGCTATATTCCGATATAAAAATATGCAGAGTTTCAAAGATCAATCTTCCCAGCACTGATCTGCACTCCTTCCCTTTGGAGTACAGATCAAACAAACATGCTATAAAAACATGCCCAGATATTATAGCATAACATGAAAAAGGTATACACTTCTCATTAGCATTTTTTAAATACTGCTCAGAATTTATTCTCAAAACCCCTTATACAAGCAAAGTTCTTGTCTCCCGTGCCAAGCCCTGGAGCTCCCACCTCCTCCTTTGCTTGGGGCCTGTTTGTTCATCCCCAGGTCCTGATCCTGAGTCCAGCAGCTGCCATGGGCAGCTCACATGCAGAAGTATTTGCAGAAATCGAGTCTTTAAGTGGAAAGGTACCTCAGGTCACAGCCTGTCCTATTAGTCTGTTTATCAGTCTCATTTATGACATTGTACACAGTCCTGTTAGTGCATAGTAAGAATCTGTGTCTGCCTAACTCGTGTACAGGATATTTGTCAGTTTGGAGAGGTAACAGAGATGATTTGAGATCTAAACCTGGATTACTGTAGAAGTACTTCAGTGCTTTTCTCAGTATGTGAGGAAACACAGGGCTGAATCCATCAGTTTTACCTCCTACATTTCATTTTATTTTCAGTTTATGTGAACTTAAGGTTAGCATATGTTTCGAGCTATGTAGTGCTAAACACTGAAATGAGTCACTGAAGCAGGGAAGAACAGTCAGCACTGCTGGCTTCTCCAGATACTCATGTCACTGTGACAGGGTCTGGCTTGCAGAGGACACTGGTCACAGCCCAGGCTGTGCCTCATCATTTCATCAACTCAGCTCCACTGCTCAGGCACGTCCCAGCCCTCATGGCCACATGTCAGGTGTCTCAGCTGGGCTACCAACTGTCCCTGCAGCAGCCAGTCGTGTGGCCAAAACAGTCCATACCTCCCATGGAAGTTTAAACCCTTCCCTGATTGACCTCAACCCAAGGAATTATTTCAAAGTACTTTTTAATGCCACTTTTGTTTACTGCAGCTCTGTGTTGATGTCAGCCAAGAGGAGCAGGACTCTAGACCAGCATTCCACATTAAAGCCCTTTTTATGTTTCTAATACTACACAAACATGAACTGAACAATACTTACAACTTCTCACCCAATTAGCTTAGTACACAAATATTTCACCATGAAACTACCACGGAATTTATTCCATTGCTTTCCTTGGAAAGTGTGCTCTATATTGAGGTATAAAGAGCTACTCTTTGTATAGATTAATATATTACTATTTCCATTTATAAAAGAGAAAAATTAAGAAAAGGAACTGATTGCTTAAAAAAAAAAGAAGTAGCAAAGCCAGAAAGAATATAACAAATTCCTCATTCTCAATTCAGTAATCACTTTCTATTGCCTTCTCAGAACTATTTTTCAGTGGTAATACTTGGTTTTAAATTGTTTATCTTATTTGATAATAGTTGCTTTATCTCTGACTGAAAATGTTCCTTTAAAAAAAATGCTGACCTGTAAATGAAGGAAAGTGCAAATACAATAGCAAAACCATATGTGAAAATGAACATTTGTAAAGAGGAAGGGTTAGCACAAATTGAACACATTTCCATATTGAGAGGAGAACCAGCCATATTTTTTCCCTGATGAATGCAGTTTTGTGAACATCTTTTTCCACAAATGATTGAATAAATATTTATTCATAAACTATATTTGTGACTTAAGAGAACAAGCTGCATAGATTGGTTTCATTTATACTACATCATACATGAGGTATTGCAATAATTTATATCATGCCAAGTCTAGTGCCCATTAGATTTCCCTTATTATACTTGACTAAAGCTGAGGACCATCCAAAACAGAAATTGTGAAAGTTTTCTATTTGTTTCATGAATAACTGTCTTCCTCCTAGAGCCTCTCCTCTGGCTTTGGCTTTCTCAGAGCATTTCTGTTGAGCTGTAGTCTCATTTGATGTCTTTGAGCTCAGTTATACTCTGGAAAATGTTCCTGAGCTGTGGCCTCAATGACTATGGTCTGGATGAAACCATAAAGGCCAGATTTCTCAAGGATATAAAAATGTGTTCCTAGTTCAGCAGATGCTGGTCCTCCCAGTGTTTCCTCTAAAAGTCCTGTCTGTCTTGACTCACAGCCCCAGTTCTTTTCTAGAGATTATTTTTGTTGCAGAAACATGATGCAAGTGCCACCACTGATGTGTTACGTTAAGCTGTTCTCCCGCCATTGTTATTATTGCAAAAATTGCTTTGTTATTATTACAAAAATAAAGTTTTAAATAATAATATTTACTGTTAATTCAGTAGTCTGTTATTCAGAATAACAGAAGCATAAGTTGGTAGCAAAAAAAAATCTGCCAAAAGTTTAAAAGTAGTGACGTCAAATTCCTGCTAAATGAACATGCTAAAACTGATGCAACAGTGACATTTCAAAACTGCTTCCATTCCCCATATCAAAAGAATATTAGAAAGATGCACATAACAGAGAAAAGAATAAATACTTACAAATACACAAGAAAATCAGCCCCAGCTCCCAGAAATCACTGGTAAGTTGCTTTTGAATTCATGAAACTGACCTGAAAATATAAAAGGGAAAAAAAGTTGAAGCAAAAGAAAGGCCAGAACTGATAAATGTTACTTTTTTATTATTATAAAAGAGTCATGATTTTTAACCATGAACTGAAGAAAGCAGAACACAAGACTGTTGTCACGCTTTCAGCTAAGTAATTTACACAGAATTTGTTTCCAGGAAGCCAATACTAAGAGAAACAATTATTTCATTGTTCTGCATCTCACAGCATAGCAACCCAGTCCATTATTGCTTCTAAGAACTGTCATAAATGCAAGCATGGTTATCTTTTAATAAGGAAAATAGCTGTGAGGGGGTTTCTGGCTTGGAGATTTTTCTTTTTTTATGTTCTCAAGTGTTACAGAACATTTATTACTTTTTTTTTTTTATGTAAGTAGTTTGTTAACACCATTCTGCAGCTTACCTGGTGTAAAATTATTGTTTAGGTCATTTAATTGGAATCCATCTAAGGCAAAACTTATACAAAGAAGAAAGACTAACGATTTTTTTTCTCTTATGGTCTAGATCCCAGTTAGAAGCTTAGCCTAAGTACAATGCAGTCACTATAAGGCACGATTAAATCCAACATTCTTTTTCCTGCATACCCCTCAGTTCTAGTTGGAAAGGTAACAGATGCAACTCAAACCCACAGAGCTCGCCTTATAAAATTCTTTAACTAGCACAATGACTCACTTTATGCCTCTAAATATCCATGGTTTCCTCTCTCCAGAACCCCCATGCATTAGAAGGTAGTTCAGTAGTTTATTTTTATTGTTTGGTCTACATACAGCACATTTTTAGTTCTTAGGAAAACAAAGAAACTTTGTTGCACAGCCCTTGTTTCCTTTCCAAAATGTGAGGATGGATATGGGTAACATTAAACTGAAAATAGTAATGGAGCCTGGGCAACTAGTTTAGGTCAAAACCTTTTTGTTCTCAGGGAGCTATCTGATTAATTTGCAGTTCATAAAACAGTGGGTGTAAGCTCAGTTTAAAAACATGTAACTATATTTAAAGATGAAATTGTCATTTTTGTTAGCCCCCAGTAATCTTTAAGAAACACCTTCCCACAACATTTCTGTATCCTAAAGTGCACCAGCCAGTACTGCACAGTGCCTAGAGACAAGGAGAGAATACCAAACTTATCTTGATGCAGAATATCCTCCTTATTTCATACACCCACCCTGAAGTGCATATTATTCATTCCAACCAAGCTCTCCCCCATCCTGAAAGTACACATTTAATTGTGTCTTCTCTCCTGTAATACCAACAGAGAGTCAACAAATCTCATTTGCTCTATCAATGCAGTGTTGTTATTATATATTTTAAAAGCAAGTCTGAATCTCATTATCAGCTGATTTATGCCATTAGTGTGCTTTGGAGCCACCAATTAAACAAGGACAGTGGTTCATAAGGTCACAGTTAATTAATCTGAAAGTATAAATACACTTTAATGCACACCACCTCATGTTGAGAATTTAGGAACAAAGCACCAAACCTTTATTCTGGGCAAGCAATTAGGGGGAAAGGTTAAATATACAAAATTTTAAACTTAGCTTTAGCACTCTGGTAAATCTACCAGGGAGAAGGTTCAGTTTGGTAAAAAATCCTGCAGAGCAATATGTGTGTGGAGCCTTAATTCTTACAGCAGGAGTGCAAGCGAGGGAGAAGGCAGGACAGGGCTGAGTGCACCCAGACCCTGAGCAAAGGAAGGTTTGCTGCTCAGATAACTCCTCAGAACTGTGAATCAGCTGCAGGCTTTTCCACTATGGAGCTGGGGGAAAAAAGCTCAACCCTAAAGAGCCTGGTCTATTCAAAATGGGCTCATCAGAGCTGAGGTGTCTGTTTAGCAGGCTGTACAAAACCAACTTTTCCTTCAACCACTTTCCCTCAGTAAATTGAATAAAATAGTGCAATCAACAAAGGGTTCAGTAATACCCTCAGTCCACCAACACAAGCAGAGTGCAAGGAAAATGCTGAAAACAGGCTAATCTACCAGAAACAGTTATTCACAGTGACATTTCGAGTATGAGGTACCTAGAGTTTACAGGGAAGAAAATACCTTTTTCTTACTGCCTGGACTCATTTTACCTTGCACAGTTCTCTGCTCAAAAGAAAGACAATATTGCTAATACACAGACACATAAAAGTAAACCACATGATCTAATTAGATGGAGTAGTTGCTAACTGCTTTTTCTTCTATTGCACCTGTATTCCTATATTCTGTGTTCCTATATTCCTGTATTCCTATATTCTGTAGCCTCCATCACTTTTATTATTTTTAGATGTCCAAGCACTTTTTCTTCAACTGACAATATCCACATAGAAAATTTTCTGTCCATCAAACACTAACATCATAACATTAATAAAAATTGTTCTATTAGCTCAAACCATTTATGTTTTCACTTTAGATGTCTTGAGTTGAACTCCAGGTGACCACACAGGTGAAGAGATGTTGCATAAACATATACAAGGACAAAATTATCTTTAAAGTATTCTGTAGTTTTAATTGGTTACAAATCCCACCAGAAATTTTACTCAGATATTTTGCAGTTGAAATGCTTTCAAAATATTCTGAATACCTGCAATTTCTGCATGTTTAGAAGATTACTACCATCCTTATTAAAGACTTGCTCTCCCAATGCTTTGAAAGGGGGGAAATAAAGTTGTAAGAGCAACTTATGCTCTGATTTCAGGCACATTTGCTAGAGTTAGTAAAGGTAACCACTTCACATTGACCTAAGAATAATACACAGCCATCCAACAATTTAACAGAATCCTTCAAAATAACTCAATTTGTAAGAAGCTAAGCTTTGGCTTGTCTTGCAAGCACATGTTGACACCAACACTGGACATAAAAGGGATTATGAACATCACTGAATGACAGTAGGAGCCTGTTTACCCCATGAGTTATGAACCAAAGAAAATTCCATAAAAAGCTGAATATCAGTTATAAAGTAGCCATCTTTTCACCCAGTCAGCTCTTAATAATTCTCATCGGTCTCAGTCTTCAGAAAAAAAAAAAAAAGAAAAAACACATAATTTTTAGAAAGCAGAAAAAAAAATTACTCATGTTTTAAATCCTTAATTAAAATATTCTGATTCTTCTAAGACAGAGCCTCTACAGGTAGCCTGTATGTTCTGTGCACAGTCACCAGTGAGCATGAAGGAAGCCTGGAAGCAAAAAATGGAAGCAGTCATTTAGGAAAAAGCATGGCATCATGTTATATCATTTGAGAATGTGGCCTATCATTGTGGGCTGCTGGGACTAAAATATGTATCATTTAAAACTGTTAAAAAACTATTTTCAGAATTATAGCATGATGTGAAATGAGAAAAAGGAATAATACAGAAATGAAACTGCACATTTAGGGCCTGAATCACATAGTAATTTCACACCCTTAAATGTGCAATATTTCACAATTAAAGCATCATTAATGACCTGTAAGTGTCAAGACATAATCACAAAAATTAAGGGGGCAGTTGGCTGATTGTAATGAAAACCTTTGAACTGGATTTCTAAAAATCTTCCTTAATTCAGATAAAGGACACTTTTTCAAGACGGTGCAATGAAAAATGTTTTACTTACACACAGAATATTCTTCATACATGATCATTTTGAAACAGGAAAGCACACACAGTAATTAACCACTACAAGCAAATTCCTGCTAGCTTCCCATTGTTTCACTTCTGTTCAAGCACTCAAGGATTGTATTTTACTGCCTTTGCTGGCTTATTGCTTGAAATCTTTACTCTTCTTCATTCTATGCATAGACCAAAAAAAAAAAAAAATCCCCAAACCAGTAAACAAAACAAAAAAACCAAACCAAAATAACTACAACATTGTTTCCCTATCACTTTTCATTTTAAAATAGTCCCTCTGCAGTGATCTTCATTTGGATTTTTGTACTCCCTAACACAGATTGCAGTCAAGTGATCCATCAAAGAAGGAATCAGAGCACACCACCTGTTCCACACGTGGTCATTTCAAAACACAATTTGCATCAGAGTGAGGTAAGAACCACACCACAGGGCACACAGTGTGAGAATTGGTCTCCAAAGCTCTTACTCAGTTTTGTCACAGGTTTTCTGCTCAGCCTTCAGCAGAAGTTGCTTTGTGCCTCTTAGTTCCATACAAACAAAAAGCAGCTAGTATTTCTTCCCCTTGTAGCAGTGGTGCTTTAACAATTCTACAGCCCAGAAGCCGTGATGTCGTTCTTACAGAAAGGAGGCTCAGAAGAAGTCCCTAAAATAGGCCACATCTCCACAGTTCAGCAGGGAGATATGAGCTCACCCTGCCCACACTTGGAGATGACTGGCCACAAACCCACTCTGATCCAGTTTAGCTCTGGTTGGCACTTACGTAAACTACACGACTTCCAGTTTAGAGCAGCCTCACATCTGCCTACAAAAAACATGTCAACAAACACACACAATGATGGTGTTTCTGTAAACTACCTCTTTAAAAAAGGAACCCCATAAACATCACCACTTTTTGCCAAGCTCCACAGACAGTGGTTCCCTGTCTTTCCCAAAAGGGTGTCACTCAGTAGTGGCACATTACCTGGCAGTGTTTTATTATATAACTGGCCATAAAAGCTCCTTATCATCTCTCCTCCAACAAATAATTGTGTTATTGTGTAAATGTCCTCAACAGGTAATTCAGGAAAGTTTCTCTGCTGTCTGCTTGCAGATCTATAAAGCATCCAATCATTACAGTACATGAATGTAGGATATGAAATATATGTAGTATCACTTTATAGCGTAGCATCAGCTGAATTCTAAAAAGGATTTTCATAATAAAAAGTATTGCATATCTCCAACAACTAATTTAAGTGTATTCTTACATCTACCACTAAAATTACACTTGAAAACACCAAAAACATCTTAATTCACCGTGCAGATGAAAGAAATACCTAAATATGCATTTATTCCTTCGTATAAAGGGCAGGGTGCTAGCATTCCAGATCTGATAAGCTCTGTGTGCATACTTTCGAGCAGATAAGAACCACAAGACATGCACCACGCTGCTTGCAGGGCTGAAGGGAGAGGAGGAGCTCCAGTTATAACTCATCGGTGCAGACAGCAAAAGCCTCCTCTGCTGCCTGGGGAAAGGTGGTAAATGCTGCTGCCTCCCTGCTCCCACATCAAGGGACTCCGATTTCCCTGGAGTTCCTGCAGCAGCTCACTGCCTCTCACAGGGTGTGCTGGGACACCCAAAAAAACACCTCTGAACTCCCGGTGAGCTGCACAGCGTTTTCCCGGGCGCAGGCTGGGGCGCTCCTGACCAACACCCCTGGACTGGAGGGAAGACAGAAAGCTTTCCCAGCAGCACTGCTTCTGGGGCATTCCCACGTGCAGATCCAGCTGCTGAAGGCTCTGCAAGGTGAATTAAGCCCTGGGTGAAGAGTTGCACTTGGAGCATCACAAGCCCCAGGAAGCAGGATCGCGGTTCCAGGCGCAAGAAAGGCTCGCAGCAGAAATTCAGGGTGTCACAGGTACAGAGAGGGCTTGGCAGCCAACCCAAACTGCACTTCCAGAGCTACTCCCCACACCTGGAGGAGCTGTAGGCGGCAGAGGACGTGGCTTGGAAGTGACAGCCAGGGTCACTCTGCAGGGACTCACTTTTGTCACACCCCTGCGGAAATCAACCGCGCAAAGACCGAAAGGGCAGCGGTGAATTGACCTGCATTAGAATATTTTCCTTTTTTTTTTTCCTCTTCTGTCTCTCTCTCTCTCTCCCTCTGGGCCTCAGCTATACTCTCACCGTGTGGAATGATAGCTTTTTAATCTCTTCCTCCAGGTGTACAGGGCCTTGCAATAGCAGGGTCTCCTGGCACAGCTGCAGCACAGTCTCAGAAGGGTTCTCTGAATGCGGTTTAACACAAATAACAACATTTCTGTCCATTGTATAATACCATCTTTATGCAACAATACTCCTACCAGGAGCTGTTAGCTTACCACTTGGATGTATTTTTTCTGGCCAAATTGTACTGAAATTAACAATACTTTCACTAGTTTTTGGCTCCTTTCATCTTTTGATTTCATGATGTGTCAGGTTCCCTTCTCTTTCGTATGCAGACCAACTTTTAAAATAATTTTGCTGAAGAACTGGCTTACTATGTTGAAAAGAAGATATGCTCTTCAAGCTCAGTCATATGACTGAAAACAGCAGTACAAAAAGTATAAAATATTATTCAAACTGTAATTCACCATGCAGTTAAATCTTTTTAATGAGTTTCATGAGCTCTGTATTGGGCTAAACTGAAATTCAGTTGCACAACAGAATGGAATTGCATTGATTTGTGATGCAAATCAACTGTCTATATTTACAGGTACCTAATTATCCTCCATTTTTTTTAATGTCTATTATATATATATATGTATATATATTATNAAAAGTATTTCTGGAAAGAAAAATAAAAACAAATTCCATGACTGTTTTTTCCCTTGCCCAATAAAGCATCAAGAATCACGTAGAGTTGAGAACATGTAGAGTTGAAACTCAGATAATTTGGGAGGTTTTGAGGCACTGAACATCCCTCAGTGCCTGGTGCTGCCACTCCCAGGCCACAGGAAGGGTTTGGGATACATCTTCATCAGGTTCTCTCACTGAACTTTGATTTAAACACCTACTCAGCTGTACTTGTGCTGCATTCACCAGATGCAAACTCCTTGGTACAATTTTTTTTTATAGTGTAACACCTACATATGCATAGACAAGGCTTGGAATAGTAACAGGAAGCTAAAGCCCTGGAGCAAAGATATATTATATATATCTGTATAAATGGGGGGGCAGGGGGAGTGCTAATTCTGAAAGCCCAGTTTTACCATTTTACCACTGGTTCCAAGAGTTAAAAATGGTAAAATAGCTGAAATGTTTAGCTGATATTTTAGAGATATCAGCAATAATACTTGTGTGTGGGAGCACGTCACCATATTTAAAATTCTGGCATAATTATCCTATATAGCACATGGATTTGAGGATTTGATGGTTCCCTGACAACTGGAGATTTAACCTGCCCCAACTGTGGTGTACTTAAACAACAAAAAAAAATAGAGATTGCTGGTTTCAATTAAATTAAAAAAAAAAAAAAAAAAGGAAAAGAGAATAGAAAAAGGGGAAAGGAAAAAGGAGGTAAATCAGCTGCACAAAAAACAACAATTTTTCTGACACATCTATTTTGTAATATTACAATGTAGGTGTGCCATTTGTTCCCATTGAAATTCATATTAATCCAGATAAAATATTGGGGTTCTCTATTGGAGAGTCCCATGCAACTGAAGCTAAGATTTTTCAAAGCTAGTTAAGTAGGACATAGAAATCAATTAGAAGGCCTTAAGAATGTCTGCCTTCAGGTCTACTTCCCTGGATTCCCTGAGGGACAGAACCTCCTTACTACATATCTTGAAGTTTTCTTTCCCTGAAACCCTGAAACATAATAATTATAGCTAAAATCCTTTTTTTTCATTAGTCGTACACTAACTTCCCCGCTCAGCTCCCATTTTTGAAATTCATTTATCCTGGCACTATAATCAGAGAAAAGGAAGTCCAGGTGCTCTAATTTTCATTTCACTTTAGAAAAATAAGTAAATAAAATTTCTTTCATCCAAGATCCATTCAATTAGGATCCCACCTTACATGTGCATGCTCTGTGCTCCCAAGTATGTGGCACAGAGCACCCCTGCAAGGATATTGCTTTGTGTTCTGCCCAAAGGCCCCTTCTATTTGTGATTAGCTACAATTATCAGTCCTGAAGATAATTAACTCTCACCTGCTGGACAAATAGATCACACACACCCAAAAAAAAAAATTAAAAATTAATCACATTATCCCATCAAGCCCTTAAAATAAAAACCTTTTGGCCTCCTTTCAGTGTCTCCTAAAGGATGACTACTGCATTAGTTTAAAAAGGTAATTAAGGGAAGAGTGCACCTTGAAACAGAAATTTGCCTTCAATGGTAAAACTATCACTTTGCTAAGATTTCACCCTTTGGAGACTTTACCAGGTGTAGCCCTAGTTTCTTTGGATTTTTCACTTATGACATTTCTGTCAAAATCTGAATTGAGATTTTGACAAATACTTGTTGCCTATCATCTAAAGATTTGGATTGCCCATTTTTTTCTGTAAAATTCACCTCTGCAAGACATTTTGAAACCAGGACTGAAATATGTTCACCATAGATAGAAAAATTCCTGCAGGCAACACTGCCCATTGAAAAAAAATGATATGACAACCCCTTACTCCAATTTATTTTCAGCACAGTCCTGGGTATTAAAGTCAAAGGGGTTAAAATGCTAAAGCACCACTTGCAATCAGTCCAAAAAGATCAGTTCATAGCCTGGCTTTTGTACTGTTTATAGGAATCACATATTAGTAAACTCAGAGTTACACTGCACTTTAGGACAGAATGTCCCAGACCACGAATTTAAAGGCAAGTTTGGGGGAAGGGTTGAGTTTCTCATGTGCTGAAAATGATTTAGATAGTCACAGCCTCTTTAGATAGTCATATAAAACCATATCTCCAGGCATTTACCAGCATTGCTTGACATCTCTGAGCCCCAGGCTGCTGCACCTGCCCTCAGCAAGATACTGACAGGCAGCAGTGAAAAGCTGATGTCTAGAGGGGTGATTGCTAGGTGCTTTGCATGTGATGTTTCAAAAATGCAAAGTGGAATACTGATCTTACTAAAAATATAAAAAAAAAATAATAAAAAAGAAAAAAAAAAAGTAAATTTTTAAAAAAGAATTCGCACTCAAGATGTTGGCAAACCTAAAAGTTTCACCAAATTAACTCATCAGCCTGACATGTCTCATTACAAGATCTTATCACTGCTTTAACCAAACAAAAGAAAGGAGGAAGAAAAGAAAAATATACAGATAATAGCTTATACTTCTCAAAAAGAAAGTTCTATAGGAAGGATGTGTTCAAATGTGTTTCTGTCTTGTGCTATATGAAGCAGGTCCTGCTGTGGAATTTTAGGGTGGTTTTATCCATTTTCTTTTAAACAAACACCAGAGCGAACATTAGAGCAACATCCATCAGAAATCATTAGAGCACAAGTTACAACAACTCCCTGGCACCCATAAAGTATGCAGGTTGTCTTCTTTTTTATTCTTTATTATTATTGTAAAATTTTCCAGTTCCTCTATTTTACTTTAACTCAACACACTTTGCTTCTTTGAGCTAGAAATTTCCCTTTTTCCAGGTGACCCTGCCCTCTTTTTCTGGCATTTGAACCCTTTGGAATGCACAGCAAAGTTAACCACTTATATATAAGTAAACTTATAAGAAAAATTTCTGGGCCATCAAGAAAAGAGAAAATCTTGAAATTCCACTTTCAAGAACCAAGATCATGTTCTTAGAAGATGTCTCTGACTTTTCATTCTTATTCCTCTCTTCATTATTCTCCTTTTTCTTCATTAAGGAAACTGTAAAGTGCTAGCTGGAGTTCCAATGGTCACATTTACACTTTCAGTGATTTTACTGCTGACTGCTCCTTGATTCCAAATAACAACCCACTTTCTTTCCAGCTGAGTGTGCCAGCGTGATGCTGCAGGTCACTGCCATGTCCAAGATCCCATTGTTCCCATTGCTGTGCAAATTGTCACAGAGAGACTGAAAAGTCTACACTTGTCAGAGGACAGGGATTTTCAAAATATCAGCAGACACACTATTCAGTGTGAATAAATATGGTCCCTCAATGAAATACAGCAAAGCCTAGGGATTCCTCTAAATCCACAGGGAAGCATGGCTATTTTGGGGACACAGGGTTAAAACCCTCCTGTACTTCTTCTCTTATCACAGAACAACAAATATTTTAATGGCTCTGGGATTTTGCCCTTTATTCTTTCATCCCAAAGAGGTAATGAACCTTTTTTAAATTTCTAGAACTGAATTATAATTATCTGGCAATTCACTGCAAAGTCAGAAATTACTATTGTTAATCATCACAAGAATATATTTTGCTCCTATATAGAACTTAAAGAAATTTTAAAGTACCTTGCAAGAAGATAAATATTTGAAAATATTAGAGTTGGATGACATTTTCCTCTGCACAGAGTGCCAACATAAAGTTTGTGGAACTTTCAAGCCATAATTTGAAGATCTAGGAACACACATTTCTAATTCTGGTGCCCTATAGTGGGTGAAATAACAAGTCAACTCCTTGAAAATCAGAGAATAAGATTCTACTTAATGAGATCAGAAACAGCAGAATCCCAGTCTAAGCCACGTAGAGCTTTGCAAAACTCAGTAAAAATACCATTAAAATATTTTAAAAGTTTTAAGTTAAAAAAAAATTACATTACTCTCAAAAGTCAGGTGAATCCTCTGTGTAAGCATGCTGACTCTGATTCTGAGATGAACTCATCACAAGTCGCTTAAGTGCACATACAAAAATTAACAGATAATTATATAAAAAAATTTGCAAGGTGGCTCAATGCCAACGAGAGAGTCTCCCATCAATCACGTATGATACTCTTCTTGATGTCTCTCCCTACATGGAGAAGCAGCTGTGCTCTGCAGCAAGTCCCAACAATTTTTAAAACCTGACTCCTGCACACAAAATAAGATGGTCTGAAAGCATAACCAGTTAGGCCCTTCTGGTTTTACTTGCTCTTATGTGGCAACATCAGTTGCAGGATTCTCACGTTGCAGTGAATTGAAATTTTACAGCATTTCAAAGATCCAGTCCTATCCTACAGAAGTGCTTGCATGGTGTGAGTGATGGCTGTACCTGGCTCTCAGTAGCTCAAACATGCCTCATCTGAGATGTATTTCAACAAGCTGACCCTGTAATCACACTGCAGTCAATGGTGAAACTTTCCATTATTTCAGCGACAATAACAAGCAGAGTTTCAGGCAAGGGTAATAGTACTCCTGTGTAAAAACTGGAAGCAAATGCTACCATCACCAGGATTTAGCAAACATATACAAATGCAAAAAGAATAAAAAATTCACATGCAGAACATTTCATTCAAATACATACAAAGCCCTCTGTGATTACAGCACACAAGTTACTGCTATGCTGTTGCCAGCCTTGAATGGAAGGTATTAAAATTAAAAGCCAATTTTTAACACTACAGAAGCAAATCAATCAACACTTCCAGCTTGAATGGACTCACTTCATGAAATCAAGCAACATTGCAGGAGTTAAAAAGTGTGCTATGTGATCTGCTATTTAATCTTTTCATTTCTTTGCTCTAAATGTGGCCTGTCCAAATTCCTCCAATAGGAAAATTTTCTGAAAGAACAGACCACTCTTGAGCCATTTCAGACTAGATGTGGAAAATAAACAACACTGCTACACACCTGAACCCAAAATGTAGGATATATTGATATTGTAGGAGAGTTACACATTAGCAGCACACCATGAAAACTGGGCATGCTGGGAAAATACCAAACTATTCAAACAAAAACAGTATTATTCATAACATCGTTTTTCCACTTTGGAAACATAACTTGGCACCCTCTCTATTAGGCCCAAGTATTCTGAGCTTCAGATACTCCTACAGAGAAGCTAAGTGGGTTTTTATTCAGCTACATGCAAAGAAATATAGAGTTATTTCTTTTCTGTCTCTGAAAATAACTTGTCCACTCCAATAAAAAGTATGCTGCTAGAGAGGTTGATAATTAAGCTTTTGGAGTTTGCCATCCATTAAAACTTGATGATCCCACCCAAAGCGCTTCATCATCAGAACCATCTGGTGCTCTTTCTGCACAATTACCAAAATACAGAACATATTTTGACTTGGCACTTGCATTTGGTAGACACTTTAGTCATTTTATAAGCAACAAGGCAGCATCTTGCCAAAGCACAGCCTCAAAAGGAAATTTCAGCACACCAGAATCTGACTTCTATCCTAGGAAGTTCTACCAGGGTAGAAAGAAGGAATGTGTTCACCTTTGGCTGATGTCCTCACCTTCATGTCCAAGACACCTCTTAGCAAACTCATTTCTCTGTGTTACCTCTGTGTGTTGGTTATCCAAAGCATTATCTGGGCTATTAGGGGTAAAGTGAACAGCCTCTAGTTTGGAAATCACTTTATTTGAAGATTATTGGCTCTGAAATCAAACTAATGATCCACCAGAAATCCAGTTTTTTAGAAGTAAAAGGAACCAAAGGCACTTCACAATGATACTCTGAAGAACACTATCAAGAATATCTCACATTAGACTCTCCTACCACATTTTCAGTGTCTGCACATACTGCAATGGTATGAGCACAGCTCTAAATGTAGGAAAGCCTGAAAAACCACAGGAGAACCAGGGAATATGGACTAATCTTGAATGACACTAGACTTCTCTTTTGGCTCTTAATTTCCAAGATTTCTACAAAAAAGAAAACATGATGAGAACATGGAACATACTTCCAAAAGCATTAATAAGAGTCTTTTGCAGATTGCCTTTAATTTGCTTCTTTTAGTCATCTCTGCCAGAAAAATTTGTATCAAAAGTTGAGAGTTTCTGTGCAGTAATGGTGTTATTCTCAGCTTTCTCCAGACAGCATCGATAGCATGAAAAAAACCAAAAAACAGAGAACTCAACATTGAGGGGATTCTCAAATTGAAACATTTCAATTACTCTTAGGAATTCTGATGATAGGTCTAACATTTATTGTCCCTCACCTACAAGCATCCCATAAGCAAGAACACAAAATGATGCAAACCTATTGCAACATATACTCTAAGGAATTTATATATTATCCCTGGTGGATATAAATGCTTCTCTCAAAGACTTCTGTTCACTGAACATAAAAATTATTAACCTGGTTAGCATCAACATGGGTCAACTGCTCCCCAATTAGTGAAAATCTATGAAAAAACCCAAGTAAATATAGATTTTTAAATAGTGCAGCATATAAATACATCCCAAATGCCAACTACAAGTTCCAGAGCAAACAAGTAAGTGTTGCCCTGCATATGGCATGGAAACCACAAAAATATATATACTAGAAAACACAGGATTTCAAATCCAATGGCCATACCAGAACATGGATTTGCACCCATCAAAGTTTTCACACATATAAATTGGGAAGCTAAAGAAATAGAAATAACAGATAAAAGGTGGATAATTGACAGGTCAAAGGGTAAAAGATGGAATAACGGTACACACAGATCTGAACAAAAATTGATGAAAAAAGGTAGTAAGAAACTTACATAAGAAATTTGGATTGATATTAAAGAAGCTATTATTGTAAGTAACATTGAGAGGATAGTCCCTTAACCAAACAACATCCTGAAGAAACAAGTTTCATGAAATTATAATGGCAAAATGCAAAAAAGAGATGTATAAAATATGTAATCACACAAAAATATATTTGCACAAGTGAGAAATTAGAAACAGTCAATTTGGTGAAGAGATCTATGGGTACACAAGGCAATCTGAGGCACCACAATTGCATTCATCCTTATTAGACAAGCCATCAGACAGGCAAAATGTAATATATGAGCAAGTAAATAAACATTTGACTACACAGAGTGTCATCCTCATTGGGTGACACACCAAAGACTCTATATCTCCCTCTTGGCAAAAACAAACTGCACATCACATCCTTATTTTTATACAGGATCTCGGAGCAGATTTCCTAACATCAGAGGTTTAAGAAAACAAATACAGCTTATTTATTTCCCACAGCTTTTCCCCCCCTTTAATTTTATCACAGCCAAGGATATTGTAACAAGCAGAAAATTGCCATCAAGTCTTAGGCTGGTATTTTTTGAGTGCCAGCATGACTTTCTTAAGTCTCTACCCACAAGTGAAAAGATCAAAAGTATTTACTTTCAGAAAGACTAATCAGATTACTGCCACCTTACAAAAGCATTATGGGGTGTCCATGTTATTCCAACTATTTCATCACAGTGACGTGTAACAACCACACTGTGGTGATAATAATTCACCAACCCCAAAAGGATCAATCCAATCAAGATGCATAACAATTAAGAGAGAAATCATTCAACTTACACCTTAGAATCTTGAGCAACTGCTCCACCATCAGAAAAACTCTGCAGGGGAAAGATGCTGTTGCTTTCAGGCCAGTGGAATTAATATTTTGGTTTAAATTTCACAGCATTTAGAAAAGGCCAAACTCAATAGACCAGATTCACCAATGTGTTACTTCAGTTTTATTATTTCTCAGAAACAGTGGAGCCTCATTTGCTTTGACACACACTAATTAGATATGGAGTCTGCATTTAAAAAGAGACAACTTAATATCTCCATCTCACTTTAAAAGTAAAAAATACGTATATATACAATAGGCCCTTACTTTACCTATTCTAATAAAACCAGCAGTTGACCATTCATAAAAGTGACATTTTTCTGGCATATTTTTGATGCAAATTCTGTACAAGCTATGACATGGGATAGTAGTAGGCCTAATTTCCTTGAACATATCGAGACTGAGTTTCCAGCTCTAAAAAACAGACACTTTTTGCTAAACAAATGAGCTCATCATGAGCCCAGTGCATGGTTCCTACAATTATGTTCTAATGCAACTGAGAAGCTGGTGGATATAAACAGAGCAAGATATTTCATCTGGCCCTTTTCTTGCCTACTCAAATAGGAACAAGACCAGCAGAGATTTCCCAAGTCCTTCCCATGCACAAACATATTCATTTCTATATGTTTTGGCCTTCAAAACTGTGAATCAGAAACCAGGATCAGACCAGAAATAACTGCAGTCTGCTTTTCACAGAAACACAGTTTTCTTGTTATGCCTTGCTATAGTTATCTATCTTGTAATGTTATTCTTGTCACATCCTAAAAATCTGCATCACTTTTTTTTTTTTTTCCACTTCAGGATGAATTCTGCCTTCAGCTGCAAACCAGGAGTCCCCACAGAAGCCACAGTGGTTGCACACTGATGTACCAGGAAAAACAGAACTTGCACTTCCAGTTAATCAGCTGCTCTGTATGAACAGACTTTCACACTAAAATAATACACACAGTTTATGCTGATTTAAGAATTAAAAACTAATCACATGTAAAATTGGGCCATTCAAGAAATAACTGCCAAGTAAGTTGGAATTAGAGCTGTACATGAACTATTTGATGCTTGCACTTGCACCAGTGAACTGGAAAAGCTCAGTAAGCCAGCAAGGCTTAGGTGGAGAAGCTGACACTCCAGCAGCAGCCACAATCCCCTCTCCTTTAAACAATTAAAACAATCCTGCCATTTAATGGCAAGCAACAGGGAAGGAGGAAAAAACAAATGAAGGATAAGGAAATAAATCCTTAGCAGTATAACGCACAAGGATCATTTTTTTTTCAGGGTCTGGTGAAAAATTATTCCATACGGTTTAATTCTGAAAACAAGTTCCTCCTTGGACTTGTTCTCCTAATAATTAATTATAATACAAAATTACCTGGGACAAAATAACACCTTTTTTAAACACTTAACAAAAAATTAAAATAAAGAAACCCCAGAAGTTTGCCAGTAAAAAATATCTTTATTTTATTCTAATATGTGTTTCTCAACTTCCTGTGTACTTGTTAGCAAGCACTTTCATCACTGTCTGGCTGAAAAACGTCTGTACTGAACAAACAATGCTATTTTTCACCGAACTCAGTGGTGATATTTTCCTGGAATTTAGAACTGCAAGTCAGTCACATGACAAATTAATTTAAAATATCATCAATTGATCCATATATGATCAGGTTACAGCCAGGCATATTAGTCTTAGCAAATTATTGTGTTGCTCATACTCTGGCATCAGCAGTCTTTATTTTTCTGGCTGCTTGGCTGCCAGTTAGAATGAAATTTTCATTGGTTCTTTTGATGAACAGCAGATATAAAAGCTGAGCTATATCATCTATGACAGGCCAACTGCTTTTGGGGCTATTATTTTAGTTAACAGACAGTATAGCTTCCAATTATAAAACATGTTTATACACATATATTTACATTCACAGCTAGCCAGATGCACACAAAATACTCCTGAACTGAGAGATATCCAAGAAAAATGAGAACATAACCGTTTGCCTTTCTTCAACTTTTAGAATCCTAGGGGAATCCATAAATTTGGGGGTGAGTGTGTGGGTGTCTAAAGGGGGATTGTACCTTTCTTTTTTTTTTCTCCTTCTTTTTATAAAGAGGAATCCTGCCATTCCATATGCTTTTGGCCAGACTACTGCATACAGAATTCCCCTTTGGCTTTCAGATACTGTTTCTAATACAGAACAAATATGACAGGATGAACAGAAGTCTGTTCCTGTGAAACGGTGGAAGACAATGCAGAGAAACGGGGACATGGGGAATCCTGAATATGCAAAAGGAGAAGATATCCAAGTCTTTCAAGGAATAGAAAGCTGAAATCAAATCATACATAACTTAACCAAACTGCAGCAGCTATTTAAGGGTACTTAAAATGAATCTGCTCTTAAAGTAGTTACTAATTTTGTAAGACTCCATCTTGAGATGACCCTGATTTTTCTAAAGATGGTGCCAAAAACTGGTTCAACAGAGTCTCAAGTCCAACTCTAAAAACAAAAGCACACACAGCTGCTTTTGCATTGAAATTGTTGACATTTCTCTATAGCTTGTGAGCTGCTGGAAAAATACTGAACAAATTCCTTGAACTTTAAAGCTAAGTAATAGGTATAAGAAACAATCAGCCACTATCAAATTAATTCAAGCAATTTTAACATAGATTTAAAGAGAGAAAAACCTCGTATAAAAGGAGAAAAAAAATACATCTGACACTAAAAATAAACTGGGTTATGTAATAAGCCTAAGAAATAACAATGCATAGTAGCATATTTGGCCTCCTTTAGGTCCACAGCAAAAGTTTTCATCCTCTAAAAAATGAATGGAAATTCACACATTCAGGCAGAGATAACATCTATTCCATATATCTTTTCACAGATGCAGATATATGGAACACAGTATCTAAATATCTGCTTAATTATGGAGGAGGGAGCAAAGGGTACTTAACAAATTGGAGAGATCGAAATCTTATTGAAAGACCCTGTTCTTAGTGGAAATCTGGAGTAGCCAGATGCTGCTGCATAAATGGATTAGCTGTTTGTGTATGCTGCACGTTGGGGATGGTCTGGCAGAGTAACAGGGCTGCTGGGGCCACAGCCCTGATGAGAGGCCAGCTCTGAGGACCTGCAGCTTTGGTAGCTAGCACAGCCACAGAGCTCCTCTGCAGGCTGCAAGAGATGTTCAGACACACCACAGTCCATCCTTTGATCCTGCTCTTGCCAGGAATGCCGTGGAAATTCATTTGTGCAGTTCCTGGCAAGCCTACTCTTATTTGCAAAGCAAATCTGTACCAGCGCTGCTGCTGGGAAGAGTTGGAATTATGTGCAGGTGAAGAATTTGACTTTCCATCCTAAATTGCACTCGACTGTGACTTGTGCCAGTGAGGTGCCTGAACGAATTGCTCACTAAACCAAGGTCAGACAGCCAGTGAGTCACCTCACCCCTGTGCAAAGACATGAGAGTTACCCACACATGTGCAAGATGCACCAGAACTCCAAGTTAATGCTTTCACAAGGCAGCTCTGGTCCTGCCTAGCATTACCTAAAGCTGTACCACAACTGTCTTTTAATGCCTAATTTGAAAGACATCTGAAACCTCCTCAATTTACACAGCACATCATGAGTACCAAACAACCAGGAATAAAAGCATTTTCACAGTAAAAGACCACTAATACCAAGCCAGGCAATGTCTGAAAACCAAAACACCGATGCTTACACTTTCAGTGCCAATAAAATGAAAGATAAAATTGCTGATAGTAGTCAAACACAGAAGTGCTTTATTTTCAGACTTAAAGTATGCAAGACTTCTCTTGCAAGTAGAACTTGTGAATATTGCCACATAAAAATTGCAAGTAGAACACTTGTGAATCATGAAGGTCCTTCCTTTTTAAACAAATTTAGAAAATGTAATCATCCTTCACAGGTGAGATATTCTGTTTATTCTATGGAGAATCATTTCAGTCTAAATTAAACTCTTCAAATGGTTTTGATGATTGCAATAAGGACACAACAGGGAAAATATCTGGGAAGAGAATAACACGTGTTAGATGAATGGCTGACAAAAATATTTCTAGTATATGAAAACCACTGGTGTTTTTTTAACCAAATAACAGTATTATTTTTTCAAAGCAGAAAAATTAATCCTGCCTATCTGTCCTAAATAAAAATGCCAATCTGCACTCTCCTCTTGAATTATCTTCAAGCTGTAGGGGTGTTTCATAGAGGGACCCCATTCAGAGGTTTCCACCCAAATTTGCCCTAAACCAGGACAAGGGAGAATATCAAAGAAAAATTAAACATATAGGTTTTTTCAGCATTCAAAAAATTCCACCAGCAGTTTAAAGATACCTTCCAGATACCAGTGTCAGAAAACCCTGCCTATAGACCCTGTGAAAAAGGAAAAAAAAGAGACCTTTTTGGGTGTCTTGATCTCAAGTAACCAGAAACAGGGCAGAGTGAAAATGGCTTACTTGTTAACAATCTAAGACATAAGTCCTGCTACAGTTTGCTTAGAATTTGTGTAATTCAGAACCTAAATCAGATTTCGATAAGACAAGTAGTGACAAAAAGCAATAAAAACACAATATATGGCATTCTCTGTTTATTCTGACCCTAACCTCAAACCTCACAGACAGAAGGAACAGAACCAAATAGATACCCAAAAAACTTGTGGAAAGAATAGTTTCATATGTTCCTCTCTTCCAGGCTGTCTCTACACTCATACTTGTCTAACAGTTTGATTAAGAACAGTACTGCCAGCAGACATGGAAAATTCTAACATGAAGTCACAAACATACAGCATTACCGAAACACAGGTGCAAGACATCCTACTACATGTTTGGGGGATTTTTTGTAGTATGTGACATGCTTGCCAGCTCGTGACTTTAATTATCTCAACAGCAAATGTTTTTATGAGAGAAATCTCAAAAGAATAACCAGGAATACTGAAATCCAAGTGACTTAAAAGCTGTGTGAGACATCCTATAATCTGTCTTTTCAACCTATATAACTTGATCATCCTGCTGCTAGCACTCTTATTTCCAAGGAGCACTCAGTGATCCTTTACACATTGCTCAAGGTAAACTGTAGTAAAGCTCTGTTTGTCAAGTGCCTACTGCAAGAATCCTTTGTCTTCCTGAAGGACATTTGCCTTCTGCAGCAATGCACCTCCTGCAGGCTTCTTGTACACACCAAGCAGCCAACAAATGGACTCAAGGAGAAGGCCAAGAGAGGCTCATTTCACCTCTCTGGAGGATTTTTCCATGGAGACTCTTGACAAAAGCCAATGCAACTCCACACTGCACTATTTGCACTCTTAGCCTCCTCTGTAATGAAAAAGTCTCCCTGAAACCAAACTGTTCCTGCTGTTGGAGCTGTAACAGGCACACAGGGAGAGACCAGATCCAGGTGGGTGCTCACAGTTTCTGCTGCTGGTCCCCAGAACTTTGCCAGGTTTGTGGACAAGGTTTGAGGTGCAGTGTACAGTGCAGTCCCTGCTGTCTTCATTGCAGTAGGATAATGGGGAATGCAGGATATGAGCCTGCTGGCAGACTCAGAGCAGAAGAGCTGAGCTACAGCTTGGGCTTAGACCCTTAAGACAAGAGAAGGAAGTGAGGAAGAGGACCTGGGATGTTGCTTTTGCTAGTGGGTCACTTTGGGATGTGGGGATTTAGGAAGATAAGGAGTCCAGCCTCTATAAGGGTCACAGGTCTAAAGTTACCATTGTACATAAATAATTAGGCAATAAGAAGCTTATTACGTGCCCTCATAATCAAGGGCTTGTTCCAAAGCCTGTTTAAGTCAATAGGAATCTTTCTATTGACTTCAAAGGGGCTTTTGATCAAGCCCTGCCTACTTAGTAGGATACCTCTCTCCCTGTGTCATAACTCAGCATTTGCCATCAGGAGGGACTCAAACTGACAGGCTCATGGTGCACACAAAGGTGCTGCTGAGAGGACACTTCCATTTAAAGACATTTAACCCCCTTTTGTAACTTCAGCCAGCTGCTGATCTTCAGTATCTGGAACATTTACTGGGTAAGAAGAGGAAAAAATCATTGACTTGAGGGAAGGGATAGCACTGGGAGACCTCCTGTGTTCACTGGGTCTAATTTTTCTTGATGTATGTACAGCCACAGAATACTGCCATAGAATGTACACACACATTTCTTAATCCAAACAAAAGGAACAGAGGAATCACCAAGTTCCCACTAATACACATAATACATTATTCACATCCTTCCCTGACCATTAGGCAGTATCACATAATAATCATTTAGACAGTTCCATATTTCTACATACATATTAATTCTGAAAATGCATACTGTGTGGCCACACTGTAACTTGTCACTGACAGACGTTGTGGAAATCTCCCTTATTTCATGGATCATTGATCCAATGTGTAAATCCTTCTTAGCTTGCAAGCCATTGACCAGATAAACCATAAGGGCTCCAAAGGGAAAGAGCCTTTCTGGTCTGTCAAGCAAATTCAGCAGTAGCACACGTACTTCAAACCCACACGTGAAATCCTCTTTGGAATTGGGGTCCTGATCCTGCAAATCTTTATCCCATTACCTAGAAGTCATCCCAATGAAACCCTGATACATTTATCATGCACCCCTAGAAAAAGAACACTGTGCTACTCAGGTTAACTGTATCCAGAATCAAAACCCAAATACAATCAGAAAAATCACGTCTAGAATAAATCAGCCCTCTAAGGTGTTCCACTCAAAATAAATAAATACCGTGCACTACATGAAACAGGAACAAAATATAATTTTTTAAATTAAAAAGTGGGAAAAGTTGCATCTATATATACCGACCTTTTAAATTTATGTACTCTCATAACTTTCAAAAGAGCTAATTGGACTTTCCCACGATCTTTGATACTATTAGAAATCACAGATTTTAAGCCAATTCTGCAGATTTACAGCTACAATTCAGCAGCTGAATGCCTTTGAAAACATATCTGCCAGTAACACGGACAATGCTCTTACAATAACATTTTGCCTTTAAAGCAGTTTGTTAGATAACCTATATTTTTCTTAATTCCAGTTCTGAGGCAAATACAAATTCAAAGTACAGGAACACAAATGTTGTTTTCTGTGGTGCGGGCACACTGCTATTTTCCAGATCACCCTAACATGAGGTAACTATTATCGATTGTGAAAGCACAACAGGTGGGTCACATGAAAGGTCACATTAGTTTTGTTCACAGGGCCAAACAGAAGGTTTTCATTATCCTTAATAAAAACAGAAGCAAGTAATAAAATATATCATTGCAATAACATATCTCTCCATTCATATGCAATAACCTCATACATTAGATCCTACCATTTCAAAATACTGTTGTTGGCTCCAGCAGCATGATTATTTTTGCGGTTGCTACTTAGAAAAATAATATTATAAATCATAGTTTGACTTGCAAATTTCCACACTGTTCTTTTGAACTGCTTTTTGAAATGTTTTTCTGGACAAAACTCCTCAAAAGCATGAGCTTGCTTAGAAATATTAAGTGCTCTAAGTGGTCAATAAGGCAGCAAAGATTTTTAGTAATTCCTGTCATTAGTGTAATAGCAAATCATGGTTCCTAGAAGTAGTCAGGCACCTTGTTCAAATCCTGATGGTAAGTTATAGTAGAGTCATAACTCAGGCAGGGTGTAAAAAAGTCAGAAAATATTAGATCTTTTCACAAGAGTCTTCAGGACAAATGGATGGACCAGCTCTGTTCTGCCTGTGGCACACACTGACACACAAAAAAACACATCAGTGACCCAGCATGGACAGCAGAGGTTTACAGCTCAAAGTCAATGTAACATATTGCTGCACCTACTGAAAGCCTATTTTGTCTTTGTCACTTAGGTGTCTCACATGGATATCATCCATCTTAAATATATTTCAGTACAAATTCTAGAAGGTCTGCGTTTAAAACATCAGTTAGTCACATTTAGCATCTATATCAGAGAAAGTGGTTTATGTTTTCTGCTTATATATAATTTTTTAACTTAAATTTCACTTTCTTTTTAAACTATGCCTAAATATTTCTAGGCTGAACAATAATGAGTACACTGGCTTTTTTCTCCTGCTTTTTTCCTAATCTGACTATTCTCCGACGCCTTCTTTTGCCGCTGTGCATCCCCGCCTCATGATGGATATAACTGGATATAACAGAATTGAAACCAAAAAAATACAAAATAATTTGCATTTACCTAAAACATTATTTCCCAAAATAGCACGGGGTACATGCATCAGTATTACCAGTCCAGTGCCCCCGCACTGATACTGCAGCAACAAAGAGACGGCCTGCTCCTGAAAGCAGCAACTCGTTATCAGAGAGCAACATGTGTTATTGGAAACAGCAAATGTATGGAACAATGTATGGATATCTGCACACGCAAAACACCCCTGGGAGAATGACTTTAGAGCCTGGTCCCAAAAGAGTGAGCTGCTTATCAGTCTGTGACCCAAGTGCACAAAGCTCATCCTGGGGCGTGTTGTGTCTGCGGAGCGCCCGGCATTCCGGCGGCGCAGGGTCTGCCTCCCACAGCCCCCCAGCCCCACCAGTTGGAGAACAATGCCTTTCTTTTCAGAGCCACACCTGCTGCCACTTCTGACCAGCTATTCCATCACGTGCTCCCTTCAAGAGGTTTTCAAAATCTTTCTCACGGCTCGAAAACACGGAGCCGCAACTTCGCGCCGTTTCGCGCCTTCCCTCCTCCCCCATCGCAGCTTGGTGTGCCAACATTAAAAATCCCAGAATATCAATCAGTGAGTGTATTTCCATGCCGGGTGAGGCAAGGGTGCAGAGCATCTCAAGCATTTTAGGTCAGGGGAAAAAGTCTCCTCAGTCACCGTCTGTCCGATACAGACACACGCTGTGTGGTATCCTCCAGTTTAGAGGCTATGCCAAAACCTTTATCTTTTAAAAGTAGTGGCAGGTAAATAATCTAGGTGTGAAAAAAATGCATCTTGAAAGCATAGTTTGTCCAAACAGAATGTGTTTTATCATCTTTCTGCTTGAGCTGAAAATTCCAAGGAGTTATTGGAATTGTTCCAATCAATTTAGATAGCCAAACTTGTATTTCTTTTTTTGCTTATATTTCTCTGTGCAATGTACTGAAAGCAGATTTCAAAAAGAAATATAATTCAAAATAAAGCACAAAACTCCTCTGATTGTATTTCTGAATTTTAGAAAAAATTAGTACTTTTTGACAAATCATCTAAAGCCAAAACTGATAAAGTGGTAAAAAGTTTCTACCTCCCATATCCTAGGAAATTGTGAAGCTAAATGAAGCTAATCTAAAACTTGCTATGTAGCAGACTTTATTTAACAAAAGCTTACTGTAAAAAATAAAAATATTGGAGGAAAATTTTCAACGTCAAACACGTGATGCATATGATTTACAAAAAGTCAGTAATTTCTAGACAGCCTTTTGAAAGATTTACAATATTTACAATTCAGTTATTCCTACATCTTTCATGGTAGTGGCACACTAAATTGAACAGTTAGCTTAATCAGGGCTCATATCAAAGCATTATATGTGTTATAGATAAAATGGAGGCCAGTTTATAATCAGGGATGGTCCCATGTGGACATGGAGCATTCCTCTGGGAATCCATGGGTGACCAGCTTTGTTACAAGTGCACAGCAATTTAAAGATTCTGCTGCGGTGAGACTGACACCCATGGGAGCAATTTCTAAAATGTAACTGTTGAGGCAGCTGAAACAGGAGCACCTAATGAAAGATTCCTAATCCTAAATTCATATTGTAGCCACCGGGCCAAAGGTGGCCTGATTTTGGAGGCTCTTGGCAAACATCTCTGATTCCAGCAGCAGCCAACTTTCAGAAGTGTATCACACCTACACTTCAAAGTGTTGGAGTCAATCATAATTCTGACTTTAGACAATCCTACTGGAACCATTATCCCAGTGTCCACAGGATCACACATTTGGTCAAAGGTTGCACTTGATCTTGCTGGGTCTTTTCCAACCTTATTCATTCTATGATTTCAGTAAGACTTCCCTGACCAGAATTTGAAGCATATAACTGTTTTTCCCCCTCTGAGACCTTCCCTGATCATAGCGATCTCATTTCTGCCACCATTCCAACCACCCCTAATTTCAAACTGGAGTTTACACATCCCTGTATTTAGCACGTTTATGATCTGACACTAACTGGCTTTTTTGGCTTAGCTTTGAATCAAGCTATTGTCCAACAGCAAACCTAGCACTTCCTTCCTTCAGGATCAGACAAATGTGCATGCACCCATGCAGATATTTCTGATGTATTTATCCCCCTTTGTAGGGAGAAAGGCAAGCTCCCTCCAAAAATATATGAAAACAGATGACAGGCACCTGTTGCATTCAGTCCTCCTGTGGCATATAAGACAGACTGAAATGTTTCTGTATTGCTCCTATTTGCTCACATCATGTTGACAGCTACAGGCACCAATGGTTAGTTTCAGAAATAAATATTATTTCTCATCTAACAAAGGGAACTGGCAGTTTAGACTAAAATTTCCAAAAGGTCATGAAAGTCTGGAAGAAAGCCAATGCATTCCACACTCCAAAATTGCAAAGCCCTTCTAACAAATGTATCCTCCTCACTTAAGTGTTGTTCTTAGGTCTCCAACACATTTCTTCAAAAGCAGTGAAAGTATCTGCTAACATAACAACTTTGTCCAGCTGGAAAAGCCATCTATGAGACCAAATCAGCAGCTTAACCTTTTAATTTTACTTGTTTGATTAACTTGTAGTGTCTACAACCTTGATAGCAGTCATGTGCTATTAATTAATTTCACTAATTCAGTTAGCATTTCCATCGACTTGAGGAAATTTCAGACTTTGGTCAGTATGTGAAATTATATTACATCCTGTGGATGATGAAAAAAAGGAAGGAAAAACCTTTGTACCTACCGAATTGAGCTGTTGTGATTTCAAATCAGTTGTTCTGCACGTACGGATATAATGACAGGAAAAAAAGTAATTATAATTAGGTGTCTATTTTGATTTTTCTCTTCATAGTATCCGTACTGAATGTCATTTGATTTTAACAAACTCTAAAGTCATTTCAGGCAGGCAGTGTATATCTTTGCTGCTACAGGTCTACTTGGAGTCTCTAGTTTATTTCTACAAAATTTTCATATGCAAGCATTTAAACTGTTTTATTACTTAAAAAAAAGAATACTTAAACAGTAAGTTGATAATCTAGAAAGGCAAAACAAAACTGATCTGAGCAATGTGCTAACAGCTGCTTTCAAGGCATGCAAACAGAGGAAAAATAAAGAAAAACAGGGAGAGGGAAGAAAATAAAGACTGAAAACCAGAAACTAGAAATGGGTGGGGGTCAGATCAATTAACAATCTGATTTTACAACTGGACCGACACTACAATTGAAGTCCCAAAAAAAGTCTTAAGTGATTTTAATGGGACTCTATCGTGTGCCTAAGAGACTGTAACTATAAGCAGGACATTCATGAGGATTGAATCCTTCATTTTCAACAGATGTCTTCACTGAAATTAAATTTCTACAACTAAGATGCCCAGTTTGCTACTCTTTTTTGTCTGGAAATTTTCACTAACATCAACTTAATTGGCAGCAGAATAAAGCTACTCTCACACTCCATCATTACCAAGAAACTGATAAATCAGATAAAATGATAATTCTTATCAGGGAATATTCACACCATGTCAGATATCTTGTGCAAATGCCCAAATGAGGAGCTAAGGCTTTCCACACATTTACCAACCTTCCCAGAATCATAAAAGCAACGTGAATAAGAGGCCTTTCTCTACTCTGATTAAAGGGCTTGAAGTTAGAGAAACTCTCCATACTACACAGAGAACATTTTAATTTGGAAGACAAAAAGTTTCTCCAGGAAAAAAAAAAAAAAGATATCTCAAGTTAAATGGATAGAACATTTATACAAGAAGAAAATCCAACACATGAACTGAGTTCTGGAGATGTCTAGGAATTACACTTCGAGAGAAGTTAGACTTGGCAGTTTCAGTAAGTTTTAAAATGCAGATTTTCATCACAGGATGTTCTGATTAATACTGAAGATTCATCAGTGGAGAAAAAAGTTAGGTAAAGGAAATTAATTCAATACTGATTAAACAGATTCTGGTAATAAAACCATCAACACAAGGAATGTTTTCCCAGAGATAGCAGTAAAAGTCTAAGAAGTCTGTGAATCATTTAATAATATACTAAAAGTTATTTTTAAAAATATATAGGGATGGCAATAATGAAGAAATATTTGTATTATTAGCTGTAGAGTGTTTTACTAACTTCCATTTGTTACGGTAGTACAAATGGGAAAAATATGTTTCTTTAACAATAATATTGCAAGAGTATCCAAATAGTAACAAAGCAGTATGGCTTCTTCTTGGAAATACAAGCTACTTTTAATTTTGTGGGCACACAAAATGCCACCATTTGTAATCTGTATCAGACTTTCTGCCAGCTATGTTCAGAAATGAATCTGAAATTTCAGAGCTAGTAGCCCTGAAGGGAGCACTGAGGCTTCCATTTGACACTTCTGTATCTCTGCATTCTTCCCAAGACCACAAAACCACCCCACAGTAACCTGGGACAGCTGTAAATAGTCCATCTTATGCTGACATGAAAATTAAAGTTAAGATGGTAATATCACCTTTGTAAGTGGATGCTATTCACACAAAATGGATTCGGAATCACATCTTTAGAAACTGTGCAGTTTATTAAAAAAAAAAATGTTAATATGGCAAGATGTAAACTTACTCTCTATTTCCCTGCTCTGTTTGTTCAAGCTAAATATTTTGCTTCTGTTCCCTGCCATAATTTCTCCTTAAAATACAAAATACCACAAGATTTCTAATCCATGAGAGACTTCCAGGGCAGTAATAGTGCACCTTACTATCAAGTGTAGAACTTGAATTTGTTGAAAGGCAAAAGTATTTCCAGCATAATTTTTTCCCCACCCCACCTTCAGCCTGATATCACCTTCATTTATTCTTTCAGACCAAGCCAATCAGTTCCTAAATGCTTTGCCTCCTTTTCTTTTCTTTTCCAGGCAGTTTCCAGGAGTCCCTGGCATGGAAGGAGCTGTGAAACACCACTGAGGACTTGGACTCCACATCTGGATGTTCATTGTCTGCTGACCTCACAGCAAGGAAGATTCTACCCCAGCCTTCCTGGGTGAACACATAATTCTAGATTAGAAATACTGAGCAGAAAATTCTAAGAATCCTTTTTGAGTTCACGTCCTGTATTCTGCTTTCTTTACCAAACACAGATTATCTGATAGACAAGTTTCTCCTCCATTTGTCCAGTCTATTCTATCAAGGAAAATAAAGTTGGCACACTGAGTGTTTTTTCACTCTTCTTGCCTGAATGCTGTCTATCCCAGTCCCAGAGAAAAAGCAGTTGGAGTAACCCTAACCTACTTTTCTCTACTACTTTTGCACGTGGGCACCAATTAAAATATTGAATCTGTGAGTTAAACAGGAGGTGTCTCATTCAACATCAATGACAACCCCACACCACACATAGCCTGAAATTTAAAATGCATCTCTTAAAAAAAAAAAAAAATTAGTTTTTAATATCAGCAAGCGTGTTAATTGTGGTAAAATGAACAATACTGAAATTGTTTGAAGACAGAATTAAATTTAATGAAATTCACAAACAAACCCCTTTTAGAAAGTAACAACAGTTTTTTGAACATTAAAGAGAAACTCATTATATCAAGACAACTCCAATGTAAAAGGCAAACCGACTTCAATCACTGCATATCTGCATGTTAATGAACTTGCTGTGTGCAGCAGGGACTGAACAAAGTAATGGGAAGACTGTCTTAAAGCACACAGTACACTTTAAAAAAAAAACACGCCACCTTTAATCAATGAAACACCTTTTCATTCGTACCTTAATAGCAACTGAAATGATTTCAAACGTAACACAAAGGGAAGATGTTACTTGGTAAAGGTTTCTTTAAGACATAACATTTCTTGCACATTCTTTCAGCATTCACATGCTGTCAGCATCACTGTGGCAAAGACTTTCAAGTTTCAGCAGACAGATACCGCCTAGTACAAAGTCTTTGTCATAATAATTTCATTGCAGCCCCCTGATCAAACATCTAGACAAATCTGAGACTGAAAAGTGAGAGCTAACCAGTGACCTTTGATTAGAACCACAAGCACCAGTTTTAATAAAATGCCTCATTCATTGCCTTCCACTGCCAACAAGGAAGGTGTGTTTGAGCCTGAAAAATGTAGTCAATATACCATTTACACCCATATAATGATTCCTATTATTCACAGTTAGAATTTGTGACTGTAGCAAGTGAAACACAGACATCTTAAAATAGCTAAATGAAAACACACTGACAACATTCTACCTTTAAAATATATTCAGGAGCCTGCCTCTGCCTTTCTGTTGCCTGCTGCTGGCTTTCATGTCTTTCTGATCGTATTGTAATAGGCTTGGCTTTTTTCCCCCCATAAGCCTTCATTTACACAATGTTTGGTTTGTTACAATTTCTCAAAAATCTATGACTGTTGGCAAAGTCCAGTTTTAAGGGCCTTTAAATTCGTACTTCACTTAAGAAACAGTGCACCATTCAAATATATGTTTATAAAGCTGCCTTTTTGTATATTACACATGAATATTTATATATTAAATTTTGAAAATTCAAGTCGCCTTTGGAGCTGAACTTCCTATCTAACTTCGAGGGAAGCTTCTAAGAAGACCTAACAAACTTTGCAGTTGTTCAACACATGTTTTTGCTCAAAAGCATCCAAGTTGCTGGTCTCTAATACAGAAGTTCAAGGAAATACAATTAAAATCCATTTCACATATTTGTGCCTTAGCATGTCAGGCAAGAGGACAGAAAGGGGGTCTTATCACATTTATTTCCCACTTGAAAAGCGAAAGTCTTAAGCAGGGTAATAAATATTCAAATGACTTTGCACCACTGAGCTACCATATCAAGCTAATGATCTGTAGTCTGGAGCTCTATAAAAAGAAATCTTACTGCCTGCCGTCACCTAGAGGTGTTGCTGTAAACACTGTGGGGGGATATTCTCCTCTCAGTGTGTGTGCATGTAACTACACTTAATGCTGTTTTCGAGACAGAATATATTGCTGAGTTGTAAAACAGAAAGAGGGGATGGAACAGCACGCAGGAAGAGAATGCGAGGCCAAGATTAATTGGGAGAAAGTTGGTGGAGGTTTCGCTGAGCTTCGTTCTCTGCTGTGCCCTGGAGGAGTGGGTTTGTGCTTGCACAGCCACAGCCAGGACACATGCAGATGTTCAGTCATGCACAGGGTGGGAGCTCGTGGCTACTGAGCTAAGAGCCAGATGAGTGAACTCCACGGCCTGCCAGAGCCTGCTGCAATCTTGAATTCACTGTAACAGAACTACTGAGGCCCTGAAGTTGAATGGTCCACTGCATGAGGGAACAGATCCCTTCAGGGAGGAAGAAAACAGGAATAAATGGCAGATTTGTCATGAACACTGCATGCTCCCTAGAGCATGGATCAAGCACGCTTGTGGTCCATCAAAAGCCGTGGGGAAAAGGCAGCTCCAAGTACATTAAAGAACCATTTCTAACCACATGTGTGAGGGCACATAAAGTCTTATCTTTATTAAAAAGCATTGCATAAGAAGGAGAGATGGTCTGCCATTTAAGCATAGGTCTGGAAATGAGCCATATCTTCCAAGTTCAAATTCTGGCTAGGACCCAAACCATCTTGAAACCTTCCTGCTTCAGTTTCCCAACTGGAAAAGTGAGAATAAACATACTTGCCTACAGTCTTTCTCTCTCAAGAGTGGAGGAATAATTAAACACAGGGTACTAGTATCTTGTCTATTTGGAAGCTCCAACCCCCCTCATCACCTCTAAACCAATGTATAAGACAGATTGCAATTGTGCATCTTCTCTCTTGCATACATTCACTTTCTAACATGCAAGAGAGCCTAATCATCATTGCATAGGTTATTTAGGCTGTTCAGAGAAAAAGAGAGGCTGAAAGAAAACTGCATGGAAAAGGCATACAGAATCAAAAGTAAAGCTCCTCTAAGGTCCATATTTACTTTCCTTTGAGTCTTACTCTTATGAAAGCATTAACCTTCTTCTAAACCTGGAGGAAAATGCTTGTCATCAGAAACCCTCAGGTTTCTCTCACCAAAGCCAGCAAACGACAAGTAACCTGGAACTGGATACCAAGGGAGAGTGAAAGAGTTTTTTTTCTCTCCCAACAGAGTGACATAAGCCAGGTTTTTGCTGTCTCTGCTTTTTGTTCTTATAGATTGCATGGCAAGCCATGCTGGCCCAAAGGTGACAGTGGTGCCTTCTTGTCTAACATATTCTAAGCAGTGCTTTCCCAGCTCTTTGGACTTTTAAATCAGCTGGAAGAGGCAAAGTTCTGTTCAGTTATAAAAATAATCTTTTATCAGATAGCAAATTTTGACCTATCATGATCCCATCAGGGCTGAACTACTCAGGTTTTCTCAGCAGACATTCAGAGTCTAAGACCTGAATCACCCACAGTTTCTCCCGTGCCAGGACACAGAGAAAGATTCTGTTCAGCCTCAGGAATGAAGGATGGTGTGCACAGGCTTTCAGAGCTTCCTTCCAGGACCTGCCTATAGTATCTTCAGCCCTGCTGGCATCTCCAGAAATAGACCATTCTCCATTGACTTTTTATTTCTGGCAAACAGCTCTGGAACAGAACTGTGAGAAAAGAAGTGAGTCCTGACTCTGTGAACACAGGTAAGATGCTCAAAAAGAATGAGAAACTAAGACATCTAAGACTTCTGTTGCATCTAAATTACCATTGTGCCATTAAAAAAAAAAAATACTAAAAGGGAAAAAAGGACCCTTGTTATCATTCATTTGGATAAAAATACCTCCCCCTTGGTATTTTAATTGTAACTCCTGAGGTTTGTTTGGCTTCCAAAAGCCACATTCTGAACAGTCCAAGCACACAAGTCCAGCTCATGCACAACAAACATTCAAACACCTTGCAGCTACAGAATCGGGCTCAAGAAATTTGATTCTGTTTACACTCAAAGCCCAAGTGACCCCTGAAAATATAGTACAGGTTTAACATCCTGATTCATTATCTATTTACCAAAGCAAAACTGAATGGCTGAGAGGAGAAACCTTATCACTTTCTACTGATACTCCCCTGATTGTATTTATACATTTTAAACATGCAAGAGACAAAGACAACTTCTCAGAAGTGTTTTAAGTGCTCTGGAGTCTAACAAAAGCCAGGGAAATCTAGAGCTATCTGAAGCTGCCAAGGGATACTGCCTTACTGTCAGTGTGTCTACATCCTATACCTTTAATGACCTGGCAATTCTCTTTCTTTCTATAACAAAAAAGCTTCTGCTGGCCTGACCTATCAGAAGGTCAGACTTCCCAGGGCTTGTTATATGGGTTCTGTACAACCACAGATTCTAAAACAACTTTTAGATTTAGAACAGAATTAGCCTTTGTTTCCTCTAGATAATTAAAAAATTGTTTAATGTCCATTCACACACTAGATATTTTTTCAACTTTTCACTTGCTGATAACCAAATATAATTACTGCTGTAATACAATATAATACTACTGTTTGTTTCTTTCCTAGAACTGCCAGGAATTACATGACTATTGCCACCAAAATGGAGCAAAACAGACTGTTAAGCATTAGCTCCAAGTTAAGTGGTAACATGATCTATTTAGTGGCACACTTATCAAGTCAGTTCTGCTGCTGTTTATTTAAATAGAAATTGAAATATTAGCTGTTCAACAAACTCCAGGCATTCGGGGCAGGAAATTGAGAGGACTCTAGACCTTGCTATATGGAGAGAATTTTTGACAAGCCTTCCCTAAACAGTTTCCTATTCTGAAGTACAGTAACATCTCTAATAGTCAAGGAAAAAAAATAAAAAGAAAAAAAAGAAAAAAAAACAACATAACAAAGCTGGGAGAAGAAAAATGTAGTCAGGGCAGACAGAGTGCAGACACATTCACATAATGATGCTTGCCAGGGTAACAGTCCTTAGGCTCTGCAATTACAGCCACAGTGAAAGGATACTCTATCCAAAATCATAAAAGTCAAATGTTTTCCTGATAGTACACACTGTTCATTAAAAATCTGTTTTAAAACACATCTTTGCATACCTACAATCTTATGCTCTTGAGGGCATTAGAACTACTCAACAAATATTTTAACCACAGTAGCTACCCAGATTTTGTCATGTACATTTAAAATCACTTTAAAAATTCTCTGAAAGACCCAGCTCTCCTATCCACATTTTCTTTTAATGTATCTATATATACACTTTAAATGTTGTGATTTGAGATTATAGAGCTAAAGGATAATTTTGTATTCCACTGTTGCCACCTGTCAGCGAGTATTTCCTAAGGGTAGTGCCACTATTCCCAGAGCCTCACACATCCACATAAAGGGCTGAGTTTTCATTCTAAACTATCTGGATCTGAATGTTCAGCCACAAAGATTTTGATTTGCTGATAAGAGTGTTGCAATGCAGCAAAACCAAAGAAGTCAAGCAATGTTATCTAAATAAACTAAAATCATTATGCCTGATCAAAGCTACCATACAGCCAGTTTTGGTCAATCAGCATAGCACAAATGGCATATTCCACTGCAAGATAAACTTTAGAATTCACCCTGCAAGCTTTCAGTGAACAGAACAATCCCAAAATAACCAAATTACCTGAGCCAGGACTTCATAATTGGAAAGAACGAAAGAAACAACGAAAGAAAGAACGAAAGAACGAAAGAACGAAAGAAAGAACGAAAGAAAGAGAAAGAAAAAGAAAGAAAGAAAAAGAAAGAAAGATCCCACTACAAAAAAGGAGGTACATTCTTTCTGTAATTTTTCTCATGCCTGAAAGTATTATATATATAGCAAAAATTACACTGGTGTCTTGTGTCTTATGACTAAACAGTATTGTTGTACTTCTTAGCTGTGGTGATTTTTTGTTTTACTTTTTTTCCACTGGGAAAGTACTACTCTATTGTACACACTTTCATTTTTTATGGATGATTCACTTGCTTGATACTAAATGGAAGAAATGCCTTAGTAACGTAATCAAAAATATGCAGGCATGTGTTTCCAAAATTAATTTTGATATTTCCTGTCACTGAACTTGCCTCATCAGAGCATAATAGTAATTTCATAGTTGTAGCAACGCTGATTTCACCACATAAGAATCTACAGGAACATTTAAAGTTGCGCATGTTCAAGATTATTTTTTTTTTGTCCTGAACAGCTCCACAGACAGTAAGTCTCAAATTCCTGTCATCTTCCCAGTAAGTCACAAAGAAAGTGGATTCAGAATTTCCAAAGGGCAATAGTTGATATTGCAATCTATGCACAACTACAGCTCCTCTCTCATAAAAAGATGGAAGTCTGAGTGATCATTATTAAGCATTTGCTCACCATTTAAATTGCTTTCTTACTATTTAAAATGTGTATCTCGATCCTTTTAAGTAATTAGGCAATCAGTAAAAAGAAAAAAAAATAGTAATTTGGGCTATTACAATTATTTTTCAAGGGTTAATTTATATAAACACTGCAGGGGCTATACTGAAAACTTATTTTATAAAAGACCTTTTCCTCCTGTTTCACACAACATTTTTCAGAAAACAAGCAGTTGCACAAAAATGTTAACACATGGCAGCATTTTTGGAACTGCTGTAGAAATTAAAGGCAATAAAAATTGCCTTGGACAAGAAAGGACAAATAGGCCAAACCAAATAATTATTCTTGCAGCTTTCTTTAACCACTAACTCCATTTTATATGCAGTTTCCGATCTCTCATATTAAATCTGATCATATATATTTAATTCCATTCTTAAAAATTTCAGTAGACAACTTCGGTGCTAACCTACAACTGCCCTGTCAGAAAATCTTTGATGTCACAGCATAATAGCTCCTGAAAGAACAGCGCTAATACTTAATGTAACATGAAACCAGGGCCCTGCAGTGGGGCTGTCTGCTGTCAGGAACAAACAGTTTCACTGCTGCTCCCCAGAAGTGACAAGGCTGAGAGCTACCAGGGCAGCACCTCCTCGGTGCTACAGGGGACCTGTGCACCAGAGCCACTGGCAAATCCCACAGAGCAACGTTACTGAACAACAAACAAACAAAC
>VWZS01007229.1:285288-298056 GCA_013397075.1 Rhabdornis inornatus
CAAACAAACAAACAAACAGACAAAAAAAAAAAAAAAAACCCACGCTAAATAAAAATGTCCAGCACTGCAGTCACGGATGTTCTCTTCACTTCTTGCAAATACGGTTGGTGTGAAGATGAATTATTTCCATGCTGCAAATGATAAAGCAGGAATCTGGTTTTATGTGGGATTTCTTTACATTTCAGATCCTTGTGCTGCCCAATGCGTCTTAAATTCTTTTCCAGAATGTATTGTTTTCTCATCATGATCATTAGATCTCTTTAGGTTTTGGACTGAAATTTTAACACTAGAAGTACTGCTAGTTGGCCTTCAGCAGAAAACAAGATACTTTCCTCTCTTGCTAACCCAGGTGCTCACAGGTCCACCCATGATCTTATGATCAGATTCTTGGCTAATGAAAACCATTGCACCCATTGTCAGAAAGCACTGCAAAGATCAGATTCCAAAATCCTGTGTGTCCCCTGTTCTGAACGGCACCAAATGTCTCTTGCTCAGTGCTAAAGGGTCCCAGGGGAGGGATGAGATACTCACACAATCAAGTCCCATATGTGTCTGCTTTGGGCTCCATATTTTTACCTCTTTCAAAACATTTTTAAGATTCACGTGTAACATTGCTTTAGGTCAAAATGTATTACTATACATGAGAGTACCAGGCTCCCATGGAAATCAGTTCCACTGCTGGATTTATTTTCTCTCTTGGAAAGCTGAGTAGTCTATTTTATAAACTAGCAATAGCTGTATTTTTAAAGTTTATAAAACCTGGCCTCTGGCTAACTTGTAAACAGAGGATATATTATCCTTTTGTTTGTAAAGCTTAATCCTGCAACTGTCAAGCTGAATAAATCTTTAGAATAATAGTAAAAATATTTTAAAAAATAGTCGTCACTAACAGAAAATTGAACTCAGATTGAGATAAAAATGTCAGTGGCACAAGTTTTTGACACATTTGGCACTACTCACAGACCTGGGAACACTTTTACCATTTAAATTTCTCAAAAGCATTCTTGGGCTATCTGATTTTAAAAGTCATAAGGTAATAAATTTTTTTGAAAGTACCTATGCTTCACCCTCCTCCTTCAATGAATCTCTGGTAGCTGGCAAAAAAAAAGTCATAGTGGTTTAAGCATGTAGGACCTTACTGACACTGAATTGGAAATTCCATTCTTCTGGTGGGTTCAGAGCACATGTCCACACAGCAGCGCTGAATTTATCTGCTCACACATTTGGAACTCTCAGCATTTGCTCCCAGAACACACTCAAACACACCAACCACAGCACAAGCACCGAGCTAGAGGCATTCTTTACACCTTGTGGTGGCAGCAGATTGCACAAGAGGGAAGAAGGGCGCTGTGAGTAGAGTGGCATGTCAGTGATCACGCTCTGTGGCAGCATCAAAACAATCCATAACGCCAAGTTCTCCTCCCTGGCCCTGGGAGCTGGCACCCACTGCTCCCTGGGCTGCATCAGAGCTGTGAGCTCTTCCTCCTCCTCCTCCTCCTCCTCCTGGGGCTGCAAGCAGAGCTGCTGTCCCTGCCAGGACTGCCTGTCCTGCACCCAGACACCCCATGGTCTGAGCTGTGGTTTCAGCCACACACTGACCTTGGTTTGGGGCAGTCACATCCACTGCAGCTCAGCTGAGAGGCAGCAAAGAGGAGCTGAAGGAATGATTTCTTCTGTCCCTCCAGCTAGACATGCAACAACATGCCTGGCTGCACTCTAATCTAGGCTATATAAATACTTTACCTCAGCTATTTTAAAGACAGAGCATAAAAAGAAAGACAAACAGTCAAGATTTAAGCTAGCACTTAATTGTACCCCTATTCCATCCTGGTGGGAGCAAGCAAAAACTCTTACAGAGACAATGAAAGTCTCTTCCCTCAGAGATTTGAAAAGATCAAGGTTTGTTCCTGCTGAGGAGAAGTGGCATCCATCACCTTTCCTGGAGACATCTAGGATTTTCCCCCAGCTTCCTTTCTCTTTTTGACTCAGTTTGTTCAGTTGAGCCTTTGTGATGCTTGGTCAGGAATTTGGGGAATAATGGACAAATATCTATTTAAAATTCATATATAATTGACAGCAATAGTAGTCACACAGTTACAGAAAAAGATTCTCTGGCTTCTGCAACACTACTGAGGTAGTGCCAAGATTATGCTTCTTAACAGAACAGGTGAGAGGAGGAGAAGGAAAACAATTAGAACCATTACCTTACATGGCCAAGACATTTTGAGTCAAGACCAAATATCTGACAGTACTGCCTAGAGATCTCAGCTCAGATAAAGCTCATTGCTAATAATTGAAGAATGCTCATTTGGAACAAGTTTGAAAAATGATAGTAGGAAGCAGAGAGACTTTGGAAACAGAATAGTCAATATAAAACAAATATAATTTATTTTCAGAATTTTATATACTAACAGTAGACAGGCATTATTAATTTCTGCAGATAAACAACATAGTTCAAACAAAGAAGAAATAAAATCTGGGTCAAATGTTGGTCTCCTGATCAAAAATCTTAGCAATTTCACATTAAACATAAGTTGATTATAAAGAACATATTTATTTAGCATCAGTAATTATGTAAAATGAGCCATTCCCTCTGGAGATTATCCATAGCCTTCTAGACAAAACAAGCCCCAGAAGTTTTTAATCCTGACCATGTTGCAGGCTGACCATTAAACAAAGGAGCAGGTCAGTGAGGAAATTCATAAGGCAAAAAAATACATAAACCACCACTAGTGAATAAGGATTCAGCCCTCCAAAGTGCTAAGCACGTTGGCCCCAATCCAGTGAAGTACTTAACTACATGCTGAATTTTAAGCACATACATAGTCTCATTCCCACTGAGATTATTCCTGTGCTTTAAAGCTCACTCTGTGCTTGTATAGTTTTTTGAGCCAGGACTTGGTATCCTAGAGGACTTGAACCCTTGAGTGTTAGGAGCTGGACCTGGAGGAGCTCAAGCATAGGAGTTTTCTACCTGCCTTAGTCAATAATTCTGAATTTCACCCTAAAGATGCGAACCACACAGACATTGCAAAGTTCTGATTTCGACACCCCAGAATAAATAAATAGATAAATAAATAAATAAATACATACATAAATATTCTCCCCTAGGTCTAGACAAAAAAAAACCAAACCCATCAACTCCTCTGTCTGAGAAAACACATGTTCTACTGAGTTCAGCTGCAAGAATCAATACTGGGAATAAATGCCAGCTCTCTAATTTGTCATTGCTACTTATTTTGATACAAAAATGGTGAGAAAAGGCAAACTGCTCTCCACACTTTTGATCGTGGTCATGATGGCTCCAACACCAGAGAACAGGCAGCCTGTGGCTGTCAATGGCTTCTGGCTGGTGGGAATCTCTTTACCCAGCAATTGCCTTCACCACAACTCTGGAATTCACCACGAGGAGAGGGAGGCCCAAGTGTGACACTGAGTATGCTTTTGGACAAGCAAAATACCAGAAGAGCAAAAATGCAAATAAATTAATTTTGCACATCAAACAAATCATGGCTAATATTAAACAGCCTTTTATCTGCATGCAAAACGGGTTGTTTGTTTAATGTTCTGCCTTTCTTTTTTTTTTTTTAATTTCAGGGTCCTATTCATTGGGAAAAAAAAAACAGCACTGAAATACCAAATATTTTTAAACACAAGTCAAGCCATTTTATTAGAATCTGAACTTTAAAAAAGCTTCATAAGATCCTGACACATTAATCAAGTGAGTACTTGCACAGAGAAACTTAGAGGGAACAGAACGAACCACATGCACCTTTGAAACAAATTGTGGAAGGCTATTTTGTGCAGTGGCTGCTGTGCCTCATTTGGACATCTGTATTACACTGTGGCATAGAAATGAAATAGTGAACATGCAAAA
This sequence comes from Rhabdornis inornatus, assembly GCA_013397075.1. Lineage (NCBI taxonomy): Eukaryota > Metazoa > Chordata > Aves > Passeriformes > Rhabdornithidae > Rhabdornis > Rhabdornis inornatus. Next base: position 289,166 of record VWZS01007229.1, read on the forward strand.
CCAGTCATAGAGTGATCCTAAAATAATCAGACAGTCGGCTGCCACGATCTAGCAGCTTTAACTAGATGGAACATTGCTGTGGGGATCCATTTGCTGGTCCACAGTATTCACCAAGAAAAAGCATTAATATGCTCCGTGGTGTTTTTTTTTTTACGTGCTTGAGAATTCCAATGAAGCCACAGTAATGAATGATCCTGCTAACCCTGGGCACTCTTGAGAAGGAACATTGAGGATATACCAGTCCTTCTCTGGAAGTTTCAGTGGCTCAATGTCTTTTGTGATAAAGCTTCACATTTCTCGTGTTTTTGGACTGGCTCCCTGTTTGTCACCTCAGCATCTCAGTTATTGAAACACGGGCCCAGCCCAGCCCAACCCAGCACACAGCTGGAAGGCTGCAGGCCATGGTCCAGTTCTTCTAAAAGAACACTCTGCCACAGGAAGTCCAAAAAAACTTCTTGCTAAAAGCACAAGAACTGCACTGTTTTCCAGAAAGCTGAGAATATAGAAAAACTCTTTCCCTTTTACATAACACAATATTGACAGTTCTGGAGCTTGTACATCCCAGTTATCAACAGCTGTTCAATCATTACTCCCCCTCTAACCTCAATTAATATCCCATTTGATTGTGAGTGACAAAAGTGCTGATTTTGATATCTCATCCTCAGTTCTTGGAAAGTGGAAGAGCCTAAGCAAAGAAGGAGAATAAAGTAATTAGGTATGCCTTGAAAGGCTGCAACCACTAATGCTTATTTGCCCCCACGCTTCCTAGGGTTTTTTCCTGTCTGTCTGCTTCTCATCCTATCCCCTTTCTTCTTTTTGTTTCCTCTCATTCAAGTATTCTCCTTCCCTTCCCATCCCCAGAAACAACTTCAGATTCTAAAGTGTCTATTTAATTTCTGCTTTGCTTTCAGCTAGTCTCAAAACTTCATCACCAACAAGATCAAAAGGACATAAAATCTCTTTTCACATCCAACATTCAGACCACAAACTGGTGTGCAAGTCTATTGGGATTACTAATTTATACTGATCATCTAGAATCTGTTAATCCTTTCAAAAATATTTGCTATCAACCAGCTGTCAGAATGATCAGTAAAACACAAAAATGTTTACGATTCATGCTAACCATTCACAGACTGATGATATAAATAATATTTATGTGCACTTCTAAAAAAGACTGATATGACCAAACTGATCCACTCAAACCTTTCCCAGAAACCTTCATTTTCTCAGACAGCAAGGACAGATAACTTGTGTCCCAAAGAATTTGCTGTGAATAACTTGATGAGCAACAGAAAAGGAATACAGAGTTCAGTCTTGGATACTGTAAGCACTAAAGGGACTCCTTCAACCACTGCATGTTATCTTCTTTAGAAGACAGCATTACACCACCTATATGGAGAAGTTTTAAAAATTTACATGTATCAAGCTGTATCCAAATACCATGTGACTACAGAAAACCTCTATGCATGTTCAACAGCAATATGAGCATTACAGCTGCTATTCAATTATATATGCATTCACTCACTCTTCCCTCCCATCTTTGTCCTTTCATAGCCCTTCCCTTCCTCTTCCTTTGTTTTTTCATCCCTTCTTTTCTCCCACACACTTTCAAGAAGGCCCAATTCAGCACAGTGTGACATCGGCAGAGACCAGCGACAGCTGCCCCTCCAGCTACAACAGCGAGTGGATTTTAAAAAAAAAAAAAAAAATCAAGGCAAAGCTTTAAAGTTTGGGAGAGCTGCTTAAACTGAATATGTAATAACTCTGCTGAGGATTTGGACTTCAGCTACACTCAATAGGGGTGCTTCATTACCTACTTGTGGGAATGTCACTTGTCTGTGGTGAGGTCACAGCCTCCTGGCAGTAAATTCCGTATGTGCTGTTTAGCCCGGTCAGCTGAAAACAAACTAGCAGATGCCACCCTGATTTGCATCCAGTTGCTATTGATACTAAAGGCACAATATGTGAAAGACAGGAAGTATCATGTGGGAGCCACGCTTCACCAGTGTGAGGGGAAACGAGCCTTCATCTTTTTATCTAATCATCCCAAGCAGAATTACTGAAATAAGAAAGTTTTCCACAGCAGGAACACGGCAATCAAAACCAGTCTGGGGATGGATTTGACTCTTACTGGTTTATTGGTTATCCTAGGCATTTCTGTGCCACTTTGACTGGGCTGGAGGGGGGATTCATGAGAAGTAAAAACAGCAACAGCTTAAACCTTGATGTTTGCACTTCTAATGGAAATCGCCCATACAAACGATCCAGCAAACCAGCTTCTACCTGCTCCTTTTGGGTTTGGTTATGTCACACTCATATTGTGAAAAATTGAATTCAACCTGTCCAAGGGAAGACTTCATAATTTAGAAACTCCAGTTAATTCTCAGTAATAACCCTTTAGGTACATTTTAGCTCTCCCATCCACATTTCCTCTTTCCCTGGAAAGACTATACAACGCTCACAGCATTGAAAGTCTTTCACTTTTACACCACTGCGATGAGTTTGTGTTTGTAATTTGATCCCATTCCATCACACGGTGTTGTGCAATGGTGTTTTCAAATCAACCTTTAGTGGGCACACCCATGCAGCCCGTAAAACACAGGGCAGTAAAATACAGCAACACACTGCAGTAAAATACACACGGGTGTAGCTGCACTGCCACTGCTAATCAGAGCTTTTGTTACGTTCAAACATCACAGATTGAACCCTTCTCGTCTAGAGGGGGTAGAGAAGTTAAAAATAATGAGAATTTTCACTGACTGAAGAAAAACACGAAACAGGAGGAAAGACTGTGTAGACCAGCAAGGAAAGAAAAGCCTTTTGGCTTGCACCAAAGGTTGAGGGAAGATCTTTGAAGCAGGGAACAAGGACCCACTGAGCTGCCTGAATATGCAGCAGACTTGGCTCCTTAAAGTCCAGGCTGAGTGTTGAGGCTAAGCACAGAAACACATGAGAATGAGAACATGCCTTGTCTAAGTCATTTTTCTTGAGCATTATGTGGCAATACCTTTCTTGGTCTCTTCTGTTTCACATTTTTCCATCTCACTACTCCTCTCTACAGTGACTTCTCACAGTCTGTGTAGCCATCATCCCATCCCAACACCAGTCTACTACCTTCTAGCTCATGAAATCAAGGTGAAAAGCCAATAATATCTAACTTGCTTTGAAATAAATGAAGATTCCATTGTTACTTCCAAAGAGAAACACCATGGGCACCATAATTTCCACGTGCAAAGAACGGGTAGAGTAATGGGAGCTAGGGCATATAGAAGGCAACCAGAAAGCATGGAAAGGATTTTCCTGGAATTCATCTCTGACCTTTTGGTTAAGCAATGAGAATAGATACAAACAGCAGAATGTGAGAATGCATGCATGTAAACCAGAGGTGAATACTCAATTTCACTCGTAGAGGCTACCATAACAAAATCACTAGTACTGTATGTTAAAACACAACTGCTTAGGGACATTAAAACATGCCATGTGCATATCTACATATATTTGCACTAAGGGTTGAATAAAGTCTATTCCCACTATGGTGGCCTACATGAATCCCATAGCAGAAGAAAAATATGAAAGGACCTGCAAGGAAATAATCTGCCCTCAGCAGATCAGGTTTGAATGAAAGAAAAACAAAAAAAAAAAGAAAAACACACAGCCACAGTCCCCACAATTACAGGAAACCTGCAATCCAGCAGTCAGAATCCCCACATGCTGCATAATACACTGCACCAGAAGACCTGCTGGAAGATAGATATGGAGGGACAGTTGGTCTGACATGTAGTTTACATGGGAAGAATTCCTGTTAATATCATCCTAAAGACATAAAAAGCATCATGTAAGCAAACCTGATTCCACCCTGATTGATACAAAATTATTCTCTACAGTTCATCCAATGCAAACAGGGCCCTGACACACAAGCCCCATCCCCACAAAATCACAAAAAGTTCTTTCCATTGAACCCAGAAGGAACTGCATCCTGGCCCAAGGAATGTGATTGTGGCTAGAGTAAAAAGGCACCCTCCTGCTTAAGTAAACAGAGTTACACTGGCTTATACCAGCTGAGAATCTGTCAAATACCAAATTATATCAAAATATTCCTCTGAAATAGCTCAACATCCAAATTCCATATATATCAAATCCTTCAAAATGCTCAATCTAATAACAATAAGCCAGTTAGACTGGCTTATATGACACTGCTCTTCTCCAGACAGCTCCCAGAATCTGAGTCCTCATCTAGTTCCACCTATTATTAGTTCAACAGGTGGATTTGGTCCTGCTCAGGTAAAATGCTGTGAGTGTCCTTAGCACAACTACAACACTGAGGAAAGGAAGTGAGGATTCACTGAGCCAGTTAAAACTCTAAGAATGTGGATGGGCAGCTCCAGCCCATCTCAGCTGGAATTAGGCCATGACACTGAGGTTAACCCCCCACTAGTGCAGAAATACCATGGGTTTGCACTAACCACAAATGGTCAGGACCTTGGTGGAACGAGCCCATCCACAGCAACCTCCCAGATGTAAGAAGCAGCAGAACAGTCTCTGAGAGGGTGGGATTCCAGCTGCAAATACCCATGGATACATCCAGCAATCATCACCTAAAACTGGAAAAAACTAAGATTGCTCCAATACAGCCACGGTGCAAACATCTGTTTAAGCACAAAGACTTCCTGAAAGCTCCACCTCAGTAGCTCTGGAGCATTAGTGGACAGAGCATCTCTGAGTAATGAGGAAACTCACAGAACTCTCTGCCTCCTCCACACTGGGACACTGACCAACACGGTTTGTGAAGTAAACAATTCAACAGCAGCCCTTCCGGAACGGCTCAGGGTGATCCACTCAGGAATTAGAGTCACATTTATTCCAGAAAAGAGTTTCCAGATAGGGAGCACCCTGCAGTATTTTATGTCAATTTTCCCACAACGGCAGGTCCTTGGAGTAATATATAAATTCTCCTTATGCTGTGTAACAGTTAGTTGGAATTAGTAAACACATATTGTTCCATTAAAAATATTATGTTCCAGCACATGCATTTAATTTGCCATAAAGTATGGTATGTAAGAAATCACACCATTTGCAATAAATCTGAAAAGATATTAGCATTTTTGTTCCCAATACAAGATATTTTATGCAAGTCATAAAATTTCAGTGGTATATGGAAGGGGTCTTAGTGAAATACACAAAAAAATATGACTATAAACAAGCCATCATTCTGGTAAGAGGAAATACAAACAACCAGAATAAAAATAGTTGATGCACAAAAGCCATAATGAGGGGGTTGCTCAAAAAATAACTTCTACTTTGAATGGTTTGGATGAAATACAAATTATCCACAGAAAAGTGTGGACTGGCATAAATGTTTGTACAAAATTATAAGTATATTTCTAGAAGTATGCGAGAGACAACCGCCTGCATGCTGCACAAGGTCCCAACAACGCTCTGCCTAAGTGCTAGTGCACAGAGTCCAAACCACTGCATTTTAATTACTATGCAGCCTCAGATATATTGCCTTTGATATGGAAATGTTCTTGTTCTCTCATCTTCACATACGGTCTCATGCACAGAAATCTTTATCTGATTCATAAAAAATAAACTAGAATCCAATCTCAACACCTGACCTCAGTGCTTAGAAGTTTTTTACTAAGCATGGTGTCACTATAAAAAGAATGGGTAATACTGGTGTAAAGTTAGATATTTGGAGCAATGATATGAAGGATTTGCAGTTAGCAATCAAATCAATACTGCACCTCTAAGGTTTTAGAGTTCCCTATTGCCTTATGTCAGTCTGGAGACACAACTGACTGCACCTTTCTGTGTAGCTCAAGAAGAAAGAAAAAATATTTAAATGACATATCCTGTCTTGCCACCGATGGAAGAGATGCAACTCAGCCACTCTCTGTGTGGAATAGGTTCTGAAATCTAATAAATCACTAACATCAAACTTTTCACCTTTTTTTTTTTAAATTTGGATGCTACATTCTTGAACATATTTTAAAGGTACGCACTACAAAGTTTGCACAAGAAGAAGCAAAACATTTCCCAAGCTTTTCTTCCACACACAGGTAAAATAAACATAAAAATATTTAAAATACAAACCCTTTCCTGCATCTTATATTAATTTATATGCTGCCCATAAGAAGGCTAAAAAATTTTGCTTTGACAAATTCTACTAGTCACTCAGAAAAAACATTAAATATTCAGACCTATTAAGGTAATTCTCCTAGCTCTATAGAATTACATTCTCTTTTTCTAAAGAATATGATCTGTGTAAGCTCTGCATAGATGATAATGACCCATCTGTAAATCATTTTGTTGCAGGTTATCTGTTTTTTATCACTGTTAGTACCTGTCTGTCCCTGATATGATACCCTTAAACACATTAACTTGATGGAATGTTTTGCCTGGCTTCAAAAAAACATCCATTGATCCATTCTGCACTATATATGAATTACTCTGATTAACCTAGTTTAACAATATACCTGATTTTATCTTACTCATTCCAATTCACAAATTCAAGAAATATTTGACTGAACTAATTTCCAAGCAATGATTTTCAGACTTGGGACGCTGGGTTTTTTCTTCTTAATTTAAGAAGACAAAACAGTAAACATAAAACTGATATGAGTATTTTAAAATATACAAGAGGAGGAGAGAAATGTCTGTGTACTGATTCTTGTTTCTTTAAGAGAAAATCCATTTCTCAGGTTCCTGTTGTACTAATTGAAAGAGAATTATTTAAAACTTCACTGAATACTTGAATATACGATGGATATCTGTAGCAGTTTCACGAGTTCCAAAGAAATCTAGACTTTCTGAAAGACAGTAAACTAAAAATTGGCAGGAAATCTCTTACAATGATGTCACAAATATTTGTTGTTGCCACAGAACACTGTTTTAAAAGAACACCTACTTCTGTGCTGAAAAGGCTTTGGGAACATGTAATTATCCGGTTTTATCACTGTAGAAATCAGCTGCTTTCCAGCAAATATATCTATCAGATCTCTCTTCTGTGCAGAACCACATCTAAATAAATAGGCAAGTATTTCAGACAGGCATCACACCAGTCCAGTACACAACCTTACTAATGATAGGATTTTAAGGTGTTTTGTTGTTTTCATAATTTGATGTAAAGGCCTGCAATGACACGTGTACAGATACATACTGTGGGAGAAACATGTGCTCCAAATGGTTCGTACAAAAGAAAAGAAAATTCAGTTTCTGTGGTTTGGTAATAAGTCCCCTAAAAGTTCCCATTCTTTCTGTTCTACCTGAGGAAAAACAGAAAGCTGTGTAAACAAAAGCTACACAAAAAGCCACTGAAAGAGGCACACAGAAAGCAGCCTGCTGCAGTACAAACCTGAAATGTGCACCTCTGTGTGTTTTGCTGCTGCTCGACAAGCAATGTCTCTAAAGCAGCCAACACATCCCACAGCAGCACTTCTCCCCTGGCTTCTGACACCCTGCAGAAACATCTCGAGGCTCTGCCTCTGTGATCTGCCTCACCAGCCGGGATGTTTTAAAAATACGTCGCTGTATCACTGCAGTTGACACAGTTCACATGGACACAGGCACCCCTATTTGTGTAACTTTGGAAAACTTTAGCCACGGCATGCGAGGTCTGCCAAGCCAGCCCGCTGATCTCGAAAGCGATGCTGTGGAAAAAAAGGGAAATATACAACGCAAAGTGCATCCTGGCTTCTCTTTCCAGAGTAATTTTTGTTCTGGGAAGCAAATAAATAAATAAATAAATAAATAAATAAATAAATAAATCGACTGAAACCTCTGGAGTGTGATCTATGCACTTCCAAGGGGGAAATCAACCCAAGTGTAAAAGATTGATGGATATGCTTGCTGAAGTGGTATCTCCCAAGGTGATCACTGTGTTTAGCAGATAAAAGAGGACTAAAGTAACTTTCTAATGCCAACTGAGAAAGAAAAAAAAAAAATGTATTTGTTATTGCTATCATCATGCAAAGCTCTGGCCTTTATTGCCACAAGATATTTCAAGGCCTCCAAGAACTGCAGGAATATGTGGATACTTTGGACTAAAAATACGATCAAAGATGCAAAAAAAAATGTCCAAAGAGATTTTTTCTTTTTTTTTTTTCTGTTGAGCAGAAGAAGTTTGGCGGGAAATGACCACGAACAGTTGTTGGCCACATATTAAAAACCACTGGCGAGGGAACAAGCACTGGCAGTTCCCACTCGTGAACAAAATCAAGCTGACAAGTGAAGGCAACTAACTTTGGACATCAGCTATTATTTTCTGCAAGTATTTTTTACTGGTAAGGCGCTTGTGGCCTTACCAGTGAACCTGACCGGCTCCACTTAGTTCCTCTTGTCTCTTTCCCCGGTGTGTAAAGGCAAAAAAAAAGGAAAAAAAAACCGCAGCAGTTACATAAGTTGAGCGGAGAGTCGGGAACGTGCAGGGAGAGACAGCCATCTGTCTCGCTCCCTTTATGCTGTGTTATACACATGGCACTGGCTTGCACCCTGCGATCTAGCAGGGAAGGAAACCGAGGGAGCGATGAAGCAGCCCGGTTCAGCCTCCCAGCAGAACCGAGACGGAGCACCGAGCCGCGGGGAGGAGGGAGGAAATAATGCGTTTAGCAGAGGATGCGAGACTGCCGAGCAAAGGGCCCCGTGCGCGCTCAGCGCTGAATGAATTAAAGTTCCCGGGCAGGAGGCCGGGGGAAGTGCGGCGAGCGACACGAGAAGTGTGACAGGAGAGAAAAGGGGCACAGAGCCGCCAGCCGGGGCAAGGAGGGCACAGAGCCGGGGGAAAGGAGGGCACAGAGCCGGGGCAAAGAGGGCACACACCTGGGAGCAAGGAGGGCACAGAGCCGGGGCAAGGAGGGCACAGAGCCGGGGGAAAGGAGGGCACAGAGCCGGGG
>VWZS01007229.1:307783-365660 GCA_013397075.1 Rhabdornis inornatus
CCGTCCGTGTGCTTACCGCGCCACCGTGAGGCGGGCACGGGCCCCGCACCGAGCGCTCGCCGCGCCGCCGGGCCGGCCGAACGCGCCGCGGCCGCGGGGACCCCGCGCGGGGCGGACGGGGAGCGTCGGGGCTCCGCCGCGGGCAGCCCGCAGCGCCCGGGGCTCCGGGACAGCGCTGCCCGCTCTCACGGGCCGCAGAAAGACGCGGAGAATCGAGGAGATGGGAATACACGAAGGGAAAGCACCGCGCCGGTGTTTTCCTTAAGCCCCTGCCCCGGGATTTTCTCCCTCCTCCGCCTGTGTCGCCGTCGCTGGGCGCTCCCCGGAGGGTTGGGGTGAGTAGGGCAGAGAGCATCCCGGCCCGCTCCGCTCTCCGTAAATCCCCTCCGACCCCGCTGCTGGAAGGCAGCGTCCCCCCGGAGTGCGTGCCAGGGAGCACTGCTGGCTCCTCTGCCCATCCTCTTTCCGCCTCCTTCCCCGGCCAAAATCAGGCTAGTTGCACTGCCCGGGCTTTCCTGGAAGGTTTGCTTTCTCAAGTCTTTTTAGCTGATTTCAAGTTTGAGGCTGGGGTTTTGGTTATATTTATGTTAATGGAAGGGAAATGGGGAAAAAGAAAATAAGAAGGACTAGGCTTCACCACCCATGGACAGTAGCTGTGGTGACGCTGCTGAAAGTTGTGGACAAGGCTCAGCACGATGAGTTTCTCCAGGCACATGAAAGCTATGGAAATGGATCTGCTGCAGAAGACAGATCCATTTATGTAGAGGCACAACACATCACTTACCTCTCACGAAAAGCTTTAACCCAGAAGGGGGTTCCTCTCAGGAAGCTTTTAGCAGCTGGTGGAAAGCATCCCAGCTACTGGAAAGCATCCATCATGTCAGGGCATCCTGGCACCCAGAAAAGCACTGACTGCACTGGCAAGGTTGAAGTCCCTTAACTCCTACCTACTAGTTGCACTGGCAGAGTAAGCTCTGCACATGAGCCATGAGAACTCTAATAAGTTCCAAAAAATGGCAATTACATTCAGCTGTGATTAGGAATTACCTTAAGATTGGATACCTGATGCTTTTCATGCATAGAGTAAAAGTAGAAAAAGAGTAGTGTGACTGTGGAAGGTGCAAATATTTCCACTGAAATGCATCTGCTCCTCCTAATCTGGGAATTTCACCTAATAGCTGGATTTGCCTGTTTGTCATCTTAATCTTAATTTTCAACTCCCATCTCTGTACAACAGGATGACCATAAAACACGGCTAACATCCAAACACGCAGCTCAAGATTAACGGTGACTTTAAATGTACTTTTCCAGAAAGCCGTGCCAGACATGTTTAAAGCAACCATCACATTCTAAGGCATCTCTTCCTCGAGCATGCACCTGTGTAGCCTCACATACGATACCAATTTTCCCAGCTTCAGCAGGGAATAGCAGAGCTTGTCTCGGGAATGAGGGGGGACGGGAAGATCTGGGTCAGGTACAGCTATACCTGCACACACATTTGAGGGGCTGGGAGGGGGCTTGGGCTACAGGACCCCCTTACAGCCCACTGCAGCTCTCTTTTATATTCCAGCACAGAGTAAGCTCTAGGTCAGTGGTGTAAACGTGAAAGTTGTTGAGGATCTTCCCCTAGAATCTCAGTGACAGAAAAGCCCTTGCTAAAACATGATGACTGCAAACCCCTAGCAATGGTTTTATTTTCTCAATGGCAATGTCCCATTCTGACAGCACATGCTGGAATTCAACAGAGCATGTATAGGCTTTCTATTGTAACACTGCAATTATTCCATCGGTTTATTTTTGCTTCATACACCCATTCCCTCAAATAAAAAATAACCCCACCAGCAAAGCACAATTTTCAAAGTCCCTGACTGAACTATTGTGCTACAAACATATACTGAGTAAAAAAAAAAAAAAAAAAAAAAAAAAAAAAAAAAAAAAAAAAAAAAAAAATCCAAAAAAACAAAAATACCCAAATAAAACCAAACAAAAATATCAAAAAGCAACCCTGAAGGTTAGAATAAATAAACAAAGTTGTCTTTGACCTGGAGACTGGCCCACACTGCAAATAAATGTATTACCACTTAGCCACATATACATGCCATATGAACAGAAATAAAAGGAATCCTCAAGATAGGCCAATGTTTTTGTATTTTATATTAGTACCACTGTGCGCTTATAAATCACATTGGTTTCAGGATTTTTTTTTGATTTGTGACTATATGGCCTAATCTTTTAGGCTCATGTCACTGCCAGTTGTTTCATCCAGAAGCTCAGGTCCTATGCATGTGAAGTGCATGCTTCTTATAAAGAGACTTAAAATGATGATGCTGGAAAGGATTAACAGTTTAGAAAATACCAAGACAAGAGGTTAAAATGTCTACAAAGATATTTTGGGGTATGGAGTTGTTTCAAGGCTGTCCAATTTTTATTTGGAGCTTGTAAATATCATGACATATCCCACATGGGCAGTATGGCCATGTCCTCCCTCCTCTCCTCTCCAGGCACTTCACATTTTCTTACCCAAATACGCAGCAGTAACTTCTTGCAACAAAGTTGACTAAGAAGCAAATCACTGTATAAATCGTTCAAAACATGTTTAAATATAGCTTAGTAAACCGGGAATGTTGGGCAGAAACTGCTGAAAGCATTCATGCTGGTAAAACTGAAATGCGACATGATCTCAACGGATTCGAACACTCAATTATATGGAACGTTCTTCCAGTGTAATATCAGGTTTAAGACTGAAGTGAAGTAAATGTGATTGGACTGTTTTGGAATCTTCCTAAGACAAATGACTGAAAGTTCAAGGTGTTTTATTTCCTATTTGGATCAATGATCAATAAGTCTTATACATGAGAATCACGCATTTTGAATAGAAAACACACTTTTTTAATAAGTGCGAGTTAGGCTGAATAAAATTACTATGTTTGGAGAGCAAAGCTCAGTATTTTTTAAGTCATTGCAATCTATATAATTATGAAATAACTTGAATAAGGCATCTTACATTGGTCCTAAATTTTTTACTCAAGTAAAACACTCATTGATTCCAGCGTGAGTGTTGCCTGAGTAATAGAGCTCCCTGTCAAACTGTTAAAATCAGCAAACTTCTAAAAGCCTGCAGATTGATGAAATAACGTGATTATACCAAAGGTATGTATTTAATATGGAAAAAAATAATTCAAGTTAGCAGGCAAAGCCTTTTCACATTTGACATTTACAATAAAACATGCACAATGTAAGTAAATATTATTAGGGTGTTTAGAACTCTGTGCCTGCTCATGAAGACACTTAAGCTTGTGATTTTATTTATGGAAGTCATGCCAGTGAAGCAGCACTCTCGTGTCACAAGCATTTGAGGTTTAGCATCTAGGACAATAGAAACAGGAATAAACTGGCTTTGAATATTCCACTAGCAAAACAAGACGGCTTTTTGCCGTGGATTGCACCGTAAGAGTTATTTTGGAATGTTGTGTTTAAAAGTTTGTGAGTGATGATACACATTCTCTTTGTTTTGAGTGAATAAGCCCTTCGTCAACATAACGTGGCAGAGTTAGATTTTAAAAAGGTTCTCGCAGAAAGCCAGAATTTTTTACACAAAAAGTCAACATCAGACAAACGAAAAATACCGCCATACACCTTTTTCTGATTTTTTTAAAATTAAGTATTAACAGCTTGATTCTAATAAGAATATCAAGTAAATAAATGTTAGCTCTACTCAGTGCTATTAGCATAGTTGAAATAGTAGTTTATAAATTTTTGAGAGCATCAGCATCATGATATGGTTGTCATAGAAACTGCAACAATATGTCATTTCAATTAATTTTACATGCAGTGATGCTGAGGTCCATTTAAAAATTCTTTTAGGAAGTTCTAGAAGTAAATACTGAATAGCAGGAATAAAAATATTAATAGGTAATGGTAGCCTTAAATTATTATTTAATTAACAAAACAGGGAAAGATCGAAATTATTCTAAAATAATGACGGTGCTGGAGGAATTAGTTAAACAGACTTTGACTTCAAAATGCCAAAATTAAAAGACCAAAGCTATGGAAACATTCAAACTCTAAGTGAAAAAAGTATCTTTTCCCAAATGGAGCAGATTTGGGAAAAAAAAACCCAAAAAAAAACCATAAAAAAGATTTATTCCTGTCCACAAAATATAAAACATGAAATAGTTTTAAATCATAAATGTTCCCTTTGTGTGTGCAAAAAGCAAAAAGTCAAATGTTACAAATCCAGGACCATAATACAAGATTTTAAAAAAAGCTTTAAAGGTAGGAAATGTAAGATGAATAGATTTATTTTTCCTGTATAATGCAGCTACTGTGTGTTATGAATGCTACCTTAAGTAAATCACTGCCAGACACACTCAACTGACATTAATGACTTGATTATTAGAACAGAAAAGCTAACCAAAATAAAGGCAGTGTTTCTAAAAAAATAATAATTGCATTGTAGCAGTGTGAACTTTTTATTTATTATTTTTTATGTCATGCATGAACATGTACTCCTGGTTTTTTATTGCATATGTATGATACAATACCTGACCTGATAGTTTGTATGTGAAAGAAAATACTGAGCAGATCGTAATGAGAAAAAAATTTAGATTTTCAACACATTTTATAAAGCAATCAATAATTCCATAGTATATTTTGTTTAAATTTACTGAGTTGCCACACAGGCTAGAATGTGCAAGACCTTTCAAACTGAGATGTAAAACAAGCTGTTTGTAAGCAAATAAAAAACTGTCGATATTACAAAAAAAATTTTAAAAAAATTAAAAAAAAAAGTGAAATTAAAAGGAAAAAAGAAGAAAGCCCCCAGCCCATGGAACTTATCTGCAGTGAGAAAGGAGAAGCATCGAGAGCTCTCCTTTCTGATAGGATTAAGGAATGCTACAAAAGAAGCATTTAAATCTCGAGTTTTCCCTGACAATTAACAATGAAAAGCAGATGTTTACAAAGCTATTTTACATGCTCGTTTATAAGATGCTAAAAGATGGTTTGTGGATGGTGAGAAGGAAGAGCTGGATAACTGCTTGTCTGGTGTATATTTAAAAGCATTTTCATTGGCTCAGTTATTGTTAATAATGAAAGAAACACTTTGTGCTGTATGGCTGTGACTATAGAAAACTGCCGTCGTAAAGTCCTCAACAAACTCTTAAGATGCAATTTACAAAGATAATAATAACACAGAATTATTTCACTTCTCTGAATGCTACACATTTGCATACCAGGACTGTGTACAATATACTCATAATGCACATTCATAACAACAAGGACTTCTTAACATTGCAACAGCACAAGATCTGTGCATTAAAAATCTACGGTTCCAAGTTTTCCTTTTTGGTGGGAAACCATTTGTATAAACCAGATGCTCTGCATCTCCTCAGCGACAGCTCACGTTCAGCTCTACACCTTTATTGAACGGGATCATATCAAGAAAATTACAAAACACTGCAAGGTAGCAGCAATATTAATAAATTCCCCCTCATAGAGAAACATGGCCAGTTAAGTTTTCACACAAATTGGAGCCGAAGTCTGGTCTATAACTGTGAGTCAGGAGATGTGGGTTCTATTCCTGGCTGTGCTACAAACCTACAGAGTGTTTCTGAACAAGTCACTTACACCAAGTCACTTGAGTAGAAAAAATGCTAAGAATGCCTGCCTGGAGCTCGATTTGGACAGATCCATATCTGCTTCCATCCATTCCAGTGTGGGCATAAGCCTCTAAAAACCTGGGGCCTGCCCTTCTTGGACCTTGCATCTTATCCTAATTCTCTACCTGGAGGGAGATTGTTGGGGGACTTAATTCATGAAAGACTCCTCACGTAGCAATTTTTATTTATGCATAACAAGATTCCCATTAAAAGCCCTGGCCCCGCTTGTTTCACGCACGCATTTCACTTCACACATTTGTAGGAGTCCCATTTACTCTAATAGAATTATTCACTCTGTGTAATTCTGGGCATCTAAACTTCTGCAGTACCAGGAACTAAGTTAATGGAATAGATAATGTGTAGAAATACTCATAGTTGGTAATGAGCTTCAGCCTTCACACTTAAAATCCTGCATCACATTCAACAGGAGGCTTTTTAAGTATTGCTATTACAATGCCCTTGTACAAGTAAGACAACACATAGCTGACTTGGCATTAAATTTTTTTAAATCTTAGCATATCTACACTTTCAAAACAAACAAAACTCTCTTTGCAAAGTGTAAACTAATTCCAAAATCTGCAGTTCTAATCATGAAAGGCACTCATAAATCACCTTTGTGTTGCCACCATCCAAGCTGCTTTTGGTTTCTGCCTCAGCCACTGAATAAATTCTAATTTTTGTTAATGCTTATGTTATTCCTACTACTTCTCCAGTTGTGAATGAATATATTACACTAAAGTACAAAAATATTTAATTCATATTAGTTGGCTAGATTTCATTTCCTCGACGGACTCTTCCACAACTCAGACTTCCCATCTCCGGGACACTCTCTTGGACTAAAATTGTGCTGCATGCATAATGATATGCAAAGTAGGTCAAGTTTCCAACGTGCAGCTACAGCCATCCTTAACTTCACCCAAATAGATACTGCTCACATGGTGAAACTAAAAAAAAACAAAAAACTAAACATGCATAGGAATGTTTACAGAATTGGGGCTGAAAGTAGCAAACAGTCTTCCTGCCTTAGATGGATTTTTACCATAACACAAATTATTTACACAGAAATCTAACAGCAAGGGATAATTGAAAATATTTTGTCTACCTTTCAACAAAACACCACGGGGAAAATACCTTCCCAGCAGCTGTTCTTGGTAGGGCAGAAGTGGACAAAAGAAGGAAACTGCTTCTCCCTGAGTCAGTAGCAGCCTGCACTGGTGCTGCACTATTGCCAAATACCAAACCAGCTAAAAAAATGCAGCTCACAACTTTCCAGTACCACACTCTCCAGCCCTGAAACACAAAAGGTATCCTCCCTTCTGCCTCCCCTCCTTCCCACAGAAATTACACTCCTGGCTGGGTCCTTGACTGCTGGCCTGCCACAACCACAGAGGAGGGGACACAGTTTGCCTCTGTCTCAGTATTTTGCCATTATTTTAATTTGATGGTATTTTAATAATACAGAGTGGTTAGACTCCTTAGACTACCATCTAAAATGTTGGTGACTAAGGGTTCTGCTCTGAGAAGGTTCTTTTTTTTTTTTTTTTAATTTTTATTCTTTTCTGGTTTGACATTTCTTTCATAGCTTTCTCATTTAAGCAATAGAAAGGTTAGCCTTATAGGGTTGGGGTTTCTTTTAAATTAACTTAGGAAATGTTTACAGTGTTCATCAAAGGAGCCCATGTTCCTGGAAGTTGGAATTAAAAGGAAAAACATGTTAAGCAAAAAAAAAAAGAGCACTTTAGAATCAATATGGTCACACACACACCCCAGATCTCCAACTTGTATAGTCAGCAAGCAATCATTTCTTTAGTATGGCAATTTTCCACTTAAGCACTGAAACCTCAGCCTCGATTGTAAAGCAGCATTCAGCAGGTCAGAGCTTCTGCCTCTGCTTTTCTTGTCCTTTCTACAACCTAGGGCTGCAGAGGAAATCTGTCATGTTACACTTTTTTAATGTACAGAAGTGGGGACAGCTGAGTGTGGAATTAGCAACGTGTTGGATTTAAATGCACACTTTTATCCCAGCCACACACGACAAACCTTTTAGAGAACATCCTTCATGGCTGGGTTCAGCACAGGCAGCAACCCCTGAAAAACAACTCTAAATTCTCTGACACCCTTCCTAAGGTTCTGGGTCAAAGGAAGAGAAACAGGGATTTGTCAAGGTCTGTTTAATGACTCTGAGAAAGGAAAACACTAAAATCTGTGGTTTAAATGTAGAACACTATACCAAATCCTTTTTTCAATTTGAAAAAACTCATCCCTCTCCTATACAGTGTTTGGCACACTTGTTTTCCAAGAGTGAGATTGAAACTTTTCAAAGCCCTTACATAAGGAACTTGCTTCTTTTTGCTCAAAAAAATTAATGAATGATACAAATCCTTTGATTTAGAGAGAAGCTTTATTTTGTGGAGAATATTAAGAGATTTTACTGTTGATATTTCCCCATTAATATACATTATTTATCTCCACAGGGTGGCGAAAAAGAGAAAATTGCAAAGACTTACTGGGTGGCAGGAAGTGGGATTCACTATAATCAACAGCAGCAGGGGACTCTTTGAGGTTGTGTTGCAAGATATATTCAAGATTTTAGCAGAAAGAAAATAATTGCATTTAATATTGTGCTGGTGGGAAATAACATATGTTCAATCTTTTCCAGCTTTTACACTTACATTTAGATTTAGACTCTTGCCCTTTCAATGCAGAGATACTAGTCCTTAAAATCTGGATTTATTTTTTTTCATTCTTATTTTTAACCACACTTATGCAGAGAATATCCTGTTATTAGCCAGCTAGATTTTTATGCTACTTGCAAATTTTACTTCAAAAATTTACTAAGGTTTCATGAACATACTCAGTGGACTAAATAAACAGCTCTATGTTCAATAAGCAAGCTATTACCAAAACACAGCGAGGTTTCCAGCATTATTTTATTTTAGATTTTTTTTTAAATGTAAAACCCAAAGATTATATATTTTCTCTGATGTTTGCTTAAAAATTCTTCCTGGTTCAAATCACTACATTTCTTAGAAATTCAGAACCTCTTAAAAATGGATGTAGTAGCTCTGTCTGTGTAAAGAGTAACTAATAAGTTGATGAAATATTTGCAGTTAGCTAATACAAAAAAGCTGACAGTCATACAAAGGTTTTCCACCTTTAAAGGGATTAAAAATTTGTGCATATGATAATTGAGCTTCAATCTTAGTTTATAGCTCATAAAAGTTCAGGAAATTAAAAGTAGCTGTGTAGGATAAGCTAACTGTGCAGAATTCCTTTATAATCAAATACACACATACAGCAGAGAGGTATCACCACAGCACATTCCAATATTGCCTGGTTTGCCCATGGAGTAGGAGAGAAACTGGCACTGGGCAAGTCTGTCCTTTTCTCCCACCTTACAAAAGACCTAGAAACAATTAATTTAGGCTGGATATCAGTATTTTAGAGACTAAGGCAAAGGAGATGAATTCCAGCTTGCACAATAATTGCAATTCTTGTCTTGTCTATTTACCTTTAGTCATTCCCTGCTTTGTGCTACTCCAGATTGGGTATCTTGGGGCAGATCATCATCTGTGCAAAAGGCTAAAGGAACAGTCACCAATAGGATCAGCCTATTCCTTTCCTATGAATTTACCTGCACACTCCAGGGAACCACATGAAATTGTTTTTTAATGAAAATCTGTTAAAGTTGTTATTTTTTTTCATTGCTATTACTTTATTGATTTTCTCTGTAAATACAAACGGAATTACATGTATATATGTGTAAAAACACATCATGGATTTCTGGAATATGAAAGATTCCAGATTTATATTGACAGGGGCTTACAGGTGGCTACCAAAAGACTTAAAGTGGGAGTTGTGAGTGGGAGGAGGAGGTCGGGGAGAACAATCTTCCATTCAAGAACAGTCTTCTCAAAAGTCATGTCAAGGCTAAACAGGCTGGTTCATTGGTAAAATGTAATAAATATATATACATACACTTCACAAGCTGCAATTCCATGGTTACTTTACATGGCTTAATGACTGGCATGTACTTTTATCACTTTTTTACTTTAAAAAAAAAAAAAATTACTTTTCTTGCTCCACCCTCGCTGCCAGCAGTGGCATTACGTGGCTCCATGCTCTGTCAGCTGAAGCAACTGCTGTGGTTTTGGGGGGCAAGGAGAGGAGCTCTGCTGGGATTTGGAAAAGTGCAGCTGCAGCAAAAGCAGTGCTGGCCCCAGAGGGGACAGGGGCAGGGAATGGGAGCTGGTGTGGAGGTCAGCCCAGGGAAAAGGTGGAACTGCAGCCTGCGGGGGGGGTCCCATGGCACCTTAAACCTACAAAGAATTGGGGTCATCAGAGCTCCAAACACCAACCAAGGCTTTCTGTTCTTTCCCTTGCCTCAGCACTGACACCCATGTACGTGTGCAGGAGCCAGGGAGGCTGCTCGTCTGCAAGCTAACCCCACAGAACTGAAGAGAAAAAAAAGAAAAAAGAAAAAAGAACAACGAAACAAAAAAGAAAAAGAAAGAAAAAAAAGAAAAAAAAGAAAAAAAACAACAAACAAAAACCAAAACCAAAACAAAACCAAAAACAAAAAAACAAACAAACAAAAACAAACAAACAAAACAAAATTTAAAAAAAACCAAAACAAAACAAAAAGCTTTTCAGCCAGATCTGCTCCAAGGAGCAATTCACAGGAGGATCAGACAAGAGCCAGTGCCAGCACAGTGGAAAGGTGGAAACACAGAGCCAGAGCCAAGAGAGGAGAGGACAAGGCAGCCCAAGCTTAGATCAACTCCAGCTGTGATGGACCCAGAGCTGGAGCCAGCCTGACCACTCAGAAGCTTCCTAAAACCTCTGCACTTTTCAGCCAGATCTGCTCCAAGGAGCAATTCACAGGAGGATCAGACAAGAGCCAGTGCCAGCACAGTGGAAAGGTGGAAACACAGAGCCAGAGCCAAGAGAGGAGAGGACAAGGCAGCCCAAGCTTAGATCAACTCCAGCTGTGATGGACCCAGAGCTGGAGCCAGCCTGACCACTCAGAAGCTTCCTAAAACCTCTGCACTTTCTCTAAAAACACTGAGACACAATGAGTGAGTATATGGAGTTTCAATTACCACAATACCAGAGAAATAAAGTCAGGATTCTTACTTAAACACTGAACGGGTCAAGAAGCAAGAAAAAGCCCTCATGGTATTAAAGATACCAAGCAGAGTTTCTGTAGGGTGTAACAGGCCAGGAAAAATCCCTCCTGAGCTACACAGATCACACTTGGGAGTAAATTTCTCCTTTCTAAGCCTTCATTGTGTAGATGAGAAGATAAGGTAGAGGCTGTTTGAGAAGGATTGAAAAAGACTGAAACCAGAGTAGGAGCGAGCATTTGGAAAATTAAATAGTGTGGAAGACAGCACGTTTTTTTTCCCTGTGCAAATGTCTAAATTCTACCATCCCACACCTTTAAAATATGAATATTTTCTTACTTGAGGATATGTAAGTTTTTAGAACAAACAGATTTATCTGGCTAACATTTGTAAGGGCAACTACATACACATGATGAAGTGTTGGAAAACTAAATTTAAAAGAAAGGAGAAAAAATATTTAGGAGATATGAAGTCCAGAACAAAAATATTTCTAATATTACAGTTCAGACTGTAAATAAAACAGACAAAGTCGAATATGTTGACTATGGTAGCAGCAGCAAGAAAAAAAGTCTCTGTAAAAGATCAATTTGGAAATTGCAGGCAAAAGCTGCAGTGAAGCTACAGAGGATTGGTGTGTTAATTCCCAAAACAGAATGGGCTGTGTGGAAGTACATAAATGGACAGTAATTAGTTAGTAGGTTTAGCTTTCCCATCGAAGATTGGAAGGAAGATAAAATCTGTCACTGATTTTGGGGGAAACACCTAAAAAAAATTTAGAAAAGTTTACATTGACCATATACTTACAAAGAATTCTAGCAGACAAGGTGAGCCATGGACAGTTCCAGATATACATTGTCTGGCAGGAAGGTCTTTGAATGTACCTTGGATAAATCAGTATTTACAGATACTTTTGTGCTCCCACTTCCTGCCTCCTGCTGATAATTTAGGAAATTAGTATAAATTATTTGCAGACACAAAAAGAGATGTCCAAAAGTAAAGTAGTGCAGCCAAGGTATGTTAAAGGTTAACACAAGCACTTTCTGGAGGACAGCAGTGGAGAGCAGTAAAGAGTAAAATGGAGAGTGTAAAGCATACTTCAAGGGGAAAATGCTGCAAATCAGAGGAATTCAAAGAGAAAAGCAGGCAAAAGTAATTCACATGCAATCAACACATTTTCAGATTTGGAGAATTATTGGATGACAGTTTTAGAAATAAAAGTTTCTCAGAAATCAAAGTTTCATGTGTGATGTCCTCTGGTCCTTTGTACAGTTATTGAGGAGAGGGAAGGTAAGGAAATTGATTTATAAAGTTTTGTTGACTGGCCTGCCCTGGGTGAGATAATAAAAGCAAAGTTTGATTAATCCAATTTGGATGTGTGTTGATTTGTTGTTGTTAGTACATTCTGTGTCCTTGAGCAAGCAGGAAGAAACCTGGGAAGGGAGAAATGCATGGCACGAGGAAAAACAGGATGGCATCCCCAAGGCTGGGAAAATGCAACATGGGCTTTTATGATACAGCTACAGAAACACCTGTAAATGCCATGTCCTTCTGCTCAGCTTTGTTTATACACATTTGGCAGCAGTCCTCAGAACTGGATTTCTGTCAGTCAAGCAGATCAAGTCAGTCGAACTCAAACTGCCTGTAGAGCACAGCTCAAGGATTCAACCACCCTTAGTGGATGGACTTAATTAGATTCAACATCTGATTCATTAGGTGCAACATATCTCCTTAGGGAATTTGTCAGAAATAAGGTATTTTTTAATTGGTATCAAAACAAACAAACACCCCTCCCCCCAAAAAAAAAAAAAAAAGAAAGCAGAATGTCCTTCCCATGCACATTAGTTTAACCTAAAAACAACAACTCTTGTGTAAGCCAGTCTCCACAGAGTGGAGTGCCCAGATTTTGAGCAATATTCTCTTGAATCAGTATGTGCAGATATACAACTGTGCACCTTTAGGGCAGCCTGGAACTGCTGTCGTCAGAGCAGATGATGCAGGCAGTGCTTGGCACTCCTCCCATGCTGAGTGCCACAGGGCTGATCCATCCAGCACGCTTCCTCACAGTCCTGCCACCACAACAAATTACCACAGAAACATAGGAAACTTCACAAAAATACAGTCATGAACTAACCACCTTCATTTACCAGAGCACATGCAGTGTTTCAAAGCAGGAACACATTTCTTACCTGGAAAGGTTATTACGAGTGGGCAGAAATCACTGGTCTCCTTTTGTAATGAGTTCATGATATCAAACATCCTCTTTACTGAATGTTGGCCACTGGGAAAATTCATGGGTAATCAGTGATCTTTAGAAATCTGCTGGATTGTCACTCATCTCCTGTAAGATTTTAAGAAATATGCCCTTGCCTGATTAGATGTTTTGGTACCATAAAAAGGAAGTAATAAAACCCCTCCCAAACACAGTGAATTTCAGATCTGCAAATGCATATCAGTACAGCAAATATAAATTGCCTTTTTTTTTATTAACTGCTTTATTTTAGTATTACAAAAGATTTAAAGTAGTTAACCAACACACCAGGGCCCTGGAAACTAAGGCTATCTTTTTTTTTTTTTTTAATAGACTGAAGCCATCTCAACTCACCCAAAATCTTAGCTCTCCTGTGGAAAGACAGATAAAAGCTTAAATCCTTAGAGAACAAAGAGAAATCCAAAGAAATCCCTCCATCCTAAATTGTCACCAGGATTATAAATCAACTAATGACAATACAAGAATATGAACCAGGTTGCTTACAGGACAGTGTGCAAATTTAAAACTGCTCTACACTGAAAGGTTTTTTTTTTTATTCACACTGTCCTGGACTAGAACCTCTTTTCCTGCACAGCTATTAAAAGCACCTGTAAGTGTACATACACTTTGCATGTTTCTCAGGAATTACAGATATGAACATTTGAAATTAAGAATTCTTAATTAAATTATAAATAGTTACATACTGCATTTTGGTGTCTTTCGTACAATTTTAAAGTTATTTTAAATATACAGTACTTACCTATTTACACATTGAAAAGCTGTACTTTAAAATGGAAACAGTTATGGTTCCAATCTGCTACTCATAACATAAAAAAATAACAGATATACATAATTGCAGTAGGCACTGTAATTTATTATTTTAGCCTTTACCAAGAAAAACATTTTCAAGCAATTTTTTTTGACCAGAAGTTTATGAACTAAAGTTGGAAAGCTGGTTCTATAAGCCAAGTAAACAATTTCACTATCAATGACTTTCTCCCTTGCTTCCAAGTATCTGTTGCAAACAGAGACTTCATTAAAGCAGATTGCAAAAAAAAAAAAAAAAATTAAAAATTGTGCAACAATATTTGCCTTTCATGTTGCAGCTTTCATTTACTTCAGCATGTTATCACACACTTCCAAATAAGTAACCTTAGATTTAGAATTCCTTACTTTTTTTCACCTTCACCAATACCAAAACTTTAAAAATAATTGTTCTTTTAATATGATAAATATTAATTTTATTGATAAAAAATAATTATATTGTTATCCAAGAACAACAAAGCCACCATCAAAGATGAAAATAGCCATTGTCTGCATGTTAATTTCATTACATATGTAAAAGATTACTGTTTCTGTTCAATTGCTCAACAGTCAGAATTCATTTTTATCAGCACAACAAAATTAATTCTGTCACTTTTAGCTGTGATACAAAATGGCCAAAGAATAGAAAACCCAACTCACAACTGCATTCCATTCTACCAGGCACTACTTATAGACAGAAGAAACACAGTAAAAGGCAGATTTTATCCTGGGAAGAAGACATGGGAAGACAAATACATACACAGAAGGTACACACTGATGATTTTACTTCCTGAAGAAACCCAAACATTTTGAAAAAGACAGAAAAACACCTTGCTTAACCATACTCTTTACCTTACCTCTTAATGAGGTGCTAATTAAGACTTAGCAAAATGCATGGCCATAAATTTTACTATAGACTTTTTTCCCAAGGAAAATCTTTGTCCAGCAGATCTCCAATCATACAAACTATTTTTGTTCTATCTGAATAATAGGTATAGCTTTTTGTATAAGTGTCTTAACATCTATAATCAGAAGGCAAAAACAATTCAAGTGAAATTAGTGCCTATTGTAAGAGAAGCTAATAGGGGCCAGCACAACAACAATAACAAAAAAAAATTGGGTTTCTTCATGGTCTTTCTGACACATCTCTTCCCATGCCAGACTGTGCAGTGCTCTCTTTCACTGGCTGTTTCTCTAATCCCAATCCTTGTCTCTGTGACAGAAGACACGAGTTTTGTGGCAGTCAAAGCAAAACTGATCAGCAGTGCAAGATGTATACCCAGACAAGGTCAAAACACTGATGGTGACAGGGAAATCAAAGCCCACTCCAAGATCCAGCACCACCCTTCAACACGAGCTCAAAGCTGCCCTGCTCACCCTGGTGCTGTCATCTTTGACCAACATCCCTGTCCCACTTCAAACACACCCAGGTGTCACCTCTACAGGCACCAAGCTGCTGCTGAGGCCACCAAGGATGGTCTGAAATAAAGGCAATACTGTCCAGCAGAGATGCTAAACACGACAAATGATGTATTGTGCTGAGCTCCACAGAGATGTGCCAGGCCACAGAAACCCTGAAAGGATTCTGCACCTGCTTAAATTCAGAACAATCTTCCAAGAAAAGGTAAGATTTTATTTTAGGTGTAACCTATCCTTTTTCTTCTGCTGTATGTCTGCAAGCACACTTGCCCACCATTTTACTTTAACTATCACTAAATTATGTGTTTTGTTGTTTTGTCCAGCAGAGATTTTGTCATTCTTATTGTTGCCTGAGGACACCAGCCAGAACAATAAACAGCTCCAAATAAGTTCCCTTTACACAGCCTTGGACATGCTAAAGACTTACCTGCTAAAGTCTGATCACACATGAATTGTGTTCAAGCTCTGTCAGTCCTTAAAACAGAAAGTTTATCCTGACAGAAACATGAGGAAATACAGATTTAAAACTTTATCAAAAAAACAAACAAAAATGCATCACTTAAATGTAGAACTAAATGTTGTATTTCGCAGTGGCAGTCAAGGAGAACACTCTGAATGCTCATTTAAAACAGGAAGTATGTATGAAATATATACATGAAATATAATGCATAAACTTGTCAAACAGAAGGAATATTATAACAGCAGATCCAGGACTGTTCCTTTTTTACTTCCACTAGTCCACAGTTGTCCTGATTTGCATTAACAAGACTGCTGCCACTGGTAAGTCTCTTTGCATTCGACATGAAAATTAACAGAAGACTAATTTTAGGAATATTATAAACATACTTCTAGAAGGATATCACAGGTTTTTTTCAATATGCAAAACCTTTTCCTCCTGAATACCAAGGAGAAAACAGACATTCACTATCTAAGTTCCTCTTTAAAAGTATAGCTCCTACACATTTCTCAGTTTTAGGACAGCTGGCCATCAATAGGGAACAGAGGGCTGAAATTGTTAAAATAATTGACAAGACACTGTGCAGACTCCCAAAGGCTTTCTGGAATGGGTGTCTCCTAAATCAAATATTAGAGCATTTTCCTGAGTTTATAATAAGTGTGATATAGTCAAATTATTTGCTCATTACAGTAATTTCCTTTCTCTTCTGTTTTCAGGTTCCTTTTTTCTTTTTGGTACACATTTGTGTCTATTCCCTTTCTTTTAATGCAGAATATATTTTAAGACCTGTCCAAGAAACATTTTATGGTAAGAGATGATCCAATAAACACTGTTTTAAATGTCCCAGAATAAGTTACACAGCTCACAAAGCACCCAAATAAATGGTTATTGTATTGAAGCATTCAGCACCTTTAACACTCTCCACAGCAAACCAAAGTTGTCTGAGCAGTTGAAAATGCAGAGAGCAGCCTATATTGGTCCATTTCAAACACAACTGCTTAAGCAGCAGGTCTTCACTGGGATTTCCAGACTCACTAAGCAGAGATTCCTGGAAGACATCACCTTTTTGGAAAAGCACCATTGTCCATTACGAGATGTTTTTCAAATCCCAGCACTTAGTGGAGCCATATTGTACCTTCAAAGGTAACTACATGCACCTTTCAAAAATATTAAAACACATCTTGTGAGAGCCCACTGAGTGCTGCCAATAAGCCACTGCTGTGTCCACACGTGCTGTACCTACAGAGAAACAGAGACACAAAACAAGGGCCTGATTTACCCCACACACAAAAACCATCTGCCACATAACTGCAAGGAAAACTCTGTCCTCTCAAGTCCCTATGCCTTAAGCACTTGACCAATGTAGACACCCACACACGCTCCTCAGTAATTATTTCCTAAGAAATAAACGTAGCATAGTTGCAAAACTGTAGCATAGATAGACTGAAATAATTCTTCAGCTGCTTGTACTTGCAGATATAAACAGTACACAGATCATAATCCACCTGCAGTTTTCAGAAGGTTTTGATGTCAATGCTGTTCAAACACATCCTCTAAAATGTTGAGTCTATAATCCCTCAATATGTGTCAGATAAAGGATTTCTTATTGATTTGAGGTCAGGATTTCAGCATAATGAAACTCATGCAAACTTAAGGCTTTCTATGTTGTTTCTTTTCCTTTGTCTGGCTACTCCCTTTCCACTTTTAAACATGCAATCTGTGATCCACAAGACTTAGGAAAAAATCCCAAACTGTTTTCCTTGTAATTCAGTACATCCAGACAAAACCATGCTAGAAGGTTATTATTGATGCCTTGTTTGCTCATGCTATACTCACAATCTATTATATGTAATCCCTGGATATTCTGAAGAATCACTGCTAGAATTAAAGAACCTTTGTTTGAACTTAAAGTTTTGGTGAGTGAAAGGCATCTGCTAATAGAAGACAAGCTTGGGAAAAAAACCTGCAGAAAACTGTATTTCCTTGCTGCTACTGCTTCTGCAGTCTAGCCACAAAAACAGCATTCAACCTCAACAAATTGGTTCAGGTGCCTAAGGTTAATATTCACAGTGTTTTCCTGGGACATATCTTGCCCTCCTTAACACATCCAGTGTTGCATCATTAACTCATTAAGTTTATTTAAAAACCCATCTCCCTATTTGCGTGATAGGCTGCAGCTAAGTCTGTTTTGTAAACTGAGCAAGTTTATTCTTGGTCTGTGTTCATGTAATGCTGAAGATTTGTCTACATACAAAAGTTATGCCTAATTACACTGATTTGGTTTAATCAGCTCAAGCCCTGTGCTGTGATGAGATCAGAAGGTTGCTCTCTACATGTGAAGTTCCTCACTGGGGAAGATGGACACGACCCTTCCACACTACTAAAGTTGCATCCACGTGCTGGCTACAGCTGCACAATCATTTAAATAAAACATAATGTGCACAACCAAAGCACTGACACTGCTCTAGAACCTCTTTCAAATCTGAGACACGTCTGAGACTGCATGCCCCTCAGAAATTTCAGTAGGAGATTTTACCAGGAATTAAAACACTCTTCTTTTTGGTGTGTATTATTTGAGAGCTGATGCAAAGTTTCACATGTAATAGTCCATTTCTGGTCTGAGTTCTGGCAGAACCAACTTCCTGAGTTTCTGTGGCATCCCAATAGTTGAGAAGGTGTTGCAGTTTTCACTGTGAACAATTCCTAATTTTGGATGCTTTTAAATAGCATTCAGGATGCATTTCTATTTGCTGCTTAGTAAACTGAAAAACTGAACATGCAAAGTCACCTGAGCCAACATAACCTAGTAAATATTTGAAATTTTTAAAAGTGCTAAAAATATTTCAGAATTTTTTTCAACTTAGGATAAGATTCTTTTCAGTAGATTGCAAAATGAAATGGATCTTTGTGACATGGCAGCACTGAACCATAAAACAATGCAAAACATTAATGATCTTAAATTTTATTAATGGAAATACCTAATATGAATCTTAATCCTTGATGACATGCTATTTTTATAATTGAGCAGGAATCTCTCTTCTAGGGCACTAAGAACTGAGGAAAAATAGCATATAAGTATTACAAAGCCCTAGCATATGTAGCTTTAATAATGGAATTTCAACAGATATGTTTTAATAAACAGATTGTTCTGTAAGCAGTGGAAATTTCACAGTGTGGCTACCACGTGATTTGTGCTGAAAAGCAATCCTCTACTTCAGTAGTATACAAACATTATTAACCCCATGGATATGATGACAGAAACATTTGAAATGCTGGCAGTATGTTACAGACCCTTGGATTACTCAATACTAGTTTTCAGTGCTTGATAAATAACATCATTTTCATGTGGAAAATTTTAGGTATAATATTCTTTCCTCACAACATTCCTGTGGATTCAAAAACACAACAAAAAGTTTTATATACACATATATATATATATATGCAAATCACAGGCTGCATGAAAAAAACTATGTGCTGTTACTCATGTATTACATAAAGATTCTAGATGCATATTCCCTTATGAATTGAATATCTTATGAAATTCAGTGTAAGACAATGAAAATACAGATGGAGTGTTTAAGCTTCTCACACAAATTAGTTATCGACCATGAAGCAAAAATTGTCTGAAATGGCCAAACCTGTCTACAACAGACACGGCTCTTTCAGCTGGATAGATGAAAGATACACATGGCCCAAAAACTTCCACGGTATAAATCACTCCAGAAATAATGATGGATTTACAGCTCCCCCTCAACAGTGCAGACAAGCACTGCTCTGATCCAAACCCCTGGGATCGGGCAGGTAGCCTGCTACACCCTCACTCCAGACCATTTGGATCCACCCAAGCATCAGCACTGAAAGTTATCAGCAAGGCACAAAGCATTTGGAACTGCAGCATATTTACTATTGTTCGTATTTGAAATGTTGGTTTAAGTACTTGGTGAATTTCTGAAGTTTTATTGAGCAACATTTGTTGGTTATTAAATCACTCCCCACCCAATTGCTCTATAGAACAACACTGGACTCTTGAAGGCTTGGGTGGCCCAGCAGCCTGTGGCTGCTATCAGAGTTCCCTTCCTAAATAAATTTACCTTACTGCTACTATTTCGTATGGAATGATTTGTTGGTTTCAGTGCCATTCCTTCCTCTGAGGCTGCACTTTCATCTCACTGAATTTTTATCTTTTAGATTCATTTGGCCTCTTCAAGGGGTACAGAAATTGAGGAAATTATTCCAAATGTTATTTGCTGTGCTTCCATCTCTTTGTGATTAGCAGGCACATTTTGAAAAGCACAATGATAGATTCCTTTGTATAGTGATTTCTCTTCAGAACTCACAAATAAGCAACAAAAAAAATTCTCAGCTAATATGGGATTTCAGCTTAGATGGTCACAAATTAACCAGAGAAGGGTGTATGTTAGTTTAAACAAATTACCCACATTTTCCATTTTTGGTCTATAGCATAAGAAATTAGATAGTTAATTTTAAATGCAAAACTTTGTACAGCGTGCAAATCATGTCTGTATGTCAAACTAAAATAACAAACCTAATGAGGAATGTTAAAAAAGCAAGACCTATTAGTTTAAAGATACATGGAAGCAGCCAAAGATGACAAACATGCATAAAATTCAAAACATGATGGAAAAAGGAACAGGCACTGAACCACATAAATCAGTGTTTTGAATTCTATTTCTCTGTGGGTATAATTGTACCTTAGTTTCTTATAATGATTTATTGAGGTAAATAGTCTGTATGGTTTAACAGCTACAGCTTCAAAGTGTCAGGCACAGACTCTCCTTTATTCATGAGGCAGCTGAGTATTGGGATGTGAATCAGCTTCTGTATTCTGGGACTTGGCAAAGTTTGTTTTTAAGGTCCTTATAAAGGATTCATGTTGATGCAGCTATTCAAATGTGAAAAACACTGTGCTGTAATGGATGAAATAGAAAAGCTTTACAGTAATTCTGGAGGAAAAAAGTAAAAACACTGAAATAAACCATTCAGAATTACCTTCAGGAAAAGAAAGGAACATCCCAGAGTTAATTTTAATACATTATATCATCTGGGGGAGCACAGAAAAAAGCTAATTTCTTGATGAAGCACAAAAGTATGATGGGATTGCAGAATTTACTTTTAAGCTAAAACAAAATAAAGTACAAGAAAGAAATGGTAGAAGTTGAAGCTGTGACATTCGCATTTTGGGTTGATTGCCAAACCACACGTTCTATTGCTCTCAGACCAGGATAAACCAACCATTAACTAATCAAAAGAATCATTATCCATGAAAGCTATGATGGCATTTTAACAGTTCTTAATCTATTAATAAGAAAGAATAATTTGCAAAATACATTCCCTCTCCTGTTTACATCCACAGGGCCATTCTTAGCAGAAATTATACGTGGGCTCCCATGGTGTAGAAACCCTACGAAAGCCATGAAAATTCACTAAGCTTCCTTACCTCCCGTGCCAAGATATCCAGCAGGAACTTTGGTGGTTGCCAAGAAACACGTGTGCCTCAGATACAGAAGCTCTGCATGCACCGGTATTTCAGCATTCCTGGAGAGAAATGTGACCCCTTGATGCATGCACTGCTCTGCTGGCATGCCCACATTCCTCCCCATCTGTCAGAGTGGCATGCTGCCTTCTCACAAGGTGGGATGCCAGTTCTGGAGCACAGGTGCCAACCAAATATAGGTTGGGACTAATACTCTGCAAAATGTGGCAAATAACATTTCACCTGCAAGAGGGCCGTCCTACCCGTGGCCCATGCCAAATTAGGATTGCATGCTTCATTAACAAAGGGGGTCATCAGCTGAAAATCACAGGCAGAACCAGAAATGCTGGATAACATCTAGCTGAGAGCCTGCAGCACCGAGGTTTAATTTACAATACGCCAAATTTTCCTAACATTGCAGCCATACAGCCCTTTGGAGCAAGATGCAGCAGACCATGGACAGAGATCTGTTGAATTCATCCTCCCAGACTCATTTCTGACAAATTCCAAGGTTCTTAAAAAGGGCAAATGGATTAACAGTGGGGGGAAAGCATAAATAAAGATTTGTGTTTCCTCTAAGGGGGTTTCTAGCACCACAAAGAAAACCATCTTCATTATAACTGCCAAAAAACCCAAACTAAAACTAAAACTATTTTCAACCAAATTGCTCATATAATTCCAAAATTCTTAAAATCGATAAAATATTTTTATAAAGACTGACATACAGTATAAAAAGTCTTTAGTTTCTAGTTTGAGAATTTATGTACACATGAAAGTCATGAACAGCCATTACACAAAAATCATTCAACATGCAATGACAACACTGGACAATATTCAATGGTATTTCAATATCCTCAGAATGAAGTATAGTTTGAACCTTTTCATTAATAAAAATATTCCCTAATCTAACAAGAAAAATTATACATTCAGTTGATCAATAAACAGAATAACCATAAAGTAATGTTGGTTTTGCCTCCAAATTAGCACAGCCTACTTCATTTATAAATGTACAAAAGAAAAATGAAGCATTGCTAGTCTGAAAAAATTACCAGTTTTCAGGAAACAATTCATTATCCTTTCTTTGGTAATTTACTATGATTTCTGTAATTTATTTATCCCAGGATGTACCTGATATATCATCAGCTTTAGGTGGTTTTGTTAAACTGGCTATCCAAAAATGAGTCATATTGTGCATAATTCTGCATTATTTAGGCTATTCAGAAAGCACACCACTGCTATTCCCAAATGACAAACTCAGAGCTATTAATTCTTACAAGCACAAAATTATAACTCAATACATGGAATTCTATAATTACAGTTCAATACACTAAGATGCAAAGTCCTGCCTCTGAGATGGAATAACCCCATGCAACAGTACAGGCTGGGGGCCAACTGGCTCTAAAGCCTGTTTGCAGGGAAAAAAACTGGAGGTCCCTGTGGACAAACTGATCATGAGCCAGCAGTGTGCCCTGGCAGCAAAGGCAGCCAACAGCATCCCAGGCTGTTTTAAGAGAAGCACTGCAGGCAGATTGAGGGACCTGGTAATTTCCCTCTTCCTGGCATTGGAGAGGCTGCACCAGGAGCAATGGTCCAGCTCTGGTCTTCCCAGGACAAGGCAGATACTGAAAGAGTGAAGCAAGACAGCTGGGAGGCTGCAGGGTGATGTACAAGAGAGACAAGAAGCTGGGAGAGCTGGGCTTGCACAGCCTGGGGAAGAGCAGCTGAAGGTGAGAGCTTACTGCTGCCTGCAGCAGCCTAACCAGAGGGTGTAGGGAAGATGGAATAAGGCTCCTTGCAGAGGTGCACAGGGACATGACAAGAGGCAATGGACACAAGCTGAACTATTCCAATTCAATATAAGGAAAAAAAAAATTACCTTGAGGGCGGTCAAACACTGGGCTGGTTTGCCAAGAAACATTGTGGCATCAGCATCCTTGGACACAGTTCAGCTTGACTGGAGATGGCCCTGTGTAACCTGCTCTAATTGGACCTGCACTGAGCAAGAGGCAGGACTGGATGGCCCCCAGGTGGTGCTTTCCCATCTACATATTCCTATGAAATATGTGCTGGGATTTTGTACGACACACATCCCAGTTTTAACAACGTGCAGGAACATTTCAGAGTATCACACTCCAGGCAATCACTAAACTATTCAGGGACAGCAGCCAGCCTTACATTTGCTTTTCTTGTCTTTTCTTTCAAACAAAGTCTTCAGTCTTCTGTACAGAATTTATTTCTAGTAAATTAACAGCATTAGACATGGCATTTATACTAAGTCTTCCCACTTTGGATCCCAAATGCTTTAGAAATGATGCATTACTTAACATAGAAACAGGCTCCTGTTATGCCCCCAGCAAAACAAGGAAGGTGGCACTAAGTTAGTAGAACAGCATATTTTTCTTCCTGGCACACTGTGCCTGCATGTCACAACCCCTATCCTAATGTAAAGGAGGTTGTCCTGCCCACAATTCCATGACAGTCTCTGGCCTGTCACAAATACCACCATGTTAAGTGGACATGCTCTTTCATGCCTAGGTTAATTTATTTAAAATGCATTATTTCAGATTAATAAAAATATCCTGATGCTTGGGCTGCAAATTTCCATGCTCAAAGTCAAAAATTGCTGCAGTATTGCACCTGCAACTTACTGTCATTTATTATTAGAGTATGAATATCAAAATGGTAAAGTCTACTTTAGTACAGGCAGAGTGTACAGTAGGTTCTTGGCAATGCTGCCAGATAGTTTATAGTTTATTAATAGAGTGTAGATCTTGAAAAGATCACTACATTAATTTTAAAGACTTGATGTAAGAAATAACATGTTGGTGTTAAACAGGTAAAAGAGAGCAATGAATTTCCCTTTTACTTTTGTGCTTCTTGCAGTCACTCAAAGCCAATAGGCTGTGACTGAAACACAATTAATAACCCATGAGCCCAGTACAGGGAAAAAGCAAATATGTATTTGTATGTCCTTTGTAGAGTAGAGATCTTCCAGTAGCTAAGAGCAGCAAAAATCAGCATTGCCACGGAGACACTCTGCCAGCATTTTAAGGAACACAAGTCACAGAACACATCCAAACTGATTAAATAAGAGGGGTAAGGAGTGACCACACATTTTAAACAGATACTGTCAGGACACAAATTAATGGAACCGTTTTTGCAGCAGGAAAAATCTTTCTGAGGCAGTGGCAGCAGACAGTATTGTGATATAGCTCTATCAGGGAGGTGCAGATATTTACAGGAAAAAAAGTCTTCAAAGGTTATTTGGACACTGGGTACATATGAAAAGTCAGTGTGCTCTACTGATGATGAAAGTTGAGGAGAAACATTTCTTTTCGAAAAGGACCCTGACCTGGGAGCTGTGCAGACACATCAGAGCTTTAGCACACCTGGTTTTTTTACACCTTTAAAATATTTCTCTAAGATTCAAGTGAAACCAGCAGGATAAAGATACCTGGTGCTATTCCTTATTCCTTTCCACTGACCATTTCCACAAATGTTACTGAAATCCCTAGGGAGAAGAAACTATTACAATCATACAGGGTTAGGAAGGAGAACACACAATTTTTCCCATACCGCTTATATTTCCTTCTAATTTCTCTTTGTTCATCCAATAAAACATTCAAAGGTGTTAGGAACAGAAACAGTTATACAAAGAGACAAATTCCGTTTACAGACAATTTGCAGCAGACTTCAAAGACTTTGGCTCACACAGCACTGTAAAAACTCAAAAAAGGACTATGTTAATTTTGTTCAACCTTTTCCAGCAGTGTTACTCACTACAGTATGTTAAGCCATGGTTTGTCCACATAACATTCAAATTATTCATAAGTTCAATTCACCATGACAAACAGATAAAAACGTTAAGATTCTCCTTTCCCTAAAGTATTCTGATTTACTAAGGATGGATGAAACAGTATACCAAAGGGAACAGAAGATACACCCAAGGAAGGATATACAGAGTTTTCATTCTAAACAAACACAATTCATTTTGATACTACTGAAGACTTTCTCCTCATTCAGACTCACAGCAGAATAATTGAACTTGGCAGGTACTTTCTGTGAAACGTCTTTATTGGGGCTTTTACGTGCTAGCAAGCACAAAAGAAAAAGAAGGAACGAAGCAAGATATATAAAGCTACACCTTCATTGCAATAAAGATGATTTTTACTCAGGTATGGTATTCTAGCACTGTACCCTGCACAGTGGTAAGTGAAGAGGCATAGTCAGTTTAATACAATGTAAAATCTTAAGAAAGCAAACCACTGTATTTCCCTATTTTGGGGTAGCTGGTCCACATCAGCTCCAAGGAGGAGGTACATTGTTGGCCTTGCCTGGCTACACTGATATAAAAACTACCTGGGAACTGTCTGCATTAGGATTGTACCAAAACAAAGCTGCTTAACATACCTTTTATGATGTCACAAAATGGGAATTTTGAAAAAATCTTTGTAGAAGCCTAATACGTGCAGGGTTACTAGAAGTCTGCACAGACCTAGGTTCAAGGACATAATCTCTCCATTCTTTGTTTTTTTCCTTTGTTAAACTGGGGCAACAATTCTTTTTTCTGTGGTATTGAATAATGGCCTTTTCTGCTAGTCCAGAAATAAAAGTAAGTGAAGATAGTCTTTGTATTGATGTGCTGTCTGTCTTGTTTATGATAGAAACTATTTTGGTTTTAGATGGGAAGTGTTCTAAAAAAGCTTTTACAACAGGTTCAGAAATATAAAAGCCATTTCAGGATGAGGACCTCTCTCTATCCTTTATTTTGTTAGTCCTTGAAAGGGCTTTTTAAATGTTAACAGCTACGACTGCCTTCACTCAACTAATGCTCCCTTCTCAGCAATCCTTCTGTTGACATCCCTTTCTTTGCTCTTAGCTTGTCTCTCTTTCTTCCCAAGCCCTTAAAAGAAAACAGGAGGTTGGGATCGAACTTTTGGCAGACATAGGGCCACGAAAACACATTGAATAAGTTTGTTGGGCAAGTCAGATTTCAATAAAAGAGTTTCTTTCCTCACTTTCAGTGATATACAGAATATTTTCCACTCTTCCCTGTGGCACCCTCCATATATTGCAGTGACAACTACTAAGCAAAGCTTCTCAGAAAACAGGAAGCATTTTCAGCTTAAATAGGTTGAAAGAGATGAAAAGGGAGGGTAATGTTGTGTTGCTATTTGATACGAAATAAAGCTTTTTACCTAAAAAAGATGTAATTTAAACTGTGTACTTAAAGTAGATGTATGTGTACATGTTGTTTTTTTTTTTCAAGCTAAAAAAAAGGCATTTGTTTCCTTCTTAAGCTTTCTTACAGACATGTACTGGCAGCATTCCCTGCCTCATGGTGATAGCTACTTTGAGTATCAGAAGTTCATTAGTAACAATTAAACATTCTACAGCACTTGAGAAGAGGTTGATCCTATTTTATAAGCCAATGTCAGTGAGCATATTATAAATTACAGTAGTCCAATTACTCTACAGCTAATATTTAGCACTTATACTTTGCTTTGAACACACACTCTGCAACTGATAATTAATTCTTAATGCTGGCATGCAGATATATTATCCTAATTTCACAGATAAAGTAGAAAAGGGAGATAATTTGCCAAAAGCCACTTAATCTTAAATGGAGTCAGGAGTAACCAGGGGAAGATTCAACCCTGTATCCACGGCTTCCAAACCAGGGCTGACCTCTATCTTGGTCACTATGTGACAGTTTCATTATTGCAGCTTAGTCAATCACTGCATGGCAAAGACAACCTTATCACATTATTGCATGAGAAATTATTTTAGCTGTCAGATCTGGTTCTACTTTTATCTACCCTACCTCGACAAAATAAAGCTAAAAATTAAATTAAATAAAAAATAATTGTGAAGAATTTATATCAGGATCTTCACTCATGAAACTGATTCAACAAGATCTAGTTAGGCCTCAACTTTCCCACCACCATCCCTTTCCATGAAAGCAAATGAGATCTCATTATTTCAGCGAGTATCATTTCAGCAAGTTTATGTTCATTTCACTGCACTTCACCTTGTGCCATTCCATCTAATTGTTTTCACTTAATTTCAGAATTTCCTTTTGTTTCCTTGACAAGGTTTTGTCTACCTGAGAGCTTTTATACTGCAGACTGAGGAGCTTCAAAATTCAGAAGCTCCTCATTCAGGTGATTCTTCTGGCATGTCCTGTAACAGAGTTGGTGTGCACCTACCCTGCAGCTGCAGAGATGGTTCCCACGCACCACAGCAGCAGCAGCAGCAGACTGAAAAGTCTAAGGGGATAATTGTACATGACGGTGAATAATTCTGTTAGCTTATGTGTGATTTCAGCTCATCTCACTCTTACCTCACTGCCTCTGCTAATGTCCAACAAGAAACCTCACTGTTCCTCCCTCCTGCTCCTCCCTCTACACAGGCAGCCATTTGCTTGAGGTTCTGTTTCTGCATCACAGCCAGTTCTGCTTCACGACAAAACCTCACCTCTCGTGAACTGAATGTTAACTTCAGGACAGCGTTTTCAGAGACACTATGGCAAAACAGCGGAAAACTCCCACAAATATTGCCCAGAATCCTTACCTATTGTTTTGTTTGTATTCCAGAACAGCCTCAGAGATAGAAGAAGATGTGTTTCTTATTAGAAACTCACTGTCCCTTGTTCTGAGAATACGACATTTCTCTGCTGTTCAAAAGAATACAGCAAATATAACGCTACATTCCAGCATGACAGGATTTTCAGAACTCCTTTCTTATCATTTATTAGTGTTACTGCAATTATATAAAGCTCACGAGTCACACATCCTCAGACCTATCTGTAATATCTGCAGGAAGATAAGCAAAACCTGTACATAACCATTCTGCTACCGAGAGGATCCACATTTTTGTTAGCATTCAGGTCACTCCATTTTTAAGTGATCCCATAGGTAGATGGTTGCCATTTAATGTTTAGGATGTCTTTGTCTGGTAAGGTACCTCTTCTCTGCAAAAACAGAGCATCTTAAACAAGGGAGAAATACGCAACAGGAGAAAAATTTTTTTACATTTCTCACAAAAATATCAGCGCCACATCATTATTCAAAATGTAAACAAAAACAAAATTAACAAACCATTAGTCAGACACATAAACATTAGTTCGTTTCAGTCGTCCTGAAAAAGACTTGAACTTAACAAAAAGCCACAACTAAGACACAATTATAACAGCTGATGCGAGCAGTCTTATTTTTTACACCTTTTGTCCCCAAGACAAACCTTCTCTGTTTGTCCCACAAGGGAAATAATAGCCATGAAGCTAAAATTTCACACTCATTTTTTATTGAGATAGAAGTCTTTAAGCATAATAGTACAGAAACACTAATAACAACATAACTTCAAAAAAATGGAAAAATACAGTTTTATCAGCATTAGGTTACCACAATTCTTATTAAGTTAAACAGATTAAAAATGCTGGTAGATGCTACTAAATAATGACTTTTTAATTTATAATGTCATTTTCAGGGTTTTCTTGTAATTTTACTCCTCTTGTTAGAAATAATTTTAAAATGCTAAAATTTAAATGAATCCATTACTACAGTCTCTATATAATAGTCTGTACATTTAAACACATGAAATGAGGTTAAAGATGCAAATATACGATTGTCTCAGATTAATTATCATTTCTGCTCTTTTATCATTGTTAAACAAGAACCACAGAAGCTGTAGAAAGCAAATGCAACAACTGTGCCTTTCTGCTTGGTTTTGCACACTCAAGCAGAGCAATAATGCAAGCGTGAAATAAAACACCAATATCCTAATGCAATTCTGTATAAATAGCCTGAAAATAATTATATTCTACGTATTGCATTGTATTTCATACCATATATATGATATCATAATTACAGTTTGGGTTGGAATGGACCTAATCCGTTCAAAAAAAGAATTAAGACACTAGCTTTAGCTCTTTGACAAAAAAAAAAAAAGGAATCGTTTGTTTTAAATGTGTCCAGTGCTCTGCCACCCTCAGTCAAGGAAATTTTTGCTCATGTTGAAGGGGAACTTCTTGTTTATTGCCATTGCTCCCCGTCCTGCATCACTGTGAAGAGTCTGGTATCACCTCCTCGTTACCCGCTTTTGAGATATTTGTACGCATCAATAAATTCTTGGGGCAGTGCGTGAATTTGTGCTTTGTTCCCGTGCGGGGGTGATGGAACAACAGCCAGAGGCACCGAGGGGTTACTGGGAACGCCTGGAGCTCCGTGCGGGCCACACGAACAGCAGGACCGGCGGGCTCTGAAGGGAGCCGGGCAGCGCGGAGAGAAGCGGGAAGCGCCGGGAAGCGCCGGGCAGCGCCGGGAAGCGCNGCGGCGGGCCGGAGGGGCCGCTCGGGGCGGGCGGGCGCAGTGAGCGTGTGCTCCCGCAGGGCTCCAGCAGCTGGGAGGCGGCGGACCTCGGCAACGAGGAGCGGAAGCAGAAGTTCCTGCGGCTGATGGGCGCCGCGAAGGTGAGGCCGCCCCGCTGCCCATCGCCCCCAGCCGGGGCGGGCACGGGGACCGGGGCGGGCACAGGGAGCGGGCCGCGGGGTTCCGCGGGGCGATCTGTGCGGAGCGACAACAACCCAGAGCTGCCGGGCTTTGGGGCTCTCCTGCCAGGAGGATTTGGCTTTCAGCGCTGTTGTGTCAGCAGCCGTGTTATACAAAACGTCGCTCGGAAGTTGTCGAGTCTCTGCGCCGCAGCTTCGTCCCCACCCCACGCCTTAAACGCTTTCAGACCAGCTCGTAAAATTACTTGTTGTCTCTTCCGAGAAAGAGGCCTTGGTATAAACTAACAAACGTACCTGCTAGGTCTGTAAATATCTATCTCCCTGGGGAAAAAAAAAACAAACAACCTTTAAAAGAGTGGTAGCTGATAGACTAAGCCACTAAACCTAGGGAATATTTTTAAATAGAAAATAAGCTAAAACTAAATTTCTGTTATGCTTGCTGCAAAAAGTGCTGCAAAACTGGTTAAATGTAATAGTGCTTTTTTCATGTATAAAATGTTGGTTTAGTATTGCACTTTTAATCACTTTCAAAAAAACTTTTACTTTTAGTAACTTACTTTGCTTGCATACAGTAATTTTGTAAGCTAAAATAGCTAACCGTATTAC
Source organism: Rhabdornis inornatus (assembly GCA_013397075.1). NCBI lineage: Eukaryota > Metazoa > Chordata > Aves > Passeriformes > Rhabdornithidae > Rhabdornis > Rhabdornis inornatus. The sequence goes on from VWZS01007229.1 coordinate 338,107, forward strand.
AGAGGTGAAGGTTAGGACTTTGTAGTGGATAGGGATACTGTGCCCCATTAAAGCATCCTGCTACTGCTCATCTTAATGTCTGCTTGGGTACTTAATGCTGCTTGCTGTGTAATGCCAGTTCTTGCCTATTGGGACACATTTGCTAATGAGCAACTACTGAGCCAATAAATTAATCATCACTGTGAAGGTCTTACCTGACACTGTTACCAGTCTAAAAGTGGGATCATGGTAAGATGCATGGCCTGAACTGTTGCAGTGTCAGGGAAAGGGTAAATGATCAGGACCTGAATACACTTCTGTCTAGCAGCATGTAGTATAATTTTCATATCAGTGGCAAGAAACAGAGAAACAGAACCATCTCTGGGGTCTGGGAAGAGCAAAGAGTTGTTGGGGTTTCTTTTTCAGAAAATTTAGCAAAAGAAAGATGCAACAAGGTCACCTAGAGGCAGCAGCTGTTAGCTAGTAAAAACATCCAGTCCTACAGTTGGGTGGCAGGATTTGACAGCAAACCTTTTCCATTCAAGATGTCCAGGATGTTGGCAGAGCTGTCAGTGCACCCTAAAGCTCCAAAACAAACTGCCTTTTCTTTTAGAAAGAACATACTGGCCGCCTTGTTATCGGAGACCACAGATCAACCTCTCACTTCAGGACAGGTCAGTTTATCCAACAGCTGATACAAAGTTGGAAATCTAACCCTTATTTAGGAACATTCCAGTGCTCTGAGCTTGGTAGATATGGCAGGGAGGGATTTCAGGTTTCGTGGCTGCAGCTGGAGAGGGGTCAGGCTGTGGAGTTGTAGAAGTTCCTTATTTCTGTTAGATTACTGGCAAAGGGTTTCTCTGACTGCACTCACTTGTCTTTTAAAGGCCAGTATATGCCAGGATATCCAAACTAAATTGTACATAGAAAAGAACAGGGGTTGATTTCTACCTGGCCAAATTACCTATTGATAGAAAGATCTCTGCCCTAAAGCAATGAGGTAAAAGCTCAAAAGGTCTGCAGGGTCATCTTGGCAATCAGCAATAAGGATGTCATGTAGGATCATAGTAATTCTTTATCATGCTTTCTTAGGAAGTCAAAGTACATGGCACCCAGCTGGGTTGGACTGCACTGCCTGAGAGAAGCCTTGATAAAAATCCTTGTGGAATAGCAGCTGTCACCATTCCAGAAAACTTTCCCTCATATTCTAGAAAGCTTTCCCTGATGCGCTCCACTGATCATTTTTCATGTGATTAAAAATTATCTATGGACCAGAATAAGCCTGAGGACTGGTTCCAGGTGCTGCTGCTGTTAGCTTACAGAGACAGAATCATTCCTTCATATCTGAATTTCTAGAAAGGAAGTGATGCTTCTCCTTGAAGTCATAAAGAATCAGTATTCATCTGTTAATAGCAAAACATTAAAATGCTGGGGTTTTAACACTTCTTTGTCCAACATACAGTTCTTACCCTTCTGCAATAACATACAGCTCTAACTTCCAAATGAGGAAATTTGGATTTGCAATACAACCTTTCAGCTTCACAGAGATACAAATGAAAAGCTGGTGTTGTGTGCCTCCTGGAGAGAATTAGAGATTCCTATCTTCTCCAAGTACACAGGATCCTTAACTACTTTAGACCACTTACTCAAGTAAATAAAGGGGCCGTAGAAGTAGGTCATGAAAGTTACTTTTTCTGCTAATTCCTAAGGATGAAAAAACACAGAACTGTAGTAACTGCTCCATGTAATTTGAGATGCAGGAAAGAGTTTCAGCTACAGCTCCATAAACAAGAGTGGTGCTATTGTCCCAAGGCATGATGCTATATCTGAGGGATGATTTAATCACAGTAATCTCGTGTTATGTAGTGAAGGTCACAAAGTTTCTCCTTGCTGGGGCATGTTGCAGTATTGGCTGGAAGCAGAGAGAACTCACACTGATTACATTTACCTCATTCTGTAGAACATAACACTGCATAGTGCAGCTCTGGAATGCATCAGGTGTCAGGAACTTGCCAGCCCTCTTTGTATGAAAGCCATCCTGCTTGCACACTTGGTCCTGTTGCTTTAAAGCCTGATGGTTTGTATGCAGTAATACTGGATCCCAGTTTAGAATGGTTACATTTAAACTTCTTGCCTTTGAAAATGTGACTTCCTGTAATTTGGTGTCTTTGTTATGAATGAACCATAACCAAAGTACCCTGGACAATGCAGGGGAAGAAGACAAGAAAATGAACGAGGAGTTGGAGTCTCAGTACCAGCAGAGCATGGACAGCACCATGTCGGGGCGGAACCGGCGCCACTGCGGGCTTGGGTTCAGCGAGGTACTGAGTTCACTCCCACAGTGACTTGGCTTTCACTAAGGTGGTACTGGGTTTAAAAATCCAAGCAGACTAACATGGTTTGGCTTGAAGGACAGACTTGTTACAGGCACTTGACTGCTGTTTGTGTATACTGTGGTGGCCATTTAGGTGCTCGTAGTGACTGATGCTTCTCGTTGTTCTGAGAAGTGAAAAGACATGCCTTAATGCTCCAGAGCAGTCAGGACTGATTAGGGCACAAAGTGACAAATATATTAAATCAGGGTGTTGCTTAGGAATACATAAGTAGGCGGGATAACCATCTGCATTGTTGTTAGCAGCATCATTGGATTACTTCAGCATTCCTCATGCTGCAGTTTGCTGAGTGTCCTTTCAGAGATCAGTCACAAATGTGAATTCTCGATGGTCTAGCCTTTAGTTCCATTGTGTCACACTCTGTGACAAATATTCCGGTGTCAGTACTGGAATTACTGAACTGATATGATCTGGAGCTTCAGACTCACTGAATGGTGTTTTTAGGATTTCTGCTGTAACTAAGTAAACCAGTGGCTGATGAATCCATGCATGTCACAGCTGGCATGATTAACCACTTCAGGGAGTTGCTTTCTGTCTTATAATTAGTGTCTTTTAGTAACAAAATGAAAGGGGCCATTAAGTGAAACAATCTCACTGGGAAATTTTAAAGGCTGCCGTGGAGTTGCCAGGAAATAATATTTTACCTCTATCATAATCTGAACTTACAGTTCCAGGAAGATGAACAAGAAGAGGAGGCAGCTGGACACTCCTCTGATGAGAGTTCAGAGGATTCTGAAAGTGGCTCTGATTCAGAGCAAGAGGAGTCCACAGAGGAGCTACAAGCTACTGAAAAACATGATGAAGCTGAGGTTCCAGAAAACAAAAAAGAAGCAAAAAGCAACTATAAAATGATGTTTGTGAAAGCCAGTGGTTCATAACTGCAGATGTAACAGCTTTGTATTTAAAGTACAGTAAGCCTTATTGTTACCGTGCAAAGTGGAGGACTGCTACAGCACAAATCTTTGTATTTTGATTTTAAAAAGACCCTGTTAGATGACAAAAAAGTAGTATTTGCTTTCTGTTGCCATAGATAACATTTTTATGGGCACAGTGATATTACTGGTTTTTGTAAAGTGTATAAAATCCTGGATGGAGAAATAAATTTGTTTTGTTCCTGCCCAATCTTTACAATGTTATCTGAACTATCCCTTCCCTTATTTCATGCCAGATAAGGAAGCTTCATGTTAGTGGTTTATTCAGTTAGTACCCCAGTCTTGAATTTTTAACTATTAAGATTACATGTGAATTACGTGATGTTGCATTAGTTGTAAAATACCAATATCAGCATTATTCTGTGATGTACTAGAGCTTTAAACAATGATTTTGTCTATAGATGCTAGTGTTGGCAGGGCTGAGGAGAAATTGCTCACTTTTGTGACAGCATTGATCGCTGTATCCATCTGAAGTCCTACAGCAGTTGCACAGAGAATGTTTTAGAAAAGTGTAATACAACAGAAAGCTCTAATTGCTTCTTTGGCTTTCTAACGAGGGGGAGGAGCTGTAGTTGTTTCTGCCTTTCAGTAGAAAAGAGTGGTTTTTTGAATTACTGGTTTCTGGCTAGAGCACTGAGCTGTTATTAAAAATAACACCTCCCAAAGAAACCAGTTTACTATGAAAGAGAAAGTATACTTTGATAATGAAAAGGATATACAAATCATTTTAGCTTTTTTAAAATATAGAATAAAGAGTTAAGTATGCGAGCCCTTCTTCCTTTTCTCCCTGTACATGCATCACTTGGAGGTGTGAGTCAATTAGCATAAGGCTGTACCTGTCAAGTCAAGCTGATGTGCCTAGAAAGCCTCCTAGAAAGGAGTTCAGCAGCTCCTTCCAGCAAGAATTAAACACATCCATTCCTCTGCAAAGTCATTGCATTCATGTAATGAATAAAATATCAGAGCTTTTTAGACTTTTTTTCCTCTTAGTATGTCAGACAGATCACCTGCCTCTCGTGGCTGGGAGAACAGGACACCTGCCCTGTACCTCTAGTACCACCACAGCAGTGTTCCAGGGGACATTCCATCTCTGTGTACAATTCCTGATGTGCACACAACATTTCCAAGCCAGTTGGCTGAAGGAAAGCAGCAGTTTGTACTATCATTACCTAATTGAATGTAAACATTGCAGCATCAGCTATTGGGGGAGGACTTGGAATAAGTATGGAAAAAATAAAAGTAATATTGTAAATAGAAACTGAGTGTAGATTTTGATTACTGTCTTACTACATCTGCATTTAATACAAGCTTTTCCACTCATTCCACTTTAAGAGCAGTGCTACAGCAGCCACTAATGGTCAGTTATTTGTACTTGATTTGCATAGATTTTGTTTTCCCAATGCTGCAAGCTTCTAATACATAGAGAAAAAATTTGTACATTGTGAAGAGAGAAAACCTCACCATGACTTAGGAAAGCTGCTCTACCTCTAGGAAAGAGAGACACCTCCCTAAAAGATCAGCTGATTACTTTCCTAATAGACCTATTCCAAGTTTTCCTGGTTAGACACTATCAACAGAACTTCACCAGCATTTCACTGTTAAAATCCTTCAGTGGCTGCCACTCCCCTCTCTGTCCTCTCTGTCCCAGCACCACTGCTCTCTGGGCTCTCCTATCAGCATGCAGCCATGCAGAGATTCACACTGGCATCTGGAAAGACCCAGGAAAAGCAGATCCAGCTGACCAGCCCTGCACAGCTGTCTACTGACACAATGAGGGGCTCCTCCACTCAGCCCCTGCCTCCATGGTTAGGCCGTCAGTTTCAGTTATAAATAAATAGAACACACAAAGATAAAAAGAAAAATAAATTGAAATTAAACTATCCTAGATACAGCTCTGACCAGGAAAAAAGAAAAAAAAAAATCAACAGAACTTCCATTTCCCAAAAGTGGAATGCCAAACATCTGATGAGATTTGGGATAATATCTGTGATGTAACTTACCTGCTCAAAATAGGAAGAACTCTACACAGTCTTGTCTGTTTCTGTCTAACATTTATAAACATTCTAAGAACTTGCAGACTGATCTATGAAGCAGCATAAGCTTCTCTCTGTGTGCTATGTAAAGGCTGATTTAGCTCAGTTTGTGCAGTGAACGTTTCAATTCAGGAGTCAGTTTTAGCAACATTTGATACAACAGTATCAGCAGTAGTGGCATGGATATGAGCAGGATGGTTTCAGCTCATTGGAGACAGGGAACACAGGAAAAATCAAAGTCAGTGTCAGTTGACTCCTGTCAGCCCTTTGCTTTTTCAAGTTGGTATGGAAGAAGCTCCCAGGGATGAACATATCATAGGCAGACACTGACTAATAAGAAGGCCAATTACATTTGTCTGTTAAAACAAGATTTGTCCACTGAAATTCCTCAACTCAAAAGACCAGCTAATTTCCATCTCAATAGAAAGGCAAAAGCCTGCCTGTTCTTCTGCACCTCAGGGAAGGACTGAAGTTAGGCCACAGAGGGTTGTCACAGAACAACCATCACATCTGCTAAGTTTTCATCTGTTTCTAAACCACACTGAGAGTTTGCTTACACAAAGAGCAATACAGGTGCATTCTCAGCACCTGGCTTTGGAAGACTGAAAACACCTGAATGAGGTCAAATGCACTGGTGATCCTGTTCCAGTTGCCTGGAAGCAGGAAGCCCTTAGGTGAGCTCCACCACAGCCCCAGTGCCCACAGGTCCAGCAGCCACCACAGGGGGTGTTCTGAGCCAGGTAAAAAAGGGATTCTCAACATCCTACAGGAATTCTCCAAGGCCAAGGAAACCAGATCTGTAAGTTGCCCTGTGGTTTCTTGCAAGTGCTTTGCAGTTTACTCTCTCTTTCTTCCTGAAGAGGAGGCTGACAACTTGATTCCTGAAAGCACAATTTATAGGCCAGCTTCAAAGATACAGGTCCCTCTAAGGCTCTGGTTGGGGAATTCACATCAAAGACGACGTGCACATGTTGTTGTGATGCCAGAGAGGACGGTTGGTAGAAATCTCCATGGATTTGCTACAGTCCCCAGTACAGGGATTAAATTATGCACTGAAGCTGCCTCTGTAAACTGCAGGAGACAAAGAGAATAAGTGGCAGTGCAATATCTCATAATCAAAGCCTGGCACAGCTCTTTGCATCAGTCTCTTGGAAGCTGTCAGGGGATTAAGAGAAGGGACATGTGTCAAGGTACCCTCAACTGGAGGGACAGAGCAAAAGTTGGTTTTGTTTGCTTTTAAGCCCATCACCTCTGCACTTTTCATTAGAAAAATATCTTAGTGCAAGAGGTGTACAGCATCATGATGGGAGGTGAGTTTCCTTAGTTTTTGTGGAGCATTAAAGAAACACAATACTTGGTGATTTAACTTAAGTTAATTTTGATGTGCAGGTGCAGAAGGAGCTCACACTTATAGTTTGTGCTGTTATCTATCCAAGCCCAGTGCCATTTATGGTGGCCATATGAGGTTCCAGTGGAGAAAAACAAAAAGGGAAGACTGAAAGGAACTTTAGATGCTGTCCAGGAACAGAGCACAGCAACTGGCAATAGGAAAGACAATTGTCCTGCCACCAAAACACTGCCCTGAAGTCATCACTGATTCTCCTTCATCCACTACAACCATCAACATCCCACTCCTTTGTTGAACTCTCTCACAAGGCATTTTTTGTACTAGGACACGAAACATTCACATTTGCCAGCTATTCCTTCTTACCTTCCCCACTACAATTTAGGCCAAGTCCTTCCACTGAAGTGTTTTGCTGCTGTCCAAGTCTGCATATTTCAGTTCTTTGCATCTTTTTACTGCCTCTCACTTCCCACCACCAGGCTGTTCTCCACCCTCACCTTCAGCCTCTTACATCTTGCTTGCACAAACTTCTCTGCCATCATTTTCTACAATCTCACTACTCACCTTTGATTTCTGAATCTCTTCCTTCTTTTAGTTGCTTCCTTATGCTACAGCTCCTGGTAAGAGGATTCAAGAAAACATCATTGTCCTTCAAGTTTACATCTGGTAACACAATTTCACCAACAGCTGCTCCAAAACTGCTAATTGTGTTTTCTTTGGAGGCTGTTTTCCACTCTCTGTAAGGCAACCAGGAGCACTGACAAGTAAATAACAAGCCAACGGTGCTCAAATGTGCATGTACTTCCTATATGCACTTACTTTTTACATATATTCAATATTTTTTGGTTTTATTTACTTTATAATTAGCACTTGAAGTTATTCCACCATCTCCCAGCAATTTCACAGCAGCTTTTATAATTTTACCTCCCTCCTACGTTTACCTGTAGTTTAACATTCCAAGTGTGGTTGTTGCTCAGGATACCTCAACAGACTTATATTAAAAATGCTCTTTAAAATTCCAGAGCTTTGAACTAAAGAAATATCTCAAGAAGTTTTCATGGAAAGTTCATTGCAGTTGGTTCAATTCAGCTGCAGTTAGATGCACCTTTTCAAATAATGGGGAAAAAAAAATGTAAAGGGGTCAGACCCAATCAATACAGTTGTTCAAACAGAATTTCAGGCACTGTGATGTGGGGATTTTTTGTGCTCTTTCTTTGTACTCCTCCACTATGAAGAAAGGTTGCTTTTGCTAGTAGAGCAATAAAAATCTTAGCCTTTTGAATACAGCCAAATAACCAATGGGAATCTTTACCAGGTGTGGAAAATATAGCAATTTTTTCATGTTTTTCTTGTGCATGGCTTTGTTCTTCTTATAACCACGCAGTACACAGGCACATAGACACACACACAGCACAAACACTTTAAAATACCCACAGACAGACATAAATCAGAGGGGTAACATCACATCCTGCCTTCTGCATCTTCTAAGTTTTGACACCAAGTAAATCTGGTCTTTCCTCCATAGAACATCCAGAAGTTAATTGCTAAGACACCTGGGAAATAAGTGGTATCCTAGAGGGGAACAGATGCTGATATTAAATATACACACATATATGTGAAGATCTGGAAGTCAGAGGACTAAATGGTGCATGGGGGGAAAAATAATGGTGTAAATGGTACCAAAACAGGTCAGCAGCACTCTGCCTCCCCAAAACACCAACCCCTCCCACCAAAGGCTGTGGGGTACCCAAGACCCCCCTGATGGGCTTTAAGAGCTTTCTGAAATAGCAGCACACAAGTCTAACAGCATCCTTCCATAGCTTTCCCTCCACTCCTAAGATATTTTCCAGAAGATTATCTCTCAGTAGTTTCCTGAAAAACCCTTTTTATCTACTTCTGGTGGGTTTTGTTGTGGGGGGCTTTTTTGTTGGAGGTGGTGGATTTTTTCTTCCCAAGTGCTCCAAACCAGCCTGGACATCTCTAAGTACTGCTCACCTGCCCAGTCCTTTAAAACAAACAGCATAAATACAGACACACAGAGACAAACAATGCTACAGCTCAGCAGGATTCCCTGCAGCCCAGCAATGCACACCAACTCAAAATAACAGTGAAAAATGGGGGGGAGGCTGTTGTGCAAGTCCAAAAATGTCAAAGAGGTGCTACTTACAACTACCAGGCTTTACTTTTATAAATGCAGCTGGGCAGTAAAAGTTGAGTAACTCTGGCTGAAGAAATTGGCAACAGCTGTATAGGGGAAGAGAATTCAGCCTGCAAAATTTTTGCCTGGTATAATATTACAAAACACTAAATAAAAACCAGCACAATTAAAAGAACTGACACTGCCTTCTAATGAGTGAGTTCAGTAAGTCCCAAACAACTCACTGTTTAACAGGCAGAGGGGAATAAAAGGCCACTTGCAGACCAAAATTACATTGATCATCAAGTTAACGTAATTTTTCCTAGTTTTAATATTAGAAAGCAGCTTGTAACACCCTGAAAAGAGCATGTTGATTAAAAGAGACGGAAGTGAAAAAGGAAATTAACCCAAACCAAACACTATGCATAGGAAAACTAACCATTACTATCTAAAACTACACCTGTCCTTACATAAGATGGTCACCAAGAACAGCATTTCATATATTCAACAAAAAGTTCTGGAAGGAAAAATTACCTTGTAATTTTTTCCCAAATATGGGATTAACTATGGACACGGCCAAAATCCTTCTATCAAGACTGGTTTTGTTGAAAATGTTAATGATGCAACTGTTCAGGGCTAAATCCTTCTCTTCCACACAAGCCTGAATGAAGAGATTTTGTGTGTGTGACCAAAGGAATGAGAATGAACACGTCCCCCAAGGTGCAGAGCAGCACTGCCTGTGCTCCTTTCCCATCACTGCTTTGTTGTGCCCCACCAAAACCAGGATGAGCACGTGCTAAGCAGCTCAGCTCCCAATTTCTGCCACTCACATTCAAAGTCTCACAGCCTCAAACATTCACCCTCGGGTTCATACAGAAACGCTTCTAATTGTTTTTTCAGAAGAATTCAAGATTTCCAGTGCTCTCCATCCATCTGGTGTCTTTTGAGGGGACTGCTGGAAATGCTGCCAGTGAGCTGCAGCTTTGCCAGTGCCCACCACCTTGCCCTCAGCCAACACCCCACTCCTGCTGCTCAAAAATAAACACAGATTTCATAAAATGCCTAGAAAACATCTCTGAAAACAAAACAAAACAAAAAATAATAATCAAAACAAAAATAATAATCATCATCAAAATGTAGAATTTGTGTAGAGAGCCTGATTCAAATCCCATTAAAATAAGTGCAAAACTGGGGAACCTCAATGGGATTTGAACCAAAGAAGAGCAAAATGTGATAAAAGCACAAATGACTCCAGATTTCCAACTAGCTGAACACTCAAAAGAGAGCAGACAAGACAGAGGCAATAGGAGGCAGTTATGTTAATATTTTAATCTGTACATATACCATTTTCCAAACTGTTACATTTTATTTAAATTAATGTTTTCTTGCAAAATATTCATTTATGCTTTCAAAACTTTTTTATAAAGGCAAAAATAAATCATTATTTTGGCAAAAGGTTTTGAAGTTGATACTGGCAGTATTGAGGTAAAATAGATTGCATTAGCTAAATATATACTTTTAAGAATATTTCTGTCTATAGTGTTAATACAATATGATTTGTCTTAAGTCTGAAACACAAAGGTCAATTCCAAGGGGTTTTTAGCTACTACTTGAATACAGGGAATAAACAAGTTAGTGGTTTCACAAAATACTGCAGAAGTATTTCTCAGTTATTTCTCACCCAGAGCTGAACTCAGCTACTAATTACATAACACTGGGAAGTTCCTGCATTCAATGCATACACAGGTTTTTTAAAGCATAGTTGCAGCAATTCATTTAATCTCATTTTCTCCTTATTTTAACCACTTCACCCTTTGCCCTATGCCTAAGTACAGCACAGAATTTCAAAGTTTGGCAAAGTTAAGCACCAGGTGAACATACATACAAAATTAGCAGGTGCCACATTCCATTAGTTTTGCTGTTTCCAGGATAAATTCTAGTCAGTACGTCATATTGTAATGTCTATTAAAAGTAAAAACAACAAAAAATCAGAAGAAAAATATGTATTTACTAGCCAAATGACACAATATATTTTTTTATTGCTTACTTCACATATTTTAATTAAAAATCATCTTCTTTCACATTTCAACTTTGAAAAAAAACAAAATAAAATCTGTTAGCTGTTTGTTATAGAGGGGGCAGCACTACTGTCAAGGGCAACCTAACAAACTGTAGATTGATACCAGCAAGTTAATTTTCTGGGATCAGAAAAAATGGGAGTTAAAACCAGCTTTTGTTATGGCTTTCTTGGGAAATTTCAGCTATACAGAGGTTACTAATATGCAGAAATTCAAGCTAACAGTTCTTGCAATGGATTATTTAGTGGGCAAAAGGGTGGGTGATTAACTCTACAAAAATATTCAATCTGAAACACCCTTTCACCAAACCTGTCACCCGTGTTAGCTCTATCCAAGCCCTATGAACGTGCTTCTAGGTTTGTTCAAATTTGGGGTTTTTTTCATAAAACTTTAGAGTGTGCATCTGAGCCTGAGGGGGAAGTAACAGCATCCTTTAGTATCTATGCAAGAAGGGTCTTTTTAAATGAATTCAGCCCTTGATTTAAAAAAAAAAATCTAAAATACATGGTTCTAAAAATACATTGTCAGTATTTTACAGAGTTTATTAAAAGTGCCATTTATTCGTATAAAAACTGTGAACTAAACTGAAGTAAAAAAAAAAATCTGCAGTTCTCTTCATGTTCATAGAAAATCCCCCTATCATTCTCTGAATGTCTTTCCAGGAGGAGGTGTCATCAGCCAACGAGGATCTCCACAGAAACCTGGAAAAGAATCTCCTCTGCTGTGTCCCAGAGCAGGATTTGCCTCCAGTCTCAGGTCAGTGCTCACTCACTGCTTTGGCTGGTGAGAAGGAAAAGAAAACATGGTTAAATATTGAAGGGAGTCAACCAATGCCAAGCAGTAAGAAATTGCTGGAAACTTTTTTTTTTTTAAGCCTTTTGCAGTTTGACAGAAGGAACAATTATCTCATGATGCCACTGATGCTCAAGCTCCTGCGTCCCCAGCACACCACAACTACTTCCTTTTTCTGAAGAAAATGTAATTTTATATAAATCTATACGTGTAGCTGTGTATCTCAGTGTATATATTTGTACAGACACGTGCTAGACACGATTTTAAGTCAGTCTGCAGTCACAGAAAGGTTGGGGTAGGAAGGGACCTCTGAAAGTCAGCCCCCACCCCCTGCTCGAGTATCTGGCACTCTACAATTATTTGAGTTACTCAACCATCCCTCTTTCATCTCTGCTTTATCTTCTTGCTCAATTTCAGGCAATAAAATTAAGCCAAAGGAAATCAGAAAGGTAAAGGAAAACATGGATGCATAGCAAGTGTCTTAACTAGGGGCACACTTAGCAGTTGCATACAGTATTCACACCTTTTCCTGCTTCCAATTTCAAACAGGGAAAACCCTGCAAACCCTACCGAGGAGAGATAACAAATACAGATGTTTCTTTGTAAGGACAACAAAATTTTAATACTTGAAGTGGCAAAATAATCTAACCAGAGACAAAAACCAATCTTCTGTTAACATGATCCAACGAAAAGCACGATCAAAGCCAAACACAACATTGCAGAATTAGTTACAAAGGGCCAAATTTTCAGCTCACCTCAGCTAAGGCTCCGATGCCAGCTCACGTGTAGGATACCAGCCCACAAAGGAAACCCCTGCTTGGACAAGGGTGCACTTTGGATTGTCTCTTTGTATGCCCTGAGCAGCCACCAGAGTACAGAAGGCTGCTGAAAACCTGGCCCCCTGTCACCCAGAGCACAGACATCTCCTCCCTTCACCACAGCAGCACTGAGGAAGCACCTCACCTGCAGAGCACTCCTCTGAAGGTTTCATCAGCCCACGTGTTAGCCCATTAGAAGCAATATTTACAAGGATAAAAGGCTCCTGGGAAAAGTAGCTGCATGCTTTCATTCGGATGTCATTTTGGTTTAGTAAAGAAGTTAAAATTCAGCAAGCCACAGCACAGGCACGATGGCAGATCAGACATGCTGAGAGCAGTTAGTTCTTACTTGAAGGTGTTTAAACAAATGTGTAGTGAAATCCATTGCTTAAGGGGGAGTGAGGTGGCTGTGGTACAGAAGGTGAGGGTGCTTTGGGTGGACAGGTCAACTGCTGAGCTAGAAGGGATCACACACAGGAATTAGGCTGCACAATCAAACATTCACATCATAAATGGAATCACCTTAATTTTCCACCACATGAACCCTGATCAGCAATGAACCAGGTGCTACACTATCTTAAGTCACGTGGAACATGAGGTAAACAACATTTCTACCTGCTGCTTTTTCTACTCCTTGCATAAATTAAACAAATAAAGATTCCTGTTTAGATGAGAATATGGACAACCTATCTTAAGGTGAAATTTCACTGGAACATTATGAAGGCACACAACACTGACATACTCTCATCAGCCCCGCTTTTAAAGCTTTTAAAGCTCTGGACCAGCACCTATGTTTGCTAATTTGATTTCCAGACTTCACTGGGGCTGTACAGGTTTTCAACACTTCCTTTGTTATATGCCAGTGAGCAGAAACCAAAATAGAAAAATCATGTTTACAAAATTACATATACGTATAACATTTTGCTTAGTGCATTGCATACAATAAATATTTTCATATCTCAGCTTGAAAACACAGGATAAAGAATACCATGATTAAAACTATCTTTCTTTATAAACCAGAGTAATGGTATAGTATTAGAAGACAATAATAATAGAACTGAAGAAATTGAAACTCGATCTAAAATTCTGCTTTTACGTTTTGGAGGGCCAAAGCACACAACATAGGAAACGACTTCTTAATACCCTTGGCATTTGACTTTTATCTTCCAGATTCTTGGCATGATTTCCATTCAAAAGGTTGATTTCTCATTAGGAACAGAGGAAACTCTAAAATGCTCAGATTAGATAAATGTACAACCTATCTTAAAAGATTTATATCAGCATAGTACCCTAACAAAACTGCTCGCCCCTGAAAAATGGGCAAAGTTAAACTTCACAGTCTTTTTCATAAACAAATCTCTGTAAAACAATCTACATAATTAGTTTGGGATTTTCAGATGTGGTCTGCTTCATCATCAAGGAGCAAATGATAACCCATACTTCAAAAATCAAACTACAAAAATAAGAATGTGAAGGAATCTGTCGTATGAGACTAAATGAGAAGGTAAAATCAGCTGTACAAAGTGTGAAATGCTTTTCTTTTTAATCACCTTAGATCATCAGAAACTGGCCATAACTAAAAAACCTGAACTCTTTTCTGGTTTGTAGATTTTCTATCAAAACCAAACCAAACCAAACCACTCTGGCGTTTTTGGTTTTTTTTGGTTTTTGTTTTTTTTTTTTTTACTGGTTCAATGAAAGGTTTTTGCTTTTAAAGGAATAAGAAATAATTGAAATCAAAGCAAGACCTGTTTCAGTAAGTGAGTTTCTGAGGTACAAGTGTGGCAACAAAAGCTGTGCACAAACATAAAAGTTTGGAATTCCTTAAAAACTTTAGTCTTTGGCTACTGTGTTAGGTTTTCTTTAAATGTCTGAAAGACAAAAGAGGCAGCTGCTATGCTTCACAAAGAAAATTAAACTAAAACTTATCTCACAACTGACTGCAAATTTTCTGAAGCAGCATTTAAACATTTCAGTGCCAATACACACTTTAATTCCCTCCTCAAGGAAAACTAAAGAATTAAGATTTTTGTGGTTACATTTATCTAAAAAAATTTGATGGCTCACACTTTTGAGATAATTAAATATAAAAAATTAAATTATATAAATAAAAAACCTATAGTAATGAAACACATACTGAATTCACTACACAACATTTAAACAAAAATCAAACCTATTTAAGTAGTGTCCAGTTGCTACAAGTTCAGGCACACCCAGAAGTAGCTCAACTGGCCCCAAGACGACCTTTGAGTAGGACAGGCACTCTGCTCTTGTTGTACTGACACACAAGAATAATTTCAAGTATTGGTTGTGTTCATCTGGACTGGTCTTAGCCCAGATGTGTGATCTTTTCCCAGCAGAAGCTACAACTCAAGTGGCAAAATGCTCCACTGGCTCACACATCATGAAAAAAATTCCCATTGCACAACCAAAGGATGGCAGTACCTGTTTACAAGGTTCTGGCCACTAGAACTGGGAGCAAAGCACCTGAGGAAAAGCCCTGTTGGAAAAACAGGTTTTCCCTGTTGGAAAAACCCCCTGATGGCCTGAAGGGCCACAGGGTTATTCCTGAAACGCTCCCATGATTTTACAGTTCTGTTCTTCTGTTTGTTTGATTTAGCTTTATCATGTCTGGCCTCCTCAGTGGATCACTTTATCCCTGCCAGTCAGTTAAATTACCCACAGAAACTCTCTGAGGTCTCAAGATTCTTATCCTGGAAATGTATTCCATCCCCTCAAAATGCCATTCCCCTCAGGTTCAGCTGGCACTGCATCCCTGAGTGTTCAGCCACATTCCATCAGCACTGCTACTGCACATGCACCTGATGCATTCCCACACTGGAATAATCTCTCTTTAATGGGAAGGTCTTAAGGGCTGCTGTGGCAAGAGCCATAAGTTTCAACTGACAACTGGGGATGAGAAATGTGAGTATTTTTTCTCCATCTCAGCTGAAGTTTCCATTATTTCCGTTCTCCACTGGAACAGTGAGTGGTGCCAGTTATAAATGGCCAGTCAGACACTTGGGGAAATCGCTGCTGCACAGATCACTGTGTGATACAAATCTCTTGACATTTCTTACTTATTTCAACTACAAAGCAATCAAGAGTAAAATTATCACTTTTAGCAACATATTGCAAAGGATCTATTAATTTCCAGGCATCAAGTAGAATTCCTGCACAGCTCTTTTGCTCTGACCTCTCATCCTGGTCACCAGACAGAAACATCCCCGTTTTCCAAGGTCTTTTTCAGCCTGTTTGTCACACAGCTCAAGCTGCAAAGGATTGTAGCCTCATCTCAATCACTGGACCAGGGAATTTTTCCTCTTAAAAAAAAATTTAAATCCTCTTTCCTTGATTTTTTTTTTGAGGCCACAGATCAATTTACTTTTATAAAATGAATATAGAAATATATGATTTAATGTAATTATAGAGAATTAAAATGTTAATTTTTTAGCACTATTAGTTAGAGCAAGTTTCCAAGTCCTGTACTTACTGATCATACTATTTTGCCCCCTTTATCCTGTCCACTGGAGGCCAAATATTCAATGTAAACCACTAGCCTCTCTCCAATTGTTACCCACACACGCTTTTCACTATTTGGAATATGAATGACTAAAACTTTCTCTTATGCCAGGAGTTCAGCAACAACCCCACCCAAGCTGAGAAGCTGGTGTTGAATAGCTGTTATTTTGTAAATAACTAAGCATTACCTGCTACCTCCTTGCTCCTCTGAGAGGCTTCAGAAGCCAGAGCATATGAAATGGTAATGATGCGCTCCTGCTCCTGCAGCTGTGAATCTAAATCAATCGAGTTGTGTTTGTCCTGGGCAACAGCAGGCTGCAGATTGTGCATACTGAGGGGAAAGCAAAAAACAACATTAACATTTTGCAGCCATAAAAGAATCCACCATGCAGATAGGAACAAGCTTGGGTTCACACAGCAGTTTTCAGATCTCATCTACGGAGCTCTGTATTTTATTGTGCTTCTTTAAAACAGGGTTGATGTTGTATGCAAATGCCTGGAGCACACAAGGAAAAATGACACAGCCACCACACATTCAGTCACAATTTCTGCATGGCCTTAAGAACATCTGAAAGACCTTTTTTTAGAAATATGCTTAAATGAAAGCACTACAAAAGTGCTATTTATTTGAAGTTGCTAGCAAAATTCCTTGCTAGTGCTCAGAGGAAAAGGAAAAACCTGGTGGTCCTCAAGCTGTACCCCTTCCAAAGAGAGAGCAGGTACCTGACAAATCCAATTCTGCAAACTGAATGTTTCAGCTGACTCTATGTTAGCTGTAAGTAGCCAAAAGTGTTGTTTCACAACTCCAGCTCTCTGGCCACAACAAAAACTTGCTCTCATGCTGACTCTTCTGCTTTTGGCCAGACTTCTGCCTTTCCTCCCTCCTCACTCCCATCTCCAAGTTGTTTGGTAAGGACTCACTACTGTTTTAGGACTCTCTAAACAAGAAAATGGACATATACAAAATTCATCATTATGTCTTCTGCCTTGTTTTAAAAAGAGCTCTAAGTATACCACATGAATTCTGAGTGCATTTTCTCAGATCTACAAGTTACACTCAGGTAACAGAAACAAAGATCGTTGTATGATGTTAGTTCTCAAGGTTTAACATGAGCCCCTGTGTAAGATTTGGGAAAAAAACCCTAAAAACGAACCTTGATTTAGTAAGAATATTCTTTATCTTTTCTGCTTTACGCTGCCTTGCTGCCAGTTCTTCTGTAGAAAGAGGCTCCTCTGGCTCCAGCTCAACATAACGCTCTGGAATTACAACCTTCTCAGGTTTTGACAACTGTAGACAGAAAGCAAGCATCGAGTTTTCAGTAACAAAGGCTTAAAAGAAATGGAGATAAATCCTCCTCAATGGGAGAACACAGGGAAAGAATAAAGCATGGATTTTCACAGCCAGTACATGTACCTGATGTTAAACACTTCTGGGTATCTAGCTGATGCCCTCTCAACAGTGTTCCCTCTGATTCTTTTTTACTTCAGAAGGCAGATTGAACAAACATTTAAAGGGATTACAGAAGGAATCAGAATCAACAGAAAACCTTTCTTCAGCTCAGGCTCAGAGCCCAGAGCAGGGCACTGCCTAAAGCTCTTACAGCAGAAAGAAGCAACCACTCAGACTGGGCTGGCAAACCCGAGATATCAATGTCATGGTATTTGTGTCATGCCAGCCAGAGCTGCCTACTTCTGAAAGCAAATATCACTCAAGGTTTTAACCTAGGGTGTCATTCTTTTGAGACTGGAAAATCTTCTGTGAGCAGCAGAAAGGGGAAAAAAAGGCAGAGAGAAATACACTACACCGTGCGACTGTAACAACGCACGGCATAAATTAATTCTGTAGACTGAAAATTTTACTATGATTGCACAAAAGCTAGAAACAATTTTTTAGGATAAACAAATTTTTAGGATAAATTACTTCATGGGAAATTTTCACTCCACCCAATGAAAATACAGTTCATAAACTCTGAAAATAAATTCTTATCATACAGAATCGACTACTTTTGAAAACAAAAATAGAGGATGCGTGAATAAATGGAATTCAAGTTCAGGAGAACTATTTTTTAAAATATTATTATTATTGGAATTTCGTTAAAACATTCATGAGGCAATGAGTTTTCAAAATTTAAAGTTTTCAATTAAAATAATCCTGTATTTTTTCACCACTGACCTTGGTTCAGGCTAATTCAATGGATTATGCAAAGTGGCCTGACCTAACCCTCAGTGCTTAGGCTGAGTGATTCACAGCAAATCTCATGCCAAGAGCACACACTGGAACACTTAACCATGTTAAAATCTCAAGTTTTTATACTTCCTTCTCAGGAAACCCAAAGTCAATGCTTCCAGGAAAAATCCTCATTTTTCCACTACACTTCCCTACTTTTGAATCCAACTCCTCTCTGGAGGTCTAGATATAGACACACATACACTTCTTTTTAATGTGTATCTCTATTTCCATATTGTATCTAGCCTACATTAGCTCATCACTTTCAGAATAACAAACCCATTAATCATCACAGCAGATGGATTTCCTCAAAGATACAACTGAGTGTGTTTCCTTCTGAGGAACAGAGGTACCTCAAACACAGAAGTGCCTGCCAGGTGAAGACAATGGCCACATGCAATGGAAAAGGACAACAAGGCCAGTTTGGATGGAGCTCTGGTTCAATGGAAGGTGTCCCTGCCCATGGCAGGGGGTTGGAATTGGATGATCTTTAAGGTCCCCTCCAACACAAATCTATGATTCTAACCTGGGTAAACTGAGAAAGAACCCTCACACTCAGTGTTTCAGACCTACTTCAGTTACTCTGAAGCAGGACAGAAGTGCCTATGAGCAAAAATGTCTCCTATCCAAGGCTTAAAGGAAGTACAAAGTGATTCCTACGGCCCCAGAGGCCTTCTAAAAAAGAAAAACTCATAGCAGAGTGCAAAAAAGAAAGGCAGAAGAAGTTATTTTCTCTCTCTGAAGTTTGCAGAAGCACTGTACTTTCTGTAAAACTTTTACAGCTGAAAGATGCATTCATTCATAGAGTCCAACAGACAGCTCACAGGGTAAACCATTTACAAACATCTCTGTCTGTTAAATGACACTCTGCCAACAGCGTTCAGAGGAGTACAGGTGCTTGCTAACCTAATTACCATCGATGTTTTCACTGGTCTGCCATCTCCCATGGCATTCAAGGCAGCACAAGGCACCCCCTGAAGCCTTCCCAGCTGCTGTGTTCTCTGCTTCCCAGCAGATGGCTCAATCGCATTTCAAACTGACATTTCCTGGGATGCTGGGGCTGAGAAAACACCCCGTGCCCAGAGCACCGACCAAGCCATTCCAAAAGCTGACAGAAATGTCTTTTCTGCTCCAGCCCAAATAAAGCTTCCTCTTCTCTATCATCATTTGCCAGTCACCATGAGAAGCAGTAAGGTAGCTCTTGGGAGCTAAGTTTTCCTTCATTCCTGTTTCTCATTTTTAAATACTCATCATGTTGTCTTCTTTTTTTCCCAATTTATAGAACTTTTCCTAACTTAATTTCTCTTCCCTTTATAAAGCCTAAGACATATATTTCAAAGAGTAGAGCCAACTTTTCAATTTCTTCTTTCCAATAAAACACAATACAAACACAAACCTTACAAAGGTGCCAGGTCATGAATTTTCAGTACCCAAAAGATTCCTTTTAGTTCAAACCTCCAGCTAACTTTCGAAAGAAAAGATGAGAATTCACTGCCTGAAACTTAGAAAGGTTAGTATTTTGAGACAGAGAACAGAAGGCAAAAGATTTGAGTGTTACCTCTCTGCTGATATCTAAATCATAGTCTTGAGGCTCCAGGTCTGTCTCTGTCACTGCTACTGGCTGAACTTTTAACCATTCATTTTCATCCTTGTCTTCTCCACGAATTGCCCTCTCAAGTAACTGCAAATCAAATTCTTGCTCTCGTTTCCACTGGTAATAGATACAGAACAATTAACAGCATTCAACCATACTGCCAAACTCACCACAAAGCAATGTTCATAACTGCAAATGCTCCACTGCTGAGAGTCAGCAGGGCAAACCCCACGGTGACAACAGGGAGAAAACACAACTGCAGTTCTTGGCACACACAGGTGGGAGTTTTGATCTCTAGCTATGCTGTGAGGAATTCAGAGTATTGTTTAAGCTCACATGTTCAGCAGTGTTAAACTGTAAGGAATTTTACATTTGCTGATTAACGTGGCAGTGACACTCAGTGAGCCTGACAGAGCAGTCCTTGGCCTTGTAAGGAGGCAGGGCTGTGTGGTTCTGAACCATCACACAGAAAGGTTATTTACAGTGCTGGCTGACAATCACAACTTCAACATTTTATGTATCTTTTTAGAGTAACACCTACTCTTTAAAGTTGGTAATGTTTTGTCTATTAGCATTAATTTGTCTTGAACTAAGAAATAATTGACTTTTAAGCTCTTCAGACTTTGCTAAAAGCAGAGTCTAGCTCCCTGCAAAAGTTCTTCCCCACAGTCTTTAAAAGCTTAAAATTCAGCCATATAAATCAAAACTATTAAATATTTATTGGTATTTAAATTTGGCATATTTAAACTAAGCTGCATAATGTAGAGTACCCAAAGTCACTGCACAGTAGTCCCTTCACAACTACACACAATACAGTTACACATAAACTCACACTTAAGGACACTACCAATACTTTTTGTTCAAAAAATTAAGTTCAGTTGTAGCATCATTCCATCCAGTAGATCTGAGCAACTTTACCATATATGATATTAAAAGCAGTACAGAAAAGGGACAAAACCAACAAAATTATCTCCTCAAGGTTTTGAGGGAATCAACAGGAGAATATGCCACTTTTATGTTTCTTAAAAATATCTCCAGTATTTCTGGTACAAATCTTTGGCTTGTTTTGGATGAAGTTTGAACTCCATGTGAAGTCCTTAGACTTTATTATGCCACTTGCATTAATAAATCTAATTGAAACCTATTCATGCACAAGCTCTCAGCATTCACTCAGAAGATAAGAATCTTCCATGTATATTAAAAAGTTAAGTAGGTAAAAGACAATCATATCTCAAAAATTGATATGCTACAGAATTCAACAGAGAATAGAACATTTTCTCATCTGAGTACTCCAAACTCATCCTTCTACTCATATTCGAACCAGGCCTGATTGATATAGTATATTTTAAATACACAGGATCATTTTCAAGTTGTTGCTACATAATGGGTAAGAAAAACATCAAACCATTCTTATGAAGCAGTACTTTTATTGGCTTTGATGTTGCAACTTTTACATTAAAAAGGCATCGTATATAACAAATGAATTCATGTACTGTGATCAATAAAATGTCATCCTGCACTTGAGAGCTGACCAATTAAAAATTAGAATTACACATACAATGTATGTTTAAAGCAAAGGTTACACACTGAGCAGCACTTCAATTATACATTTAACTGGTTGCCATTCTGGCTGCTAAATAATTGTAATGCTGTAAGTAATTGTGCTATCAAACATGCTTTTGCATATCAAAGCCCTATAGGTACAAGAGGTGACCTTTACAAAACACTACTAGGGCTGAAAAACTCTATTTTAATTCTTTACAGCAAGAAAAAGACCAAGATGGCACCCAAATTTATAAATAAAGCGTTTGCCACAAATGTTAATAATGAGTGTTATGAAAATGTTTCAATTTGACCTGTGTATGTTATGTGAGTCAGAAAACATAAGAAGCTCAGATTTATTTCCTCCAATTAAAGTATGAAAGTAACAGTGGTACTGTAGTACTACAATTCTCAAACATTATGCACTGTCTTTAAAAAATTTGTGATTGCAAAACAGAAGACAAAAGAGATGAATGTCTCCAAGCAGTGCACTCGTATTTACTGGGAAAGTAAATACAAATAACTGGCTGCAAATTAGTGCTACAGAACAGTGGGAATGGAAAGCTGAATATTATAAGGTTTTTTTAATGCCAGCAATTGACACACACGAACTAAATGCAATTAAGCCTGGTAAAAATTGAGTAGTCCAGTCAGAAATTTTAAAGTAACTACAAAATTCTGCAAATTAAAAACGAGCAAACTAACAAAATTTAAAAAAAAAAAAAAAAACAACAAAAAAAGAGACATTAGGTATGATGAGTGACAAATTTAAAAGCAAGAGATCTTGTGCAATGAATTAGGTAAAACAATGTGATCATTCTAAAGCTCTAGAGGGCCAAATAAAAAATAAATTAAAAGACCACAGCATAAGTGCAATTACAGTACAATCCTGGTTTAGCACCAAGTGAGCAACTGGGTAACTTCACCAATTAGAATTGCTTTGGTTAGTATCCAAAATGTATCATTATAAACTTATCATCTGCACAGCATTTACTCTCAGAAAGCAACAAAAATACTTTTCTTCAGCAGCTTAAATTTGAGCCTTATTAGAACATTCTACACTTTTAGCTTTAAAGAAGAATTTGTATCAATTAAAATACATTAGCTCCTCAATAAATTCCTAATCAGCATGATTAGATTTTAAAACTTATTATCCATTTATCATCTTTTTTAAAAAGAACAAACAAGCACCACCTTGGTCTGATATTACCACCTACTATCTGGCAGGCTAATTTATGCATTAAAAGGAAAAATACCCATGGTGAGAAAGAACATTCTAAAAGGCCCATTCCATTACGAAGCAGTTTTTTAAAACTGTACAAGCTTCTGACACTTTCTAAATACAATTCCAAGGAAAAAAAAAAAAATCATGGCTCTGAAATCACCCCAATATACTGGCATCTCCACTCACCACTAACCTCTGACCAACTTACCTGCTGAACCTGCTGCATTATTTACCTTACCTACAAGTAAAAAAATATCACCTGCTCCTCACACTCCCTGAACTCATTTGATACCACAGAACACTGATTTAATTGGACTTGAAGCATCACACACGCTCAAGTGAAAGTGCTCGCCGGGACGAAAAAAAAAGAAAAAGAAGAAAAAAAAAAAAAAGAATAAATCCAAAGGTATTTTTAGTTTAGTCCTTTTAAGGCATATCTAACATACTGAGCCTAGGTCTGCAGACACGGGCCTGATGAAAGGGCGAGATGAAACAGGCTGCCTCTCTCCCTGGCTAAGAGTCCTCTTGCGCTCCCGCACTAATGCCTTCTGATGTCTCTTCATTCTCTCGAGCTGCTCCTCTGCACTCATCTTGCCTCTTTGGTGGTCTCCAGAGTATAAACGTTCCAAGGCACTCTTTGGTCTCTCCTGGAGAAGTCACAAGGCACACAAAACACATGTTGTAATTAATACTTTATAAGAAGTATACAAAAAAAAAAAAAAAAAAAGAACTCCTATTCCTAGCTCGTTACTAAATTTTATTCTATTCACTTTGCATTTCTTTGCATACTTCAATTCTGTATTTCCTATTAGTACTGCTGATTTTTTTGTTCTAAACCTTTTTTATAAATCTATTTGAAATGCAGTAAGTTGTTTGTCTGTTTTCCTGTTCATTTAAGAAAGTGAAAAATTGGAGACTTCGTTAGATCACAGCTCCTGGTCCTCTCCCAGGCTACTGCAATCCCACTCCCTTCTACACAAAATATACTCTGGGCTTAACTCTTTCAAGCAGTTCAGACATTTGCCTTCAGAAGTTTATTTAAAACTTACCTTGGACCTATCCCTTCGAAGTGTTGCAAACGATGAAATGGAAGATGACTGGTGCAGCCTGGAAGTTGACCCAGACAAACCTTTATAAGGAAAAAGAGAATGCCTTAAAATCAAATGACAGGTGAATTAAGACAAGTATCAGTTGTTTGGTTTTTGTTTTTTTAATTTTATTATACTGTTTCTGTGGCATTCTGGTCATTATTTGAGCACACATTTTGAAGATCATAAGAGGCATGAAATTTCATTTCAGCCAAATATAATGCACTTCAGGTCGCTACAGATCAAAATTCAGAAAGTCTATAATAAATTAGGAGCTTATATTAAATGAGGGATAGGTTGAACTCAGCTGTACAAGAGTAAACAGACTGTACAAATAATCACATCCATTAAGAAAATAAAACCTTAGCATTCAAAGTTAGAAATGAAGAAGTAAGAAGTGAATGGCTAAGAAATTATTTGCTTTAGGCCCAAATATCACCTCTATCCTCATCTCCCAAACAGTTACAGGACCACAGCACAGTGGGGATGGAGTGTCAAGTCAGATGTAGTGTCTGGGGCACTATATTCATACACTTTATCAGTTACATTTTAATGGCAATTTAGGTGTTTTAAAAATACTTGGAGTTTGCAAAAGATAGCACAGAAGTTACGAGGAAAAATAACTCTGAATGTAAGAGACATTCTAACAGCCAATTCCATGTTTTGCTATGGGGTTTTTTTAAGGTTAATATATTAAGTTGCTTTGCCAAAGGCTGACTGTCTCTAACAGCACCATTAAAATGCACAAAATCTCTCAACTTCCACTGAACAGTTCATCTAGAAACAGTGATCTGGTGATGAAGATCATCTCCAGGAAATCCTGCAAGAGAAAAGCTCCTATACAGACAGCACTCTGAAGATCAACTCCGTAAATTCCTGGCTTACCACGGGTAGGTAATGTCTGGTATCCACTGTCAGGGTTTATTAAAGCACTGCAAGGGTGGCTGAGGTCACTCCCTAGCATTGCTAATTCTGGCTCACTCATGTACGAACGCAGTTCCACCTGTACAGAGAAATACCCATCAGCTCAAGTGGAATCACAGACAGCAAGTTTTAGTAATCCTAAAACAAATCCCAAAGCTTTGTTTCTGGATTGCTACATCTCTATGCCATTATTGTATGGCATAGATAATTATTATTATGTCATTATTATATCTCTGCCATTCTACATCATGACTACTTTATTAAAGGCCCATATATTTTACAGCCAATTATAATGCATTTTATTCAAGGTTCCCATATCTTTGAAGTGCAGGGGCTCAGGTGTGTGAGTGCTCACCCTGTAGTCTCCATTCACACACTGGCCCAGCTCTCTGTCTCTCTTTCTCTCGTCTGACTGGCGTTTGAGGCCCCGCACCGAGGTGTGTCTGATGACAGTGGCTTCTCTTGGGAGGGGTGGGACAGCTGGGGGCTGATCCTCAGGACTGTACAGCTGAGGGAGAGGAGGTCTGGGCGGTGCTTCATCTTCCTGGGAACAGGATTTGGCAAAGAGCATGAAAACAGTCTGGCATAAACTGTAAAATAAAGGTCAGTGCATTACACGAATTATTTGTGACTGCCTCAGCGTGCTCTCCTCTGTCCACACCAGAAACTTGAGCCCTCAAAGCCCAAGCAAGACCCAAGAAATCAACCACAAAGCATTTCCAAGGAAGGCTCTGGATATTTATATGCTCTGAACCAGTGTGTGGCCACTGTACAATAGGCTCCACACGTATTGTGCTGCAAGTGCTGCTGCCCAGCTCCAGCACAAACGCCCCAAGGGCCTCCACACTGTGTGCACTTCCCAGCCGTGACACTTCCACTCTTCCTGGCAGGAGGGAAATGGAAACCCTGCTGAACGAACCTCACAAGAGCAGTACTCACAACCTTTGGCTTGAGCTTGACTGGTGACTGCAGGGGTGGCTCGATTTTTTTCAGCTGCTGTGCTTGGTGCTGTGTCCTGGTCTGGAAATAAGGCTGAGGGTACAGCCTGACCTCCAGAGGGGATTTCAGCGGGCTGCCTGGAGGGCTCTGCAGGACGGAGCGTTTGCTCTCCACACTAGCAAGGGAAGCTGGTAAGGAAGGCACTGAAGACTGAGAAAATGAAGGCACTGTTTTCCTCTCTAGGGAAAAACAGACAAAGACATTTCATGAGGATCCAGCAAGGTTTTCAGGCCAAAAGTAAAACCCCACAGTCGCCAAAAGTAAAACCCCACAGTCCAGTATCATCCCGTAAAATTCCTGGTGGAGAGCAGCGGGAGCAAAGGAAGGAAAAGCCTGGGAGAAACATGAAATCAGTCCATGAGCTGCACCCGGCCCCGTGCCACACATTCCTGAGGCTGCCTACAGATCTAGACCATCTCAGAACTATTCCATCTCTGTATGTAAAAGATGAGGAGAGATACTTTCCATACAAAGTGAATTTCACAGTAGGCGTTAACAGTCTCTCCCTATCCCAATGCTTCAGGTCCTGCCTTTGAAAAGTAACAAACCCACTGCAGGGCAGACCACACACACCTCCCCATCCTCTCTTTCAGAGCTGAGGCTGCTCTGCCCACCAAACACCTGCCTGAACAGGGAGGGGAAAGGCAACTGCAGCAAGGGCAGCTGGGCTGCATCCAAGGGGAAAAAAACCAATAAACCCAGAGAAAAAACACAGAGAAAAACTCCTGGACAGGATCAGAACAGACACTACAATGGCAAGGGCCTGGCATGTGACAGAAACCCCTTCTGCAACTTGAAGAATTTAGCCCATCATTGTTATTGTTGTTCCCTTTTTTTTACGGCTTGTTACATTTTAGCGCTGTCGGTATGTGAAAACAAACAACAACAACAAAAAACCCTTCCGTCACCTCAAGCAAAGAAACACCAAGTTAATGTGCTCAATCAGAGATTTCTGACACATCCAATAGCAGCATTAACTGGATTTTCTTCAGCAGAACAAACTTCCAGAGTATTTGCACAGACCCAAAGACTCAGCTGTACTGGTACATTTTTGATTTTTCCATCATGTTCTCCTTACCTGGATTCTTTATGGAGTCTACTATGGTTTTGTAGTTTGCTTTATTTGCACTCAAGCCAGCTGTAACATCTTCAATTCTCCACAAGTCTTTCTGTATTTGTGTTTTCTCCTGTTGTTCGTAGTGAAAGGAAAAAAAAAATCAATTATACCTCGGTTTTAATTTATTACGGGCCTTTCCTTCTTTTGATACCACCAAACTACTACTTCACAACTTACATGAAAACGTAGGAGTTTAGAGATTATTTAAATAATTATTTTAAAATAAAAAGTTTTAAAAGACAAAACACCAACAAACATATCTTGTCCATAAAATTGATTAGAGCATTTTCTGACTCTTGGAACACTTCCTACAGAAGATGAGGAAAAGAGGCAAGTCCATATTTTTCCAGAATATTGTTCAGATTACAAAAGGATAGTTTGATGTTCTATATAAAATGAGGTTCCAGAACCTTTAAATTTGAACCTTGTTCTTAAATCCTATACCTATCAAACTTAAGACTGCTAAAGCAGCCTTACAAAACATCTTAATACATTTAGGAGAAACATTCTGTATTAAAAAAGAAAAAAAAACACAAACTCAGAAGTGCTGAAAATTTTAATTTCTGCTTATACTTGACTTCTTAGGCATACTGGCCATGGTGTATTACAGGTTAAAACAATAAAACAATATATTGCTGCTGCTCCAGGACTTGTTCTTATCCTGCATCCTATTTGCTTTATCAAGGCTTTCCAGGGGGAGGGAGGATACAAGGAAACAAGGAAACGAAACAAGGAAGGAAACAAGGAAACAAGGAAACGAAACAAGGAAGGAAACGAGGAAACGAAACAAGGAAACGAAACAAGGAAAC
>VWZS01007229.1:365850-413700 GCA_013397075.1 Rhabdornis inornatus
AAAGGAGGAAAGGAGGGAGGAAAGGAGGAAAGGAGGGAGGAAAGGAGGAAAGGAGGGAGGAAAGGAGGAAAGGAGCAAACGAGGAAGGAAAGGAGCAAACGAGGAAGGAAAGGAGCAAACGAGGAAGGAAAGGAGCAAACGAGGAAGGAAAGGAGCAAACGAGGAAGGAAACGAGAGAGGCAGGGAGGCAGGGAGAAAAGCTTTGTCTACAGCCTGGACTTTGCCTTGAGCTGCATCTCCTGAAGCCACCATCTGAGCCATTCCAATCATCTTAAATAGCTGCTGTCATCTAATTAATGAAAGCCTGCTAACATCAAATCCAAAACTTTGCATCAAGAATAAACCTAGCAAAACCAGTGCTATTAAAGAAAGCAAAGGCAGTGAAACACTTAAGTTAAGAATTGCTTACAAACTGCTCAAGAATTCCAGAAATTCATCACTTGCCATGAGCTGCAAAATAGCTACTAATTAATCCTATAAGGCTGAGGGTGAAAGAAAACTTCAGTAAAAGCTGTTACACCCCATAGAGCTAAGGAAGGCATATAAATTGCTTTCCACTTTCTGTCTTAAATCAGGAAATATGTTCAGCCAGGTTACAGATCAGCAAACAGGGTGCCAAGAACACAAACATTTAAATGATGGAGAATGTTATTTGCCTGTAGTAAACTCACTCGATAGATAGGACACATTTTGAAAGATTGTCAGGGCACAAACCATAAATTTGCACATTTCATTTCATTTTTCTGAGATTAATCATACTACAAGGAACCAAATGATGGATTTACAATAATCAAGCCTCAGAACTGGTGAAAAAGCCACTGCATTGCACTGAAAATCCTGCTTCTGAAACCACTCAGAAAATGTTTGATTAGCAATGTAGAAAAGCCAGATCTTTTAATATTATTTCTTCCCATTACTTAAATATTGATGTGAAGAGAATATTTTAGATCTAAAATGGACCCAGGTCGGATGATAAGCAGATGAATTAATTTTGAAATTATGAAAGCCAAGATTGCTGCTTACAGAGGGGTATAAATATACTTTATTGGCAAGCATGAAAAGGTAACTTGGAGTAAAAATGTTATTTCTCTAACTTCCTTCAAACAGAAACATAATTTAGAATGACATAAAACCAGAGAAGAAACACTTACCAACCAAGAAGTTATCACTGATAAATTAACCCATCTCAGTTAAATTCAGCATGCCCAGATCCTCCCCAACCCTTAAGCAAGACACAATTGAAGCTGCATTCCAAAAAGCAGGATTTACTCTCACCAGGCTGCTTAAACATTTACGTTTTAACCTCTTAATTAATGCTACACAGAAACAACATCAGTGGTCTCCTACAGCAACTTGAGCCTGCAAATTTACTGAATTTTTAATAATATTCCATAAAGACTGCATTTTTTTCAAGTACAGTGTGTATAAATTTAGTGCTATTGGAAAATGCTAGATAAACAATCTTGAGTCTACACGCCCTTGGGCAGAGATCAAAAAAAAATTCTAACTATTATGGGTACTTCAAGTGAGACTTACTTGAAGGAATATAGTTTTTCAGAATATTCAGTACTTTATGAAAAAAATCAGTTCCCCTTAGAATCTCCAAAATAGGTATTCAGAAACATTTCTTAAAACTTATATGTATGGATGTATAAAAGTATACACACATACAACTGATAACGTGCTTATGGCTGTGTGTGCATTTATAATTAATCACTTATGTGATATGAGATGATAATCAAACTGAATTAACATTTTTTTCTGTGCAAACCACATTCCCTTCCATATGTATTGGTGAATCCCATGCCACACATGGAGTATTTTGAGCATGTTTAATGCCTAACTGGAAATTTTACCTCAAAGTAGTCTAAAAAGGTGTTTTTTGTTTAAAGGTGTAATTTGCCTTTGTTAAACTAAATTTCATACAAGGATCATTTTATACTAATAGTCCCCTGGGATTTTTTCTTTAAAATATTTTCTTCAGCTGAGCTCAATTACATATTCTGACTCCAGAAACTAAAAAATGAAAAGTAAATGAAAATGTACTTTGAAGATTGATGCAATCAAAAAAAGGTTTTACAACTCTTCCATTGATACAAAATATTTATTCATTAGTAGTGAAAATAAACAGGCTTCAAATTATATCTGATCAGATATTTACTGCAAACAAACAAGCTAAAAAATTTAACTAGTGAGCTCTTCAGGTCCAGGATATTTGGAAAAGTAGACAAAGATTTGAGAAAAATGTATACATTAACTGTGCTCCTTGTGCTCTGTCCACATAAAGGAAAAATAATCCAATATTCCCTGAGAATAAAGTCACCAGATATAAGCAGGTACGTAGAAATAATCTGGTATTCCACATCCATTTCAGCAAAGAAAATAACTATGCTTCAAAAAAGGTTCTTTTTAAAATTTGAAACTGAATAGTTGATTTAAAACTGAGATGCCTTTCAATTACTGATGGCTGTTAAACACTTATTCCACTTCACAAAACAATCTGCAGAGATCAATTTTCCATAAATAGAAGAACATGACAAAGAACAAGTAATGACAATAGCAACCAGTGACTGATGCTCTTAAAAATGGATAAAGAAGCCAACAATGTCAGATCAAATAAATGGAAGACTAAGAAGTCCTGCAGAGTCTTATAAATTAAATACATTATCAATGCCAAGATGTCAGCATGTAATAAAAATGTAATAAAATAATGACAAATTTGCACAGACAACTTATGAGAAACTATGGCACTACTGCATGTGCTGCAAGACAATACAGTGGTTTTTGTTTTTTTTTTCACTGCACAGCCATGGTGCTACAGTGCCTGAACTCTGCAAAGCAAATTACACAGCAGCTGAACACGCTGCAAGAATGGCAGAGAAAATTCCTCTTATGAGATGGAAACCTCAAGTTCACAGCAAAGCATACTGCAGGTGTTTCCAGGGCCTGGAAATGGGCTCACCTGAGATACCAATGAACTGTTCATCTGCTCCTGTAAGGCTTTTTTCAGCTGGCTCACATCCTTTTCTAATTTCAGATACTCATTCCAGGCATTTTCCATTTCCTGTTAACAGAGGGAATACTCTAACACAGTGCTAACTTCAAAACCACTTTCTCCATCCTCTAACAGAGCACCAAAGTGTTTTGAAGTTACTCTTGTTCCATTATAAAAAGAAGCAAAGAATCCATTTTAGTCTGCATTGTTGTTTAGGCTTGATTTTACACCTGAAAACACTTCATAGCTTGCACAACCAAGAACCTCTAGTTAAAAAACTCTGGCCAGCTTCCTGACACAAAACAATAACAGAATTTCTGCACCAGTGCAGCCCTTTTTACAGTGGCTTGCTATTTAAACCCACAAATACATTTTAAATGCTGACTGTGCAAGCATTTTCTACAGACGTACATTTTCACACATTTTCCACAGATACTTAAATAATAGTGCCATTTTAATGATCAGACCTTACCACAAGGAAGGTGTTCAGGCAATTGTAGAAACAGTCTTACAAAGAGCTAGTCTCATATCCATGAGGAGGTAGTAACAACAGAGTGAAAACAACATTAAATTACATTTGAATTTTATCAAGTTATAATATGAATGGTAATTTTTTACTGAAATATCAATGGATTTTCCCAATTCCTTTCACCCTGGGAAAACATCCTGGAACCATATTTATATTTTCAAAGGACTAGCTGAAAGATTTGCAATTTAAGCCCATGCTGAAAAGGTTAGGGGTTTTTGTTTGGTTTGGAGGGGGTGGGAGGCTGGCATTGAAAAGTAAAGCTGGAGAGACTTTAATTCTTTTTTGTGTGGTTTAGTGTCCCGTACCTTAACCAACACTGTTCAGAACAGGTCTAAACTGCCCTATCCAATGACCAATACACTTTTAATCTACCTGGGATTTTAATGAGGGTTTTCTTGAAGCACCCAGTAACACATACCGTCGAAACTTTGGATATTTCAGCCCGAATATGTATAAGGTCCTCTTGCAAAAGTCTCTGCTGGTAAGATATTTTTTCTGCATGTTGTGGTTGGTCTTTGTACTGATCCATCTGCCTGTGTAAAACCTCCAAAACAGACTCCAGCTGATCCTAACAAAGAAGATGGGAGGAAGTTTACAACATCGACGTGGAAATTTATGCATCTACTTGCAGGAATATGAAAGGTGTTTTCCATGCCCCAAGTCTTCCCTATAAACCAACAGAGGTCAGGATTGGGCTCCTGTTTTGGAGACCCACATGTAAACAAAAACTGCAAGAACCTTAGTTACCCACTGTATCCAAAATTATCTCATCTTTTCTCTCAAATCTTCCCATTAAGCAGCCAAAACCGTTGAAAACACAAAGCAGTGAGAGGGGAATTTTTCTGTTTACACTCTGTACAAAAGTGTAATTTACAGTTCCAGAAAAATCCCCTGAAGCAGTGTAGAACAATGACAGCCCCACCAGAGCCCAGCGTGAGCTGTTTGTTTAAGGACAGGTTCTCGTTCACTGCTAGGGGTGAAACAGCCATGTGAGGATTTAAAATACTGTCCAAAACAGGAAACAATTCATTTAGTCAAGAGTAAATAGCATGCAATTAATTTTGCACAGTAGCTCTTCCAAAGCATCCACCTGAACAGTACCTTCATTTTAGGATATATTTTTAAATACTTTCTAAAAATTATTTTTCTAACCACCTCAGTTTATTGACAGCTACAGCTCACAGGCAGTGAAGCAGATGGGTTTAAAATGTTCACTTTCAAAAACATGTGTTCCCAGAATGGGCATTCAATCCTAAAATAAAACCCAATTTTTGTTATCACAGTTTATATACACCACAGTGCAATCAGCATCCATTAATCCAATTTTTCATTTATAATTTCCTAATTTATGATTAGATAAAAGTTTCTATTTTATTTTACTGAGCCGTTTTTAACCTACTTACTTTATTTTCCTTAAGGGCTCTTATTTTGTCCTCCAAGTCCTGCAGAATTCTGTCCTGCTCACAGAAAACACTTAGTTTCACCTGGAAATGAAATCATATATAAGGGTAGATTTTAAAAAACAACTATCCACTTGTAACATTTCAGCCCAAGGAGGATAACAATGATCATGGAACTGTACAGCAGAAACAGACAAATCAGTGCAGAAGGTGCTGAAATGGTGTTTGATACTCACATCAATATCACTTTCTGCAATCTTGACAGGTTTTGTACTTCTTTCTTTCAACGTGTCACGTCCTGTCACCTAAGAGGAACACATTTTCAAAATGTAAGAAATTCATTGCAAACTAAAATGTAATCACGCTTCAGCAGTGAAAAGAAAGCTTTTATTAAATATTCACTTTTATTAAGAAAAAATTAATAACATTTTGGATACAAGTACTTTCAAATCTGGCTTTAGTTTTTGAGAAGTGTTAACAAAAGGGATTGCTAGTTATATTAGGCTATTTAGTAACTCTTCCAGCAGCTTGGAATTCTGTACAAAACAGCATAATCCCACTTGTCTATGGTTACAAAAGTCCTTTTCCTGCAAAATCTAGCAGCTTTAACAGTTCTGCTCTAACAGCTTTCTGGAAGCCAAATGAAATGGAATCGTTCATTTAAATGCAAGGTTGCAACAATAGCAGCATTCATTGATGAATAAAAATACAACTTTTGGCAAGTGTTTCATTCTACAAAGGACAGTATCCTCCTCACCACAGGGTGGATTTTCCTAAAGACAGACTGCTATAAAAATGCTACGGTGGAATTAAATGTAATTCATCTATTTTGATGTGGCTGTCATGTACCAAATCTCTCACTCCATAAATCACTGGTTTCATATCCCATTTCTGGTGAGATTATCTTCTCACATAACACAGTTTTAGAATCAGTACCAAAACAATACTCAATTGTACTTCCAACATTCATATCAACCTTAAAAATCAAGGCAAGTCTGTGTCTGTAGAAATGTTTATTATTTCCACTGTCTACATGGGACCCTCATTGTGAATAAATGAGGTTAAGAAAAGAGCAATATAATAAAGCTCGTAAACAATATATTTTTTAAAAGCCCTAAAATCTAATGATTTAACATTACCTCTTACTTTTAAAGATTCATTAGAGCAAATACTATTTTACCACAGGACCACCTGGTGATTAGCAGTATTCATATACAGCATATTTTATTCATATACAAGCAGAAGTTTATGAAGAAAAATTCACCTCAATATTGTCTTCAGTAATATAAGAGAGATTTTGATACAGAAGCTGAAGTTGTTGGCTTTTCTAGTGAGGTAGGAGGGGTATTAAGAGGCAGTTTGCTTTTTTACCAACTGGCAACCTCCAGACTCGAAGCTACATATTTTACTTATTAACCTATAGAATCAGGTTAGCTTTTTAAAAGTAATTAAATTTTACTCTAAGTGAGGTAAATATTGTCTTCTCTCCTCCAGTGGCAGACTCCTTTTAAAGACTTCTCATGTACCTTTGTGAGGTGAAATATTACTTCTCCACCACCAAAATCAACAGTATTTATTGCCTCTAGAAGCTTTCAGTTTTTTTATTTTCTTTTCAACAATTACATGCTATATAGAAGAAGAAAACCCTGTCTTTCAAAAGCATTAATGAAATTATTTAAATGTTAAATCCTATATATGATCGTAACAATTAATTAAATATAAACATAAAATACCAGCATATCAAAAGTAATAATTCTGCATATTTAATTACCTGCAAGCTAAGACAAAGCAAAAGCCTTTTTCAAAGCAATGAAATAAACATAAAAACAAGCCTACAGAATTTGGGGATTAAGTTTAAATCACATAACCAGAACTGTAAGGAATTTGCTAACTATGGAGCAGTGAACATGATAACATAATGAAGATCAAGCATGCTTTCACATTTTCAAAAATTCACACAGCAGTCACTACTCGACACATCCATTTTCAAAACACAATAAAATGAAACCAAACACTGAGGTCAGCCATAATTCTGCATACAGACTCCAAAAGAGGGGGGGAAAAAAAAAGGGAAGTAAAAATAAAATCTTACAGAAAGCACTACTGTGTGCCAAAAGACACCTGTGAAAGCCAGAACACTGACTGCTACTTGGAAAAGCAATGGGATGAGCACGTTCCAATGCAAGCAGTCTTACATGTATACTGGACAGTAACCCTTGTGCTGAGTTCTTTAGCACTTTGTATATCATGTTGATCAGAGGTCCATTATTTTCTATCTGTTTCAAACAAAAGTTTAGTCACAGCTTGTTACAGATGTCAGGACTTAAACCCCCAAACCTTGCAACTCACAACTCCACGAGCAGCAGTGATCACACAACTCTCAGGTCACACCTCAGCATTTTGCAGTTAATTGCTCAATCACAACTCCACCTTGAAAAGTTCTGTTTCAAAACCTCTAAGGGATATCTTCAGAAATAATGGATTTAGTGAGAAGAAAAAAAGTTTTAACTCCAGTTCCAAAATGTTTGGTCCTAATTGAAATTGTTTACTCAGGGTGGGTCTAATTCAAAGCCCAGTTTAAGTCTCTTTTGACCTCACTAAGTTTTCTATCTAAGTCTCCAGTGTCTTAAATGGAAGATATTAAATACATTACCTGGGAATTTGCTAAAATCTATAATTTCCTTCATTTCAAGCAGTGCACTCTTCTTTTTTCCTCATATCACAAATCAAAGCATTGCTACATTTAGTGGCAAAACACAAATGTAACCAATACAAGGACACCTTAAATTCCACAATGTCTCTTTAATCTCTCAGCAACCTGACCTGAAATTTTACACTTCTGGGCCACAACTGAAAGAGGGTTATCAAGAAATGCCCATTTTGAAAATTTACATCATTCCTTTGGAAACACACTTGACATTTTGAGTGTAAAGATTTTAAAAGGGAAGCAACTGGCATTAAGTTTCCTTTCACAGAAGCATGAGGTGCCCCCACACATTTTTCTTTCTGGCTGCTTCTGTCAGGTGCTACAGGCAGCAGGAAGGCACAAGGGGAGCTCCTAAGCACAAGAGATCAAATATCTCCTCATGTTCCAGACTGCAACGAATTCACCTGGACAGAATCCACTAAAAAGTTAAGAAAACCCCTCCCAGTAATTTTGATAAGCATATCACACTTTCAGAAGCCTGACCTGTGGTCACTTCAACTGTGAAAACTGTGTTCTATAATGGACAAAACA
The DNA here is from genome assembly GCA_013397075.1 of Rhabdornis inornatus. NCBI lineage: Eukaryota > Metazoa > Chordata > Aves > Passeriformes > Rhabdornithidae > Rhabdornis > Rhabdornis inornatus. The sequence goes on from VWZS01007229.1 coordinate 374,013, forward strand.
CTGTGATTATTAACAATTCTCACATTGTAGGATTTTTAACCTGTAATTTGTCATAAATTCATCTGACAGTTTGGGCTGCAGCTACACTTGGCAAAGCCATGAACAAACCAAGGACAACGCTTAAAACGAAATGTGTCCAACCAATTTTAAATTTGTATAGTAATGATTCCACCAGTTTACATATTTGATCATTTAGACTACATATACATCACCTGTATTATATGCTAAATACTGTATCTTTATACATGTATGGTACTATACCTAGGCACAGTATGTATTACTAATATTTTCCATTTATGTATCTGTTTATATATCCAGGAATTCAAACCCCAGGTAGGATTGAAATACACATCCTCAGAGGTGCAGTCAGCTCACAGGCAACACCCCATGGCATCAGTGAGCTCTGTACATGCAAACCAGACACACTACAAGGTGTCAAATCTCCCTTCACCTGGATTTTCAGGAACACCACGTGATTTATACATGGCAAGACATCCCACACACCACAGAAAGTGGCACACTACTTTGCTAAGCAAAGCAATTATATTTTTTTGCTGTTTTATTTTTCCTTCAAAGCCTGATATTGAGTATTCTGGATTTGCTTTCAAATTGCCAACCATCAAGTATACCAGATACAGAGATGATAAGACCCTCAGCATCATATTTAATTATCTTTTTAAAAATAAATACCTCCTAACATTACTTGATCAGATTCTGTCTATGGATGGATGGATAAATGGGTGCATTTGAAATCTTTTAGCTGTAATAACATAAAAACAATGACAATGCTAATTACCCACATTTTCACAAGAACATATGTCACATTATACGAATAAAGGAAAAGTCAGTCTAAGAAGATTTAAAGGGGAAAAGCTGGATTAAGGGAACACAAGTTTTAACTCAGAGATGTTGACTTCATATTGGTGGTAATGCTACAGCAGAGAAACATTTTCAAGCTGTTTTTTTACCTGATTTCCCTAAACCCACACATCACTCATCTCAGTACCAGTTACACAAGTTGTTCTTGCATACTAAAGTAACCACATTTTCTGAGTTTGCACTTTAATTGTACAGTCACTACTAAAAATACAAAAAATATTCTAAGCACAACACAGGCAAAAGACAGCTTCCATCTCAGACTAGAAAGTTACTTTAAAATTTGCAGGTACAAAGATGAGACAGAAAAGACAACCGGGTTGAAAAAAAAAAAAGTGAAAAACTAAGTAGACTCGTCTAAAACCTTACCTTTAGATCCAGATACTCCAGATCCTTTTTCAACTGGATGTAAGTGTCATCAGCCTTCAGGTAAGTACATAGGGAAAAAAACATTGCAATACATTTGAATGTTAGATACCATTTAGTTTGATTTGCTATATACAAGAAAACACATGGAAAAGAGAACAAAATAACAGAGTAGGAGCACATAAAAAAAGCACATTTGCTCCACCAGCATATTGCTATTTACAGCTAAAAAATGGGCAAAATATTTCCCAAGAGTATTACTGCCTCATTACCCCCCCTCCAAACACTTGGATTTTTGTTTCCACCTCTACTAGGACACAGAGCTACCTGAAACAACACATTTTCAAAAGCTATTTTTTTCAAGATCAATTTCCACTGACTAGCCCTTCACTGAAAAAGTTGCAGTGGTGTGACTGAATGTCAGATGTAACTAGAAGACATCATATAATACATCACTAGAATACTTTTAATCACAATTCATAGTCATTTTAAGATATGGATTCCTCTATTCAGGGAAAGTATGAAATAAGTTTTGTGAAAAAAATTCTGAAAAATATCTCACTTATATGATTAGACAATCCATTTCGTCTTTTAAGTAAGAGCATTCAAGTTGATCCTTATTTTTCATTGCCTCACCTTTAATTGTTATCAGCTTAATTTTATAGTTATATTGATCAAGCAACATCTTTATTACAGTCCCTTCAAGGAAAACATGCAAAGAAGTCATAACAAAGTTATTTCTCCTCTCTTGAAAGGGTATATTTGCAATACAAAATAAAGTTTAACTGCTGCTTGTAATTAGCCAAAATGCCCAAAACTTCCTAGAATTTTAACTGCTATTTTGTCAGCATTTCATATCCTGGGTGCAATTAACTTCAGAATAAAAGAAAAATACAACTATACCTTTTCTCAAGTTTTGAGCCAATGAGAATGTGTAGTTAGAAAAAGAAAAGAAAAACCCTTTATGCCATAAAATCAATAGATCACACTTGCATTTCCTTAGAGGCGTTCACTTACAGTTCTTGTCAGATCAGCTTGTAAGACTGGCTGAGGACTTGACTAGAAAGTCTGCCCATTTTTGGAGAAATCCCTGTTATCACCACCCATCTTAGTGCAATTGTTCTGTAGGTGAGGTAATCAGGAAATGAAACTTCTTCAATTCGGAAAAAATCGCTTTAGTTTTGGGCCAAAGCCTTCACCAATTCCAAGAAGAGCCACCAGATTTTATTGCCAGGTGGCTCCATTTTTGAGGCTCTAATAGGAACCAGAGAGCTCTGTGAGGACGTTTCTGTTTGATTTCACATCTACAAGTTTCATAACACCAGTGCAATCAAGAGCACCGTGGATGATCCAAGAGGCTCCTGAGCTTTTAGGAAGCAATGTTCACCTGCAGAACTGACACAGTTACAAGCTCATATGAATGTACAGACTGGCTGATGCATTTCAATTTGCAGGTGATGCAGCATGTGGCACAGGGAGCCAACCCCACCATGAAAGCAGCACAAAGAAAATGGTTTTGCTTTAGAATTAACTTACACGGTATTTTAACCCACATTTCTGAAGATGCAGCATTTTCAGAAATAGTATAAATACACAGTATAAAAAGGAAATAGACACTTTGAAACAGATGCACTGGCACCCTGTAACTTAAAAAAGCTCATCTTTTAGAGCAAATACAGTAAGCAAAGAAAAACCACAAACAACCTGGGCACTGTAGAATACCAAAGAATGGGCAAGGAAGCACAGACTCAAGCATGCCACTCATGAAGCATTTGCAGAGTCACAAAATGTCACAGATGAGCCACGCAGCAGCTGACCTGATAGGTGGAATTAGTTGGCAAGTGCTGCAGTAACTGAGCGATTGTGTAATTTCTTATACTAGCCAACTTAGCCTGATGTCTCCTTAATCGAATGAGAAGCAATGTTAGCTCTTCGGGCTGCAGGTATTCAGACACATTGTAAAGAGGAAATTAGCAGTCTTCAGGGAGAGGAACTATAATTACATTTTTCACCTCAGTGCCCAGAAAGCAGTTACTTGACATGATTAAGCAATTATTTAATTAACTCTGCATTTGGTCAAATAAACACAATAAAACTTGAATCCTGTAATAACAGACAGCTCACCCCTGTTCGCGTTGCAGATAAAGGCAAAAGCCCTACAGGCTTTACTGGGTTAAGATTAAGCTCTCACTGGAGTTCTTTATGCTTTAAGCAGTACAGTTAAGATGGAAGAGTCTGGATTTTAGGAGTTGGCAGCACTGGTGGCAGGACACAAGGGGAGCTGTGTGTGCACTCACCGACTTGCCGTGCAAGCTGGGCGCGCTCACCGTGTGCGTCATGTAGCCCATGGCAGGCATGGAGCGGCGGTCCAGGTGAGTGGAGCTCTGCAAGAAGCCACAGCACACAGTGAGGATGCTGTCAGGTGCCAGCTGGGTTTCGTACCCGAGTCAGGTACAACAAATTCAGTGTGCCACGGGTTTGCTGTTTGAATTCGTGGCGTGCTCAGGTCAGGGTAATGCTCACGGGCCAGCCTGACCCTTTGATGATTAAGAACTTCTGAATGAACAAATGCAAATTTCAGCACCTGCGATGCTGGGCACAGCAGCAGATTGTGGCAGTGTGAGATGCTTTAGCAGAACGTGCAATGTAACTTCCAGCAAATAAAAAAAAAGTTCATGAAGTCCCCCCACCCAACACAATGTCTCCCAGAACAAGGTTTGGCTGGATGATGCCCTCTTACAGCAGCCTTGCTCTGCACACAGGGACAGCTGTGAATGCTCTCATTTAGCCAGGCAACACGAAGCTACTGACAGGACTGACACCTTGTGGCAACGGCTTCCATCAATACCAAGGGGTTTTTTAATAATCATCCTTGATCTGCCCCTTCCTGCTTACAATATGAAAGCCTACTGCACACTCATTCTTTCATCTTTCTCTTAAAGACAAACTTCTCTGGCTTTCTTCAAGGCAGACTAAATGTCTCACAATTTATTTTTAGTCCTGTCTCTGAATTTCACTGAATACTGTTTAGTTTTGCCTCGCCTGCCTTGTTTTTCTTGAAGTGCAACTAGATGGAATTTAATAAAGCAGTACAGGGAGTATGGATTTCTGCAGACACACATATTTAAATGTAGAATGATGCTGCGTGCTTACATAGAAAAACATGAGCATTTTTCTCTACAAACTTTCACAGAAGTTCCACAGAGAAGTTTTAACGATGAGGAACTGTGTTTCCCAATATTGGCAAAGCCAAAATGCCATAAAAAGAGCTTAAAATTTCTGCAGTTACCTTGCACAGGAAAGGAAAAGACTGCTGTACATGCCTTTGTAAGGATGTAATGCTCCTTCAACTCACACATGGAGAAACCAATGGGTGGTAGAATACAATCAGGAGTTAAAAATATTAATTTCCAATGCTACAAATCACTAGGCTGTTTCACCCTCTGACAGAACATTATAAAACTAGAAATTTTAGTACAATTACTACAGCTACATCATATACACACTAGGAAAAAAATCTAAACTGTGCCTGAAGCTGCAGCCTAAAGTCACAGCCCTAAACCCACAATAGGTATCTGGATTTACAAGTCCCTCTCTTTGCAAATATTTTCCCTATCAGACTCCACTGATGAGGTGGAAGAACTAAGTGAATACAGAGGCCTTCAACACCAATTATTCCAGATCTACCAAGACAAGGCAATCTTTCATTGATTCAACACGAATTTCCCCAAATTCCTTAGGCAAGGAGGGCATTTAGAGTACTGAATAGGGAAGCTTCTATCACCTCTGGATAAGAGGATACCAAAGTCCCTACAAAAAAAAACCACACTGAATCTATTCAGAAAGTTGAAGCTTCAGACCAACACTACTTGAATTTGGTTAGCCCAATGATAAAGACTCTGAAATGGACCTGAGCTATTGAATGCAAAAAGAATTAATATATTTTACTGTATTAATAATAATATGGGGTTTGCCATAACCAAATACAGAATCAGCTGTAAGACTAACTATGATAGCAATGTAGAGAAAGCAGGCGTGGCAAACACAAAGCTACAAGCAAAAATAAATAATCAAGGAAGACTCCATCCCTACTGAGTTTTATATTCTTGCCTTTATACTCTCTACATTAAAATACTACCACCTCCATACTCTTTACATGTAAGCATATGCCTTCCAGCTTTTTATTAAAAGTATTCCAAACCTATGGGGATGTGCCACCAATTTTCCTTTCCTAACCAACAAAAGTTAATAAACCTGATCAGAATGGCAGGAGTTTGAGGAGAAAATGATTCCTTGTATTAGCTTTTACAACTTACACCATCTTTCATACACGAGGAAAGATGCAATGAACCACGACTGAAAGTCCCCATGAGTGACACCACGTGTAGAACGGTTTGCAATGGGTTAAACGGATACAAACCTTTACAGCACGACTCCGTATCTTCCTGGGGGAGCCAGCAAAAGGAACATCCACAGCCTGTCTCTCATCTGATGGTTTAACTGTGAGCCTTTCTGCAGGAGTGTGTGGTCTCCGTGGCAGAAAGGTTTTTGGAGGTCCAGGTGGGGGAATATCAGATGGAGAGGGCGGAACAGATATCGACCGTGGAACATCGAGTGAACTTTTTGACTTAGCACGATCAATAAAGTCTGAAGAACCAACATAAAGTGGGGCTGTGGGGCTGCCATGTTTGAACTGCTGCCTCTGCTGCCACTCATACAGCTGCCAAACAGTTCCATCTTTATTTGCTTTCCTTTCCTCCTGGGACATCTTCAAGTGGCTAACGCGATCTTGTGCGTATTTGTAGTCACTGGGCAAATTGCGGTTTGGTGGTGGTGAGCTCCCTGAAGGCTGCCTGGTATTCTTTGGCAAAGTGTGGTAGTTTTCAGGAAAAGGAGGATTGGGACCCTGACGTGTAAGAGTCTGATCAGAAGCGAGGCTGTGAAAAAAAAAAAGGGAAGAAAAGGGCAAGTTTTAGCACACACTGATGAGTGGGAGCGGCGGATAAAAAAACACCTCTAATGAAGTAAGTGTAGGAGCTACAAGACAAAGAACAGGCATTTATTCTAAAATAATTTACAGAAATATTGACAAAGCAGTATTAATGACATCTATCCTGCACACCAACACTACATTGTATAAATACAGGATTTTAATTTAGTGTTTAACCCAGGATGAACTACTGGAAACAAACTTAAGGAACAGCAGCATTATGTGCTTAGACTAAAAAAGTCAAGAACGTGAAGAAAGGAATTATTGTCATGTTTATCGAGTGAGGCTGCAAATGAAAATATTCCTTTTCACAGAAAGCGTGCTCACCACTAGGTGGTGCAGTTTACGAAAACAAATGCATGTTCAATATAAGTATCTTTAAAACAAGAAGAAATCTCACCAATCCCAGAATATATCAGTTTTAGTTCATGTGAATGGTGCAAAAAGAAAGAAATGGTAAGAATCTGCTCAAAGTCCCTAGCTCTGTATGATTTACTTCCACCTAATGCTACTGGTTCTTCAGATTTGAGCCACATGAGACTTTTTACAAAAAAAACCCATACACAAATCAGATATAGAGAGGGGTATTACATCCTGGCTTTAGTGCTGCACCCATAAAGCACTTAAACTTTACAAACTAGATATTTTAGTAGGTAGTTAGGACAGAACTGGCAAAACTTTTGACAAAGTCCAGTCAGCTCCCTCTCCTGCTTTGAAGTCAAAATCTTTCCGTAGCCTCATGCTTATGCATGAGCCTTCCTAATTACTGATTCTTCAGTCAAACATCTGGGGGTTTTTATACTTGCAGTCATTCTCCCATTGATTCAGAATCTCCAAAGAGGAAACCATTCCGCTAGGCTTGCTAACAAAGCATCAACACATAGAAAAAATAAAAAAATAAAAAAAAACCAACCCAGCACAAAACCACACAGAGAAACTCTGAGCATGTTTTCATCACTTCACTCGATAAGTTCCACTCTCTGCATGAGAGGGAGACCTCATGGTTTGGAAAATGCAGGAATTCCACACGAAAGAAAGGCCAGGATGGAAAAAAAAAAAATCTTTGTTCACCATCCAAGAATAACTGAAGCAAGGAGGAAAGCATTGCTACCAGTAACTGCTGCTCAGCAGTTGCCACCATCTCTTTGTACTTGCAGGATTTGGCACTGTTGGACTGCCCTGAAATACGGATACTCTCAAGAGGATAAATAATTCCTCATGCCAGCAAGCAGAATAACTGCCCTGCACTGCCTGGAGGATTACAAACCCATGGAAGCTCTGCTCTCCCATACCACAAAATCTTGATGTTACCTTGAATTTCAGAGTGAAGGTTAAAGCAGGCATGTAGCACGAACACAGGCAACTCAAAGATCAGCACACAGTGGTCGTGCAACCTCTTTTAACTCTCTAATTCTACACCAGGTGTACTTTGAATGTCCTGTACTTTGCTGCCAGTTTTTTCCACATAAGAATCATGTGGTAGAAATACATTTTCTCTAGACAGCAAGAAGAACTGAGAATGCTTGGGGAGGATAATGCTTCAAAAGGACATCTGAGGGAGGCATGAAGCTAAGAGAGATTACTTTGGTGATTTCTCTGTGGAAAAACAGAGAAGAGATTTCAACCACTCCTATACACCAGTTTAGTGGACACCTCAAGAAGGCATAAGCAAAGCATTGGATGTTGCAAACCATCTGTGAGTGGTTATTTTCTGACTGGACATTAAAATGCATTTATTATTAAAAGGACATTTATTATTACAAGGACATTAACTATTGAGATCAGCTGGAATTGGTGGCAGTCAATGAAGCCACCAGGGCTGGCAGCTTTAGGAGCAAAACCAACCTGAAAACAAAGACCACATGAGTTTTGTTGGGGGAAAGGAGAATCAATGCCCTCCTTCTAGAAAAGGATTAGTTTTTCTGAGAAGAACTAAAAGAACTATTTTGAAAGCAGTATGTGGAGCAGCTGATATGAGCCAGTTTCATGCAATACTTCAGCCTGCTATAAAAAGAGAACAAAGTTGAATGTGTGTAACATTGCACAGGGAAAGTCATATTCAGAGCTGAACTTTGGAGGCAACTGCCTACATACAGGCACATTGTGTTTTCTCAGCATCTGAAGTAGGGAGAAACCTCAAGCTGAGATGTCAGGCTTTAAGATGGTGGCATCTCTATCACACAAGGTTTGAGATACTGAGAGATAATCTGCATCATGTAAAAATAGGCTCTGAGACGACACACCAACTTCAAGGTAAAGAACAATGTCCCAGATGACCCAAATTAGTCCACAACAGACTATGGACTATTGCTCTCTCAGAGATTAAGAGCAAAAGCAGCTGTTCTTGACAATGTCCTTCATTTGAACGATGACGTATAGAGAATATAAAAAGGAAAGCAGACATTAAAGAGTGCATAAATGGCCTGATGCCACATTATATGACTATTGGCCACGAAAATCATTCATGGTCTGCAATGGGAAGCAACCACATACAAGATATTGTGAAAAGAAGAGATAGATGTTCAAAAGACAACAAGTACTAGTATTAGAAACACTGTGCCCATTCATGGGAATGCACAGAAGCTAACAAAGACAAGTAATATTTCTTCCTTAAGCAAATCAGAAGGAACAGAAAGTTCTGCATAACAAGAAAGATTTTAACACTACTTGCAAGGAAGGAAGTACCTCAACATGACTGCATCTAGTGGGGAAATATTAAGCTTAATGGGGTTTACATATTTCTAAAATGCAAGTAAACTGTTAGAAATACCAAATTCTTCATAATTATGCACTAAGTTTATGCAGGCACCGGAATCAGATCAAAACCTAGCAATTTCTGAACAGCTGCTGTTTGAAGGTCCTGACTTTGACCTTTAATTACTTGAACCCAAATCCTCCTGAAAGCCTCCTTTCAAACCTTCTCCCAGTTCTTGAGATCTCTCTGAAAGACTGGCAGGAATCCTACCCAAGCAGGTATTCCCATCTGCTGAGAGCAGAGTGGGATTACACGGCTACTCTGGATGTCACTGGAGAGCAGCTGAGAGGTCACAGACAGAGCTGGCTCTCCCAAGTGACAGCTGACATTTACAGCTCAGCAAACTGAGTGCTGTACTGGCAGGGGAGGTAAAGCATCTGTTTGAAAGGTCTAAAGATCTACATAAAAGGAGCCATTCCTACAAACAGTCATATGAACAACTCCAGTACTTGTGTGTAGCCTTCAGCTGAAAGAATTCTCTTTCTTGTCATAATCAACTTGCTGGCAAGCACTGCATCTGTACACACCTGAGCCAGAAACAAATAAAACTGCACTCATTCTGTGTCCTAGAATTATCCAGCCTTCTGAATCCTCAGAGGTTCTCTATTTGTAACATTTCAGCTGGAATAACAACCAACGTGGAGCTTTAGAAAATTAACTTACTAAAATCAAAACGGAATGTCAATCAAATTATCATCTCCAGCTCAAATTTCTACACCGTTCAATCAGGAAGATATTTGACAACTAACATTCCACTTTATCCATCATTTAACTACACTGCAGCAACCTCAGCAGCCTAAGAGAAGGTGCCATTTAAAAGATGACTCTATTAATCTTTGGGAAGGTAACATGCAATTTATTCTGAATGCAGAGAATACAATGGCATTTGTCAGGAAAAGGCAAAGAAAACAAGGTCAACTGGGCCAAAATAGGCATTTTTAGAGATAAGTATATGCAGACATAGAGGTGTATCTAGAAATAGATACACACAGATATACATGTATATATGTATTTTTTCACTGAATACTTAGCAGCTACAACTGAGGTCGCTGGTTTCTTTTAGAACAAAGTTTGGCACCTGCAACAACACTATCTCAACACTGCACCTGACACACGCCCCTAAAGTTAATTTACTGGAAAGAGTAATAAGGAAAAAAAACCACACTTATTTAGCTATCAGTCAAGCCTGTCACTGCCAGGACTTCTGAGGCAAAAAACATCAACAAAAGCTTTTTAAGCATTAGCTCATTAGTTCAATTGTTTTCTTTATTATTTCAGGCAAATCAGCATGTGTAATAAGAACTAACTTACCAAGTACTTTTTTTCATTAAACTCATATTCTTTTGGGAAGTATTGTTTGATATCCAAGCAAAAAATATGGAAGTTAATTAACTCTAGCAGGCTAAAAGAATGTTAAATAATATAAAAAAGCAAGAAATCTTCTTCAAGGGTAATTTCAAAGATAAAAGAGTAGAAGAATGTACTTCCACACAAAATTAGCAAGCCTTAAACGTCTCACTGGCTCCAAATTGACAAATGTTAGCTTTAAAAAGCATTTTAAAAACTCCCAAAATGTTTTCTCCATCCTAAAAGCCACATGCCAACGTCTCTTGTTTGTTTATACTATAATTAGATTTGAACAGATTTATAAAACACTAATTCAGTAGAATAAGCATATTTGAAAAATCCTCACAAGTAGCATCAAGCCCAACTGTTTTTCCTGCCACTTGACACAAGGTGACATTCTAAACAGATGCACACATTCATCACTTCATTTTTCCAACTGGCACTTAATCTAACTTTGAAAGCAAAACAATTATGAGATTTTCACACTACAAAAGCATTCCAGCATGCACTTCACCTACTGGTGCTATTTATGTAATTTTCAGGGACAGAAAATGGAAAAGAGAATCCTGGAGACCACCCTAGGACATCTTCATTAACTAAATGAATATATGGAGACCTTTCAATACATGATACATCAGTGATCTGATATAGAGGAGTGAAGAGATGCTTGGAACAGGAACAGAAGACAGAAGGAAAGTAATGAGCATTCTTTACTTTTTAAAGTGGAAAACAAACAATTACCTCTAATTTATATTGTCTGACTGTTTATGAATAAGAGGTAACTGAGGGTTGCACTTCACTTTCTGGCTCTTCAAAATTTGAGCAAATTTTAAGAAGCTTTAAGCATCCACAGTGATTAAATGAAGGAAAATAATATGGCATGCTAATCTCATTTATTCTGTTTGCAATACTGTGACAACATTAAAGAGATTTGATTAGCCAATCCCATATTGGCTTTCCAGAAGATAAATGCCTGAAAAATACCATTCTGCACTGAAGGAAAAAGGAAGTTTTCTTACATATTGTCTCTGTAAAGTATTGTTCTGATTTGCACCAAAGGGATTACTAACACACATTTTCCTCTAATTTAAGAAAATGCCACTTGGCCATCCAGTTAAAGATGTTCCTCTTACTCACCTTTTTGTGTCTCCTTTCTGGACTTTTACCCAGTGCTCCACTTGAGCCATGTTACTTTTCCTTTGAAACTGCTTATCTGGATTTGTTCTGGGAACAAACCCTCTTTTATAGGAGCCAGTACCATTCTGCTCCACCAGGCCAGCACTCACACTCAGTGAACTGGGAAGGGTTCCATTCTTCTCAGCTGGCTGGGGCTGAGCTGCTTGGGACCGAGGTGCATTTGTTAAGTCTGGAAATAACGAACCAGCTTCTGTTAACGCATGCTTAGCCTTTCCCTTTTTGCTTTCCAGAGTTTCTTTTCTGTGCATGTAACGCTCCTCCTCCTCCTTTTCTCTTCTTATCTCTTCACGCTTATCGTATCCAAGCATTTCAGCTGATTTCTGATAACTTTCCTTTGTGTCTGTAATCTCTGCCTTCACACAGTCTTTGCAGGCATCCACATGATTGACTTGGGGGACAGCTTGCTGATCCACTCTTTCAGTTTCCCTGAAAAGAAGAAGCGTGTCAGTAATGAACACTGTTTAATTGTAAAAAGTTGGTGTGGTCTTGGCGCTCTTTTACAAAGGATACCCACAAAAATCACTGTCTGCAGACTGTGATAAATTTGACATGTTACAATAAATATGCTCAGCAAAACTCAGTTGCTATCCCAGTTAGACAAAAGTTACCTTTATTGTGCTGTGAAGGAAGCAGAAATTACTCACATACATCTGTAAACATGACTGAAAATACTAGTATTGTATGAAAGAAGTGCTCAGCATAACATTATGTACAAAAAAGCTGTAAATAAAAAAAATTTCCTATTCTAGGAAACACAGAAAGCCAAAAAAAACCAAAACTAAGCTGCCAACTGCTCATGACAAAATATAAAAAAAGTCATTCCTATCTTTGTAGATGCCTCAGGGACTGGTCACTTCTGGCCAAGAGGACAGAGCAACATCCACATTTAAGTCAGTACTACTGCCCAGGGAATTTCTATTGGGGACCTACTCCTGATGAAAGAACTGCTCCATGCTGCAGTGCACACTAGTTTACTTATTTACCTTATTGCCTAGATAATATCAGAAATCTTGGCATTAAAATTTGACACACTACAAAATGTCTGATGATTCTAAGATCCATGTTGCTTTTGACACATAACATACTTCATTTGCAATTTTCTTCGTCTTCTTATAACAATAAGCTTCTCAACAACTTTTTCTTTCCCCACAATGTAATGGCTTCTCACTGATCTCAGGCTAGAACCTCATGTCTGAAAATAAGTTCAGCTTCTTTAAAGCTTTATGGAAAGCAAATTTGGAGCAAGTGCCATGACAAAATTGTTTTCACTTCAGTCTAATTATAAATGAATTGTCTACTAAGGAGTGAGGACATTGGATCAATACTTCTCATGTGCCTGACTTCCCCAATTTTTCTTTCAATTACTCCTGCTCTTACAAAGAAGATAAAGAAACAGGTGCCAGGTTGTTTCTTGAAATTTAAATTAAATCTAGAAAGTCTTAACACAATATCATATAGGATGCAAAGCTCTGGAAGAGATGCTGAGCCTTTGCTTATATTTGACTGGCCAGAAGACAGCAGTGTGAGATGCTCAGAGAAACTGCACCATGGCATTCCACTCCTCACAGCCCACAGTGGATAAAGCAGGGCTGTCTCACAGAACAGTCTTCCTTCACATGGAGGAGGAGGGAAACAATCACATTCCAAAGCCAAAACATCAAGAATTGAAAGAAATCAATTTAAAGAAAAGGAAAAAACTGGAAGCACATTTTGGCACAGCTGAATTTGTTCATTATCAGTCCATACCTGCATGAATTAGGAGACATCCATTAACTCTATGCACTTATGATTTATCCATCTTTAGCATTCTTTTTCCCCTTAACAGCACTTCAATCCTAGTTCTAAACACTCATTTTAAACAACTCCAACTTCTGTTCTTTCTCTTTTACTGCTCTCTCCCAAAGGCTGCCAATTGGCTGCTGCAGGTGTATGAATTTGCCCACAGAAACTGGAACTTTTTACCTGGAATTCCCCAAAATATTACATATACAGAGAAATTCATCCAGCTGACTAAATGCAGGCACACAACTTGCATGCATACACGAACACCAGGTTTTCTTAATTAATACCAGCCAACTATTTTGCAACAGAACGCAAATCAAAAACAATTATTTCTTTAAAATGTGAAAGAGTTTTCTGCACATACCCACAAACAGCAGTGTCAGATACCACCACGGGTGTGATTTACATAAGATACATTAAATTGTTGTAGACACACTGTTAGAGATCTAGGAAAATGACAGCCTGGAAAATCATTCTCAGGCTGGAGCTTCTCCTGCTCTCTCAGCCCCGTTCCCAAGCTGATCATGTGTCAACTCCAGTAAAGAGATTTTCTCCCAAGACAATAATTTAGTCAAAACAAAACAGAATTAACAACATTAAATTAACACTTGGTACCAACCATGGGACTCATACTAAAGTATTGTCCCAAGGTGTTCTCCCAATTATCCAATGAGCTACTGTCCTGTCTTGGCTCTGCAGAACATATTATAAAAGCACAAATCGTGCTCTCAATAAATACCTTCTTTTCTCTAATGTGTGAGTGTTTTGGTTTAATTTAATTTTTTTAAAAAAAGTCTTCATCCTCTTGCAGTGGAGCCTGTCACTTGGACCGCTGCCGGAAAAAAAAGAGAGCCAAGTTCTGGGTTACTTCCTTCAAAATGTGCATTCACGGAGGGAACTGTTTCCAATGGTTTTTCAGGCTGTTAATAACCAAACCAGCCTTCAACTGGTCACTGTCAACTCCCAGAGGGAGCTCTCACAGAGAGAACTTTTGAGTTTTTCCTCTCTAGGTGAAACCAGTACAGCACGTTACCGCCATTGCTCTCTCCAGCGCAATAATCACAATTTTTTTGGTTTTTTTTTTGGTTAAAGCCTCTGAGTGGGACTTGCCTCTTGAGTGAGGAGCGTGTCTGCATGAGAGCAGCCTGGTTCATGGCCCGGATCCAGGCGTTCATGTCCTCCTGGGTGTCAGCGCTGAAGAAATACGTGCGCATCCCCGTGTGCTCTGCCTGGGAGCCAATCACAGAGTTCTTGTTGTAAATATACGCCCTCATACCCGTGTGAACAGCCTGGAGGAAAACAAGGAAGAAATGAAAGTCAGACAGCTCCTTTCCCCCCCCCCAGAAAAAAAATTAACTTCAAAAAAACTTTTCAGTTTCCTTGACTGTTTCTCGCACTGCCACAGCGGGGTGTAAGTGCAGTAAACTCAAAAGGCACTCCAATTTTTTAATTGAAATTCTTCTGCTCCTGTTTATTAAGCTGAAAGTCCGGTATACTTCTGGTTTTCACAGCGGGAAATTTCAGCTTTTCTCTTAATTGATAAATTTCATTTGCCATAAATACCAAACAAATTAAAGAAATCCCTATACTAAATAAATCTAAGAAATTCTCAATGAGATGTGCATCAGCAAGCCAATTTTCCCAGCTCATTTAATAAAGCAATTTATTAAGACAAAACACAGACAAAAATCTTACATTTTAAGCAATTAATCAGCAACTAAAGAATCAATTACAATGCATGTTAAGATCTTTTGGTTAAAGCGTGCGCTTGAACATGTATTAGCTGGAAAGTCACAAGACTTACTGATAAAAATTAGTAATACTGATGGAATTATCACAGCACATAAAATATTGACAATTATCTCTGCACACTAAAATACTCCGTGAAATTCCACTGCAAACTAGAGGTGCTGGGAAATTTCTATATAAATATACTCAATGTTCAAATGGATTCAATATGGACTATCTTTGTAACTCTAGGCTAGCTGACTTTAATCAAATCTCATCCATGTTTGCATTAGCAATAGCATAAATATCACCAAATCACAGAAGTCCTGCAACACTTCAGATTAATCTCCCTACTTTCCTAAAAAACCTGAAGATAGTACACTCTGCTTGAAAGCTCTTGTAATGATATTAAAATGAAATTAGTAATCTAAACTTATTTGTATAAAACTAAGCCTGCTGTCACACACAAAAACTAATAGCATTAAATACTGCTGACATGGGGTTTTTTAAAAAGAAAAAGAATTATATCAAATTTTTTATTTGGCTACATCTGTTTCTAAAGGGTAAATGTATTTTGCAAATCCTGCCTAAAAAATGGGTCTTTTTATATTGATGAAATCCTCTTCCCCTTGTTATTCTAAATCAAAATTTAAAAAATATATATATTGAAGGGACAACCATAGATTGCTTCAGAAGTACAAAAAATACAAAAAGTTTTGACAAAAGAAGTCAGGCTATTTAATCCAGTGCAGCCCTTCCTAAACATTATAACTTCAGTTGTTTACCTAGAATTTCCCAAATAACCATGACCTTAGAGACTTGTATCAACAACTCCAAAGAGCAAAATATGTGCTTGCTATTACAGTGCTTTTTAAGTAAGTTCTGTGCAAATTCTCCTCCCCTCCTATGGCAGGCTGTTCCCCCAAACGTGTGAAACGTGGCCTTTCCCTCCTGTGCCTCCAGCAAGCAAGCCTGAGTTTGTTCTGAGAACTGGAGTCTGAAGCAGAACAGCCAGCTAAGTAAAGAGGAGGAGGAGGAGGAGGAAGAGGAGGAAAAGGTTACATAAAGCAGTGAAGACTCAAAAGAGTCTCCACTTCCCAACAGCACTGGCTGAAAAGGGAATACAAGGTGGTTTCTTCTCAATTCCCACCATTCCTGCCTACCTCAACACAGGAAACCAGGATTTACAAACATTAAATAATAGCTCTGATCAGCCACGTATTTAGAGATCAGAGCACTTCATTCATGTTTGCCTGGTTGAGTTCTTTGGCTTTTCTTTGTTATTGGGGGTTGTCTTTTTTTCCTCCATTTTCAGAACACAAGAATGCTCAAAGCAAATATGATTTAGAAGCATTAATTCATTATAATTTACAATTACCATCCAGTGCATGGAGAGACCAAAACCTGGCAGCTCCAGATAAAAAGGAAAATGGGGACTTTAATGTGAGACCTTGTGACTACAGAGTTCCTTCACAGAGCAGGTTGATCCCACAGAAGGTGTTAAAATTCAGAAGTGAATCAATTCCTGCAGCAAAGCAGGCTGTGCATCACTGTAGATGATTCAGTAGGACACAACCATTCACTGGTTTTATACTTGCTTAAAAAAAAACAGAATTTTGGGTAACTATCTGCAGAGACTGCACACCACACCAAGAAGTGGATTTAAGAGCTGTCTTAATTAACCTGCATGCCCTGATCAACATAACCCACTTGTGTTTTAGGTTTCTCTTTGAACACAGCTGCAAGCACTGCCTAAGAGGCTGCAGGTGAAAACATTCTGCAGTATCAAAATGCAATTTCTGCTGCACCTCTCTCCCTCGAGAGACTGAAGCTCTCACAGCCATAAACATCCCCAGCTTCAGGAGGGATAGTGGAGACAGTGTGCAATTATCAATAAACACAATATCCTGAAGTTCACAATACATAACGCTGGTTAAGGAAAAATCCGAATTTATTTGAGTTATTTATTAGTAGTGTGTTTTATATGCAAGAAAACCACTCTGTGCCAATGTCCTGCAGCTGTCCCTGCTGGCAGACAGAAGCTAGCAGGCCTTTTGGGTTCAGGCTTTTTTTTTAAAGCCAAAGCTATTAGGATGGCTACAGCACACTAAAAAGCCTAAAACACAGCACATGCTCACATGTACACCATACACACAACAGGGAAAAAATAATATTGGTACCTATTCATGCATTCAGATGCCTTAATGTGGACAGACTGAGAAGAAAAGCAGTCTCTCTCCCATAGTGCACAGTAGGAGAAATAGGCAGTAAACCCCAAGAGCATATCAACAGGACAAGACAAGGATAAAAAAATTAAACAAGTTAAAATCATTAAAAGATTCATGTTTAAAAAAAAAAATACCAAAAGAAATTTAACAAAATACTAAAAGTAACTAATGCCTACAGCTGTTACATTCACCTCCACTTGTTCAAAATACCTGACAGAAAGCCACCATGCACAGAACAAAGGGATAACTAAAGGAACAGTTTTCTAATAACTGTAATCTTTCCAAGTCAGTTCTGTCAATAAGCTAGAATATACAGAAAATTCTTCCTTGTCCTGAATTTTGATATTTATGAATCCTGTCTGAGCAAAAATTGAAATAATACTCTGAGCCTTTACCACAAACTCAACAACAGCCCACTACAACCTAACTCACCTTTCACCCTTAAATCATTTTGAGCTTTTTGAGGATTTCTAGAAGCTCAAACCCTCCCCTCTTCCAAATTCAAAAACAGCACCTCTGAAATTCACAACCCTTGGCATTTCTTCACCTGACTCCCCAGACCCAGAGCAATATGGGAGCCTAAGGATGCAACACTGATTCAGAGAACATAAAGGAACAAACTACATCAATTTTTTTTAGGAAAACCAGTGAGATCAAAGGAACAGATAGGCAGTTTGTCCTGGTCTCAGTGGTCTCAGCAATGAACAAATACTTCCATTGGTAAGACCAACTGAAAATAATTTTCATGTTTGAAGACAGAAAGCCTCTAAAGAGGCTGTGATGACAAGAACCTCCATAAACTGGTACTACTCCTGTCCAAAACTACTGTGTTACTACAAAGCCCAGTCATTTCTCTGTTAACCACAGGAAGTATTTCCAGCTGTGTATTACTGTTTTAATTTTTAATTATTTTTTAATTTATTACTGTTTTGCAAGCCTTTTCACATTAAAATCTAAACACTGAATTTGTGCTCACTCCTGTGGGTACCAATAAAAAAATCTATGATTTTAAAATGCAGTGATTAGATTAACTAAATATCTTTAGGATGCAAGCTGCTGAACTAAATATGCAGAAAGGACCCCAAAGTTCTATGCTCACACACAGCTTAGTGACAGTGGCTTCCAGCTACTCACAGCACTTTGCTTGGCAAAAATAAAGGAAGTGACAAAATTGTCAAGAGTCAAAAATTGTATCAAGATACAGACCTAAAAGCAGAGTTTCTAAACAAAGAAAATTAAATGCACATACTGATATATTTCAAAGTAGGGGTTTGATTGCATTTCAAAAGCCTGTATGCAGTTCTGCAGGCCTGTAATCATTAAACACCCAAAGAGACACAAAAACTTAAGCTGGACCTCAGAAGGTGATGAAAGGAAAAGGATTTTGAGAACTACAACACACATTTTAACACTTTGCAGGGTTTAACACACACCCCAGTGAGCATGTGTTTTACAAGCCTCATTCTAACCAAATCATATGCAAAAAGCATCCATGTATTTGATTAGCAAATTCCCTTCCTCCTTTTGCAAACAAAAGAGTTGAATTTTTTTCCAGTTTTGCTGTTTCCTTAACTTCCAAACTCACTGCCACTTCAAGTGGGAGCCAGTCCCTCTGCTGTAACAGAAGATTTACAACAATCCCAAAGAAGAACAGGCCAAATGTAAAAAGTGCCACGGCGCATTCCCCCACTCGTTTGGGTCTTAAATGCAAAAAAAAATAAATCTTATCTTTATTTTGGGCCTAATCTGCCTGTGTGTTCTATTTCTGGCTGTGAGACAGAATGTCCCTCTGTGGCTGGAGGTGTTCTGGAGAGGGGAGATAAAGGCAATGGCTGCTGAGTGATGGATGCCAGCACGGCTGTGCCCACGGGCGACTCTGCGGCCACTGGGCACCTGTGTTGGACGGGGTCTGTGCCACAGGAACTGCACAAAATCCTCCTGCTGCCCTTGGAGTTGGGTCCAAACAAAAATCACACTGCAGCATCCAGCCTGCAGTCAATCATCAAACACCTAAAGCAGAGTTAAAACTGGCCTGGCAAACTCGTACATGAAACGTTGATTTTTTTACAGAGTTTTCTAGCATAAACTTTCTCTTGCTATCAACACCCTATTTCTATCTGTACCAACCTTTTAGTAATCACCCTGTGCTGAAAATCTCAGGTTACTGCCTCATGCTATTTTCAGCAAAATGCTCAGATTAAATACCTGGTAGAGCTCATAGAGGTATGAAATCCTAAAAGGAACAGGAGAAGTCTGCATTTGCTTCTGGAAAGGTTTAACCATGACCAAACCATGGATTCCACTCCACTTGGCCAGTGGTTACTCAAGAGCATGTGTAAACACCATCTGAATAAAATAAAAAGCAGAGAACCCTAGAAGAGTTCCCCTCTTTCAGTACCTGCTTCCTCCTAGGAAAAGGCTCTAGAAAAGGAGGGCTTTATGAATCACACTCAGTAAATACTGCAGGTGGAATGTTTTTCTTAAACAAAGATTTCTTTGTAGCTTTATCCTGATAACTCACGCTCAATGCATTTGAAAAAGTACAATAAACATTTCCACAAAGTGCACTGGATCTTTTTTAAACACATTTCCCAAGTTAATATTTGCTTAATAAATTTCAAACCATTATCCACTTGAACATAGAATTCAAAGTAATAAAAGGCACCTCGAAAAAATCAAAATGCAAGAGAAAGTCAGATGTTCTTCATAATTTCAGCGCAGAAAATATTTAAACAAAGATTCCTTCTCGATCTCCTAAAGCATGCCTGGTCAAAACCTGATTTGTAAACTACTTTTAAAGTATATAGCTAATTTGCTTGATAGAAAAACAAGTTCTGCTCTGAATTTAAATCTGCCACAGGTACAGAAGTTTCTGAACTTTGCCTAAGTGCTGCAGTTTTGACAATCATTTGGAGTCAGGTTTTTGCACTATCAAGCAGTACGTGTTTTGTTTCATATCTGTGGCTTTTAGAACAAAGACTAGAACTGTAAAATATACAATTATATTTATTTTTAGAAAAAGAAAAAACACAAAACCACCCACAAACTATATCAAACAAGAGTACTTTTTCCTTTAACAAGTCCACAGCGCTTAGGATGACTAAGTGCTGTCATTTCCTAACTGTGAGATTTGAGTCAATTCTTTTCTTTAAAAAAAACAAAAACACAAAACCTAAGAAACATCAGTCCATCATGAGATCAAGTACTCTATTACAAAGTAAATAAGACAACTTTTCTTCCAATTTGTAAACAGTACTGGAAGAACTTGTCAATACTGATTTCTGATTTTAGAAACAGGCTCTTTACTCAGAAACACTTCATTAAGCTCTAAGGACACTTACAAAGTAAGTGACAGCAATGTCAATTCATAAGCAAAAAAAAAAAAATGCTATGTCACATCTGAACAGGCAGTCAATAAGCCTGTCTGCTTTTAAAAACTAGTAACAAATAAAATAGGAAAACAGATAATGTTCTTGCAAATGTACCTTAAAAGAAAACTTTCGGTTTATCCGATCTTCAGGTCCAACTGCAGATATCACATAGCTAGGCAGGGGGATGCTCCCAAGAACAGACTCTTCTCTGCTGTCTGTGGAATAAAAAACCAGAATTTAATTCCCTGCACTGTTCAGTGGGCTGAGAATAAATTCTCCTTTATGGACACAGAAAACAGGCATTAAGTAGAAACCACAGTGGTGCAGACTGAACATAAGGAGAAGCATTTTCCCAAGGACAGAGCAGCAGGGGCACAGGCCGAGGGAGAAGCTGTGCCATCTCCATCCTTGGAGCTTTCCAATGCCTGACTTGATGAAACCCTGAGCAGCCTGGGCTGACTCCTCTCCTGACCCTGCTTTCACCAGGCACTGGGATGGGACACTTCCTGAAGTCCCTTCTGACATGAATTCACTCATGACTCAACACCAATAACACGTGCAGAAAAATGTTTTAGTTTTAAAGAAAAGCTGAGTTTGCTTTCTCAACCAGATTGGGTTTTTATTGAGGTTTTTTCTTTTTTTGGGGGGAGGGGGGATGGATGTCGCTTTTTAGCTTCAGCCAGAAGAATACACTTCAAGAATAAAGTTTATTGTGCCAAATGAACAGTGACAGGCTGCAGAACATGATGGACCTTCCATTCAGCACTGTACATCCAGGCTAATTGCTGCAATTAGGAAACCTCTCTTACTGCTGGCTCCAAGTGATCCACAGCAGAAATGCAGCACCTAGAAATATGAATTCCAAGTCTGATATTCTGTAATGCTTTCCAAAAATTGTAGCAAATGGAAGTATTTAAAACTTAAAAATAACCTTATATAATACCTAGTTTGGTTTAAGATCACATTAACTTTTTTTTTAATAGAATTACTGGATTCAGAAGTTCTCACTCTTACTTCATCCCTTGGATTAAAACTGAACCAATGCCCTGATCTGGCCATAGCTCATTCTCAAAAATCTCAGATGTCCAAGTGCAAGGAAGTAGGTACCAGAACACAGACCAGAGATGGGATAAATCTTATTCATTTCCAGTCAAGATGTCCTGCAACGTAAACAGTGGCATGCACCAAGCATAAATTACGTGAAAAAATATCACACAGCAGCCTTTGCTTCCTCTACTGAGAATTAGAATTTGCTGTGCATTTAAGATGTCTGGCCAAGCAATTGTTTCACTGTTCATCTCAGAGCAACTAACTTTATCTGAAGAGTTCAGCTGGTTCATGCATTCACCGTGATGTGTACAGGTGAGCTGTTCAGACTAACCCAACAGAGCTGATATCTACTCACCTTTGTAGTAAAACAAACAATAATCAGCAAGCACAAACCATCTTCTCTTCCACAATCGCATCCCAGAGCTGTCCTGAAAGGCAAGAAATGAGGCACACTTTTCAACTAAGGAAAGTTAACAAACACAGTGCTGATCCAGTGAGAAGTTTACCTAAATATGACTGTTCAGTGCAAAACAAATGGTTTATATTTGCAAAATATTGTGCACTAAGATAAGAGGCAAAATATCCAGCTATAAAATAATGAGGGCAGAATATTCAAACAGCTAATTTTCATTAAGTAATTAAACCTTCATCCCAAACAGCATTCAGATTAACCTTGTACAGAACCAATGCTTATTTTATCTGCTCAGATTTATCTGCAAGAAGGAAACAAAGTGTGTTTCTGGATGGCACAAACTCCAACAAAGACTGCCTGCAGATCAAAATGAAAATCACTACAGCTGTGAAGTACAACCTCACATTTCAGGCAATGATACCCCATAATTCAATCACCATATGTTACCCATGCCTAAAATGTAATTCAATCAAATATTCCTTAGGAAATAAAACAGGATGCATAATGTGCAAATTTTAATGAAGTATAATATAATATGCCTGTGGAGATATATATAGATATAGATATATATAACCTTGTCAAAATGAGTAATATCTGCATTGAAATTAATTTCTGGAGCTTTTAAAATTGCCAGATTATAACCTAGGCAAGTACAACTTCTTCAGCTCGGGTAGGCTTTGATGAGACCAGCAGCACAAAAGCCACCTTCAGGTTTTAAGGGCTTACAGCCAAGGTCAGGGGACAGAAGGAAATAGGATATACAACACTGCCCTAGCTACTTCCCTCCTCCTTCCTGCCATCAAATTAAGTATGGAAGGACTTTCTTCCCTTCCCATTTTCATGCTAAAACATGGCAACACATACTGTGTCTGAGTTCTGACTCTCCTGAAAACTAATGGACTTGGGTAGAGGATGTCAACAGAGCTGAGAGCAGAACACAGCAGAATTCCATCCCTCCTCCCAGGAGGAAGCAGACAGCTGGCAGCTATTTCACTTCCCTGTCCATGTAAAAGCATAACTGTAAGCCTCAGGTTTCAGCCTTCTCCTGGCCACCCCTCACTCCAGCTCCTGGAGCTCTGCTGATACTCTGGTACACACAGGCTGCCAAACGAGCAGCAGGGGAATTACTCTCATACAACAAACAGCTTCATTTACTTATTGCACTCAAAGATGTGTTTCTGTCTGCTGAAGAGTCCAAGACACAGCAGCTGTAGAATTCTGTTCATTGGATGAAATTCTATAATCCAGTCTTTGCTGGCTACTGGTCTTTGTGACAGCAGTGTGTGGTGAGCAGGTAATTTTCCATAATTTTCTCCCTCCTGCTTCTGGAGAACAAAAAGGCACAGGGAGCTGGAATTGAGCCTTTGATCAGGGCAGAAGGGCAAAACCAAATAGGTAGAATAAGAACTTCACAGCCAACCTCAGGCTGTGCTCTGAGGGAGTCAAAGATCAGCCTGACAAGAAGCCAGCAGGATAAACCAAGGAAAATAACCAGACTTAGATAACAAAGTTACAGCCTCAACATCGAGCTGTGATGGTGATGTCCATTTATTATTTCCTCTTCTGAATCAAACCCATTTGTAAACTTTGGTTTTCCCACTTGCTAGGCATGAATTGCTCATTATGGAAGTCCCCAACTGTGCCCTGTGTCACCAGCACTCGAGCTTCTTCTTTCTGGCTCTGCCCTGATGATTGCATTGAAGCACATGAGCATATATGAGTGTATCTGAGAAACAGGTGACCACATACATACCTGTTTGTGCAGCCAGCCTCTTACTATCACAGGAACATTGGGATTCCTCCTGATGGCTTGATCCCTCTTTCCAAAGCTGTGAACTTTGTTTCCAGTCTTCACAACCTGGAAAGAAGAATCACACAGCAATGGTTCCTAAACTGCACTGAGACTCATTCCAGATTGCAAATATTCTCACTGCAATAACTTATACTTCATTACACAGCAACAAAGCGTCCATGGCATTTTCAAGGGCAAGTAAACAGGCAATGATATTTACAACAGAGCAAAGTCAATCTTCCACTTCCATCAGCATGGTGTGCCAGCTCCTGCTGAACAGCAGCAGCACTGCTGTGTCAAGGCAGAGAGGCAGAACTGTGGAAATTTCAGTGTGCCTTTCACTGTGTTAGAAGTCACCATTCAATGCTGTCATGTGGGTATGCAGTGCTTCTAAAAGAGCTCTAACAGTGCTGGTAAAAGATTTCTGTCTGGGTAGAAGATATTACCTCTTCTCTCAGGTGTTACTAGACTTCTAGGTTAAATCCACAGCCCTACTGAAATCAGCATAAGAATACTGCATTTTAAATCAGTGAAGTTCTGATCAACAATCTGAAAAAATGGCTTTTTCCTTTACCTTAGAGACAGGTTTGGTATCAACAGCAGACGTAGTTACTGCAGTGGATGTTTCACTGACCATGCTTGAAGGCCTTTGGTTTATTTGTTGGTTGGACATAGATGAATTCTGTCTAGAAAGCAAGCAAAACCAGATAATCTAAAGCCCATTGTTTGAAACATTCAGTTTGGCCTTTTTATATTTAAAATTCACAAATGTGTGCAAATGAACAACAAGTCAGTCAAATGTTTCCCATGTGTCTGCAAGTTCCTTTGCACCACTCCTGTTGTTTTGACTCCAGGTCTTTCTCAAGCAGTGATGATTGGTATTTGTCTATGCATCTGGAGGGAGAAACCTGCCAAATTGTCTGCAAAACCAAGAGAGAATCAAGATACAACAAGGAGTGTGGTAAGAGAGAAGATAAGGCCCATGCAGTGAAACCAAACTGTGCCCAATTTGGAGACTTGGCCACAAACCTGTGAAAAAGTCAGTACTGTGGAGAAAAGGACAGGAATCAGCACTTGGCAATAAATAACAGGCTTTTTATTTAAAATCAAACTGAGTCTAGACTGCTGTTAGATCTTTCACTAACTTAATGCTGTATCTTTGAATCTGCCCAAAATATGATTCATAGCACAATATGAATTATTAAAATACATTTTAAGCAAAATGGTGCAATTCATGGCAGAGAGCTGTTAGGAATGTGTAATTTCTGAGTCATCCTAAGATTCCAGAAATCCTGATAACTCATAATATCCATTTAAAGAATAAGTGAGGTCAATCCTACCAGAAGAACCTGTTCAACAAGTAAGAATTCAGTGCAGCCACCCAGATGAAGAATTGAGAGGATAAATGGAAGGGCAAAATAAAATCTCTGTGAAGAGAAGCTTCAGCAGCTGATCTTGACACCAGCACTGAATGAAATTAAAACCATGGGTGGCATTTTCAAAAATCATTAACAACACAATTCAGCAAATAACAAGTAGCAATACAGTCACATCAGAAAACACAACAAACAATTAACAACACATGATTTTCCTCTTCCCAGCCACCAAAGTCATTCAACAGGAAAAACAAAAATGGTATACAAGCTGCAGCAAACATGGTTGCTGCTACCACTGAAATCCAGATCTAAGCACAAAAGACAACAGAATAATTCTGAGGAGTTACCACATTTATCACAAGAACAGAGATGTGTCTGTGGTTTTAGTAGCTCAACACAAGGTTTAGCAGAGGACAAAGTATTTGCCACCACTGCTCTTCCTCAGCTACAACCTGAACAATTATCTGTCCAAAAGCTTGTAGAGGTGGTTTGGTGTCAGGGAAAGCTGATTTTTCCATTTGTGACCAGGGTTTCAACGAAGCTTGCAAGTAAATAACACAACTTAGGGCCCATTTTATTTATATCTTGCATTTCTGGCATAAATTCCTTCTTTCTAGATTGCATATATAACCTCACGTCCAAGATACACAAACAACCTACAGCAAGCCCCTAAAATTCCTGGCCATCCTTTAAAGCAGAACTTAATGGTGTCAGTTTGAGTCAATTTTCCTCTCATGGACCAGACACCCTACTGCAGCATGGAATCACCTTTTAATCCAGTCTCTGCAAAATGCAGATTAAGAAACTTCCCATATATGACACTGCCTGACTGAGCTATTTCTGTTGATGAAAATGAAAAACACAATTGAAGTTTTGACAAGTTGGAATTAAATTTTTCAATAAAAAAATTAATGAAGAAGGAATAAGCCCAGAGGAATTGTTTTAATTTAAAAATTCTACTCTGATTTAACAGATTTTCACTATTCCCCAAAATACTGTTTCACAGCAGCTTAAACATATTTCACTTTCAAAAAAAAATACAAGAATTACAGAGGAGAAGAAACGATATGTTTAACAAGACCATCATGAGAAAATCATAATGCAATACAGAATGATAAAAATGTAATTTCTAAGCATTTATTATGCGATCATACAATGATTTCCACTTGCTACTAAAAGTAATCACTGCTAAGAAACCAGGCTTTCCCTTTCTAGTAGTATCAAATTAATTACAAACTTCAAATTCACAAGCAGAAAAAAGCTTTTTAAAAAAAGTGAGGTCGTTGCCATGGAAGAATTCAAATAGCAAGACATTTCAATTCAAAAGAGACATTAAGTCCATTGAAAGAGAAAATGCATGATTATTCTCCTATAAAACATCTTCAGCAGCAAACACTGGTGATGCAAACTTGCTGTACCCACATTTAACAGAAAACACAAAACAATACTGCAAATTTATTTCAGTATCTGTATATTAGAAGGGTACAATAGATTTTTTGCATGAAATCAGAACATAAAACTCAGGTATTCAAGTCTCTTAACAGCTAATCAATATTCTCAGTGTTTCTAAAAGCAAATAGAAATAGACAGAATATGAAGAATTACCTGAAACATCCCGGCATGTTAAAGGAATTAACATTGTCCTAAGAGTATTTACAGATTCAACTTTAAAAATAAGTGACGACAGCACTGACTCTGTGCACTCAGAAACATCAGTTCAAATTTACTATTACTAAAGATGTTTGATAGCAGCTGTTATCCAAGATACCCCATTCTGTCGTTGTAGTGATGGTGTCTCACTATTTCAGGCTGGTTTTCTTTCTGCCTCCCACAAGTGTGTGAGTACACACACAGAACTGCAGCGTGTCCATTTGGAGCTCCAGTGCTGTGTAAATCTTTTTAAGTACTTTAAAATCACACTCCATATAATATCTCCTGTCAAGCAACTCCCTGCTCTACTTAAACATTGCAAGTATGTCTCCAGAAACCGTATTTGCCAGCTGAAAAAATTACATAGCCAACATCTGGGTTATTAAAAATCCCCAACATTGAACAAGAACAATAAAAAAAAATAAATTACTACACCAGTAGCCTGTATTGAAGATGCAATACTCACAAGAGGACATAAAGATCAGTTGACTTGCAAGATCCACATCCATACCAGCGACTTGAAAAGTTTATTTGTTGGAATCAGACATGATGCAATAACACTGTGTCAATGTAGTTTTATTACTAACAGATTTCCTAATCAGCTAGATAAAAAAAAACAAACCTGTCCTAGTGTTTCTATGCATGTAAACAAGGTAGATATTTATTTTGGGGTTGTTTGGGTCTCCTCTTTCCTCTCCACTTGATATTTTTGCTGCTATAGTAACCAAATGCAATAGATAGAATAAGATGGCTCTCTCCCCAGAGGTGATACACAGGTTTCACCAGGCACACAAAAACAGGCAAGAAGGAGGATAGCACTCATTGGATTAACCACATTGTATTTTCCCCCCATATGTCTACATTTATGTTCAAGTCTTATTTTTGTTAAAGTACTATCTTCTCATTTGCAAACACACTGTGATGACAAGTGTTTAACATTAGTGACATGGCTGCACGTGCCTTATTCTTCTTTCTGTCCACAATTGCTTAAAGAACTGTTATTTAAACAAAGTCACAAGCAGAGACATCTAAACATGATATACAGCTATCCCAGGTAATTCTATCAGAGATTCTTTTCAGAGAAATGCATGTGTAACAATGTAGTTAACTAAGAACCTAACACCTGTCTGGCACACTTATCATTAATTCTCACTTTTCCCTCAGTTGTTTAAGAAAGGTGCCTTTGTGGATTAAGGGTTCATTAAAAACATGAAAGCAAAGCACAGAAATCAAGGGGCAGTTGTGAAATGGAGGGGCTTCCCATATAGCAAGATACTCAGATTATTTCAATGTGATCCTAAAAACTGTGAGGTGAACCAGTCAAAAGAAAATAAAAATTATCCTAGACAAAAACTGAAATGCTGGCAGAAACAGATAAAAAAATAATCTTCAGGTACAAGCAAGCATGATGCTAAAGTGAATTCAATGCCAACAACAGAAAAGTAATTCAAAGGAGGAAAAAATAAAAAACACCTCTGCAGCTTTTATCACTCAAAACAACACTGCCAAGGAAAGGTTATTCTTAAATATCAGCTCAATGAGTAACAGCAGCCAAGGTATGTTAATAATGATTAGTAGAGGAAAAGAGAAGAAAAAGTACAATTCAATTATTATAACAAACAATGAGCTCATAGGCTGAATCTTGCAGTCACCCATGAGCAATCATTCCATCAGAAAAAAAGAAACCTAAAAGTGACATGCAGAAAAGCTGGCTCTCAAGCAGAGCTAGTGAAAGGTACAGAACACACATCCCACACACCAAGTGACCAAAGCTGCTAAGCTTGGGAAAACAGTACAAAGTAGGGATTTTATAGTGGTCACAGATAAGACAGTTTTAGGAAATAAGGAATTACCAATCACTACTTAGAAGAAAAAAGAAATCTATATTAGAACACCTTTGGGAAGAAGGAATAGTATTAGGATCAAAAGATAATGTAATTCAAAAGTCACAGGTTCCAGCTACAATGGAGTTGAGAAAACCAGAGGTCAGCTTGAAAAGCAAAACTGATGTGATATTGTTTAAACACCTTGGGAAAACAGCAGTGAAATAGTCTCAGCCTTCTACTGGAAATGTCCAGTTCTCATCTGATCAAGTGAATCAAGGGCATTTGGTTCACAATTGAGTCACAATCAAGCTAGGATTACATCACTCATTGGTGTAATTTTCCAAAACTTGTTTCCAAATCTTCTTGCCAGAACACTGCTTCCAGGATGAGGAATGGCCAGAGCAGTCCCCACATTCATCATTTCTACATGACTGTAAATTAATTTTCTGATATAAAATGTGTCCTTTTAAATAGATGTGTGTGCTGCAGCCTGAACAAGTTTGTGCTTGCTTCTCCCCACCAGCTCCCAGTCAACATCTGGTGACAACTCCTTGGCCCCAGTCTTAAATCAGAACCAACCAGTCAGTAATAAATATGTCACAACAGCACTGAAGAACAAATCACCTTTTATGAAACCCTTAGGAGTGCTACTGCTCCAGATAGGGATCTTCAGCTCCAGGAAAAAGTAGCCTTGGTCAAGGGATCCCAGGATGGAAAGTTTCCACGGCCATGCAGAGACTGCCCCTCTCACCTGAGTCCTTCTGGTGGAAATCATTTCATCCCACGACAGGGATCTACAACACTGATTCCAACCTGATCAACACCATCAATCTAAGAGATCCCTGATGCCTGAGGGAAAGGACTGGACATGGCACAGCTCCATTACAGTTCCCAGGCCTTAGGAACAGGGAGGTGCCAAGAGCTCCTCTGATTTCCCCAGACACATGCAGGTATGGCAGCATCAGCACCTGACAGGAACTCACACAGCACCACGGTGAACTGCCTCTGTGTAAACCCCCCTGCTGCACAGAAGTGGTACAGAACTAAGGAAACCAGAGCATCCCACGCATTTGAAAAAGACATTTTTAAAGCAATTTTAACTGACAAGTTAAAAACATCTGATTTTAAAGCACTGTATGTTCTTCAGGCCAATAATAAAGCTTAGAGAAATATTCTTGCAAAGACTGTCTCCTGAGCAGTGACTAGAAACATTCACTCTTCTATCACTCCAGCTATTCCCTCTTCTTTTAGAATTAAAACCACCTCTCTCTACTAATTCTACTACAGTGTAAGATTTCTCCTGGTTTTGATACCATCTTAGTGCAAGTAATTAAAGTCTACGTGCTCATCACATAGGATTAGGAGAGTCCCCTCCTAACAAGCACTTCCATTTCTCTTCCAAAGAAGTTTCTAACATAGCTTAAAGATCACTAAATCCACGTGCCACCAAGTACTTCTTGCAATTCTGTTCTTAATATTTTATCAGCTACCACAACTACAAAACGAACAAGAGCCTAGGCAAGTGTGATGAATGCAGGCAGGAGCCCCAATCTGAACACCTGTGTTCCAGTATTTATGTTTAAATCCACGTTAAATTTGACTGAACCTTTACAACAGAAATCAAAAATCAGTCAAGGGAGGGAGGTTGGAACACATGCTCAGTGGCTGCTGCCCATACTTTCTGTGAGGCTTGCTGAAGTGGAACATAGGACAGCGAGGTGGAGCAGCTTGTTTCACACCTGAAAATGAGCTAAACCCAGCTGAGCAGCAAAGCACCTGCATGCCATGGGACAGCTGGGGTGACCTCCAGCCCAGCAGCCATCCCCAATCACAGTCCTCTCCCAAATTGCTGTATTTCATGTTAATTCTCATCAGCTATCTTAACATAGGATTGCCCTTGGCTTTGCTCTGCCCTGGGAGAGAGCAGCTGTTTATTAGCTGGTGGATTTTTAGGGGTTTTGCTGCTATTGCTGGTTTTGGTTGGTTGGTTTGGCTTTTAAACTGTTTGGGAAGCTCTTCTCAGGGTTGTATCAGAACCTCTGAGCTCTACTTCTCCATGCCACACATTGCTGGAAAAGGCTCAGACTCCTGGGAATGTTCAACAGCACTTCCTCCTGGCCTCATTTTTCTTAATGCTGTAACTGCTTTTGATAGCAGTCCTACCAAAACATAAAGCAAATTAAACATCACAGAATTTGAAATGGAAAGAGCTCAGAATTGTGCAGGCAGCCACACAAACCCCATATCCAGGCCATGACAGCAGGATGACACACAAAGGGTAGAGGATGCTTGAACAGTGCTGGAAAAGTGGCCTGGAAAATAAAAACTATCTGGTGCTGTGCCACTCTTCTTGCCCTTTGGTTTTAGAAGAGATGCAGAATTTCACCCAAGACTGTTTCCTGTGCAGGGAGGACACCCAGTCACTCCATTAGAGAATCAATCTATCATGCAGCCAGGGTGACAAAGGTGACAAGGTGTTTTCACCTACAGGGAAATGGTGCATGATCTGATCCAACACCAACCCAAGCGGGACCAGATTGAACACATGCATCTCTTACTTCTGTTTGGTAGTTTTGGTTAATTTTTTAATCAGACAATCAAGATAAAATGTGCTGGAAACAAATGTATTCAACACCATTTCTCTAGAACAAAGAAAAGCAACTGATCAATGCAGAACATCTTAAATGTAAGAAAACCAAGGAAATACAATGCAAACCAGTAGTGTTTTGTGTAATTCAATTTCAGTGCAAACCTTCCAGTATGCTCCAAAAGCACTTTACATTTATGTTCTGTGTACCTGATATTTATATAAGACTTAAGCATTACTGTTTGCATTTGTTTGTTAATTTTTGGGGTTTTTTTAAGATTCAATAAAGATTTTCCCTCACGTCCTAGCAGAGAATCAGAAACATACTATCACAATGAGAAACAAAATTTTAAGCCCAAATTTCAATTAAATTTTTCTACAATATTGGAAGAACTGCCAATAAATCAAGCTACTAATCTACTGTAAGCAAATGTGTTACTGTTTCAGATCTCTTGACATGGGTGTAAAACTACTTACTCTTCTTGCAAAATAAATTCAATATTTTCTGGAGAAACCTGTCCTGTCACAGGATGTCTAAATGACGTGGTCTGCTGATTATGGCTGAAAGGAAAAGAAAAAGAAAAAAGGAAAAAGAAAATTAATATTGCTCTAATCAGTAAAATACGATCTCTGAAAGGTAGAACTTTTTATATTGATGTTTTTCTGCCCTATTCCAGAAATTAAACATATTTCTGAGGCACTTTTCAAGTCTGAAATGTTTTCAGTTCCTTCCCATGTTCTCATCAGCTTTGCCAACGGCACACTGTACCATTTAATCATTAAGCAGGTTAATGTTTTAAAGGTAAACTAGTTACAACCTTTAGTTAGTGAGACACGTTTGAATTTATGATTATTTACACCTGGCTGTTACCACATCATTTAGATATAGCATAGAAATTATACAACATAAATTTCTGGTTTCCGTAATTTTCACAGAATAGAACCAGTAAAATAACTTGAAACACTGCTGGGTAACATTTGACACAATTTTTATTATTTAATGAGGTCACAGAGAGAAATTATGTGGAAGCCATTTCTTGCATGTTTCTTTCTCCTCTAATCTGGTTTTTCTCCAATGATTTCTCTTTACACTTTCATGCAGAGGACGACATATAACCTTAGCTGTGCAGCTGCACAGTCTATATAAAACAACATAATTTACTATTTCATCAAACTGAATTAAAATCAGGGGTTTCTATAAATTTTCCCCTCAGAGTACTATCTAAACAATTTCCTATCCTCTGTGAAACATTTCATTAAAGATAAATATCTTACCTATCTGTGAACCAAGTGCTCATTCATTCAAGATTCTAAATTTTCCTGGGTTTAGTTAACAATTCTTAGGTAAACATCATCCAAAACCAGAACTCATGTCAAACGTAGCAAAACAGAACCACTCTGAGTATATTCAGAAAGTAAAAATAAGGCCATTCAAAGAACTGCACCTCAAAGAGGCAAAAATGAAAACTCATTATTGTGTTTTCTTGTTCCAAGATTTGGAGTTTTTCCTCCTGTAAAGCCTATTTGGTTTCAAACATTACAGATTTGACCCTGCTGTCCACATACCAGGATTTCCCCCAGCACAGAATGAGGCATAAAGAAATATTTTGAGGTTTCAGAGTAATGAGTTCCTAAGAGATAACACTCTGCTGACTAAAGGACAGCCAACAACCAAACAGCTCACACAGCCTTAAAATTCCAATGTAAACAGCCCAGGACATGGTTTAAAAACCAAACCAAAGCCAAGCAAACCAACCAACCAACTCCTAACAACAAAAACCCCACGAACTGCTCGTGTTAGGTCCCACTCAGGCCATGAACACAGAGAATGTCTGGTGTGTTAAAAACCTCCCACCTGTTCCAACACACCTGGCTACAGCAAGTCAGATGCAAGGAACCCATGTAATGAGCATTTCCAAGAAGCTGAAAGCTGTAACAACTTATGCAACACCTTTTTCCAACCTTGCCTGTGACAAAAATCCTCACCCTGGAGCCACTGGAAACTGTGAACAAGATAGGGGCTTATCAATTATTGCACCAGGATGGCCCTTGCTGCCTAGATTGCTGAGAACTGACCTGTCCTACAGCTGTGGGTTAATAAAGTCTAATAGAGGTTAATAAAGTTTAATAAAGTTTCTAGCTCTCCAGTTTTTTCCATTAAATCAGAGACCCAGAGAAAGTATCCTCAGTCAGCACAGAGTGCTAACATCTACAAAGCAACCAGGATCTATTTCCTCACAAAACCACTGAGTACTGTTTCCCAAAAAGGCATTTCTGTATGAGGTTTTATTTTGTGTCTATATCTAAACAGTGGGATAGGAGCTTGAGGTGTTTTCAAAGAAAATCATAAGTAAATAAATAAATTATAACCCTAACAATTAAACTTCATGTTTGTTACACAGTCCAGTTTTAAGCTGAAAGCCTTTCCTTTCACATCAGGCCTGTTGCAGTCTGTTTAACCTTAAGAGCTTAGGTGAGGACTGCTATCAGAACAAGTGCAGATACCTTGTCAGCTTAAAAAAAAAATGGAAGTACCTTGCCAGCTCTATTCTCCAGGGGCAGAGGAACTGCCAACAAGCTCTCATTGCAGGCTCTCAGTCATTAATAACTCACTCTTCAATTAAGACTAAGAAAAAGGACTGTATTCCAGAAGTGCTCTGGGGTTATTCAGGAAGGGAAGTTTCCCATTATACCATTCTAGCACGTACACAAATGCTGTATTCTGTCTCAGGAAATAAATCCACCAGAAGATGAATTAGTCCTTTTAGCTGCAAATAAAGAGCAAGTACATTACTAACAAGACTAAATATTACTTACTAATAATAAAGATTTCAGGTGGAAAGTAAACACTTTTTCAAATATCTGAGCAATGCATTTCAGGACAAGCTTTGCATGTCAAACAAACACTATGAGCACAGAAACAGAAGGAGGGCTCTGCTGCTGCATAAAATGCAGATGGTAATTTCACAGACAAGGAGAGGGCACATAAACCCAAAACCTCCCTCAAATCTGCAGCTCCAATACTTAGGACTTCACTGGGAAAAAAGAAATGAAACCCCTGCCACTAACAATTAGTTTTGCAGAACGCAGTGGTTTATTTGAATTTGAAAAGTGAGAGTTTAAGTGTTTTGCCTCACAGGACTCATTAAGACTAAGCGATACTATTCAAAACAACCTATACAACAGATGGCTAATGCCTTGCAACAAGGAATTAGATAGCAGGGAGATTTTCATCCACAATGAGAGCAGTCACACATTGGAAGAGGTTGCCTAGCAAGGCTGTGGAATCTCCTGCCTTGGAAACATTCAAAATGTGGCCAGATAAGGCTCCAAGCTACCACATCAAACTTGGTAAATTTGTTCCAACTTTGAAGCTGGCCTGGCTGGATGTGATGGGATACAGAGATTCCTTCCAACATAAATTATTCTGTTCTGTCATTCTCTGCTGCTCCCTCTATCCTTTTTCTGCAAATACAATTTAATTCCTATAATACCTTTGAAGCTTTCCAAGTATTTAAACGGATTTACCCCAAGACTATTAGCAGAACCTTTTTTTTAATCAAGATGAGAGAAATTGAATAGCTAGATTTTTAGATTATTATTTTTTTTATTGTTGTTTTCATGTCTTTTCAACATTGGCTTAACAGTGACACGTTACACAACACTGATAAAACAATAACATCACCAGGAAGAAGGCTCTAAATTTGTGGCACTGCAAGTTTTCCTTCCTTTCCAAGCACTGACTAAGAAAAGACCTGGCACAGCTGTTCTCTGGACACATCAGCGGACCAAGAAATAGTTAATCACCTGTATTGCCTCCAAATGGCAACTACTGAATGTGTTTCCATTGTCCAGACATCTACCACCTACAACAGGCACAATAAATGTGCCTTAATAAAAGGACATCATAAGCTGTTCCACTCTCCATGCCCCTTTTTTTTCTAATTTTATTTTTCTTTTCACTAGAGAAAAATGTAATAGCTTCAACAAAACTGGGAAAGGCTTACAGTGCTTCCCCATGTGAGTTCTGAATGCCTCAGAGCTTGCATCAGTACAACACCAAATACTTCAAAATGCCAAGCTAAGTTTTCTAGCAACACGACAAAATTTCTGTGTGATCAATTATGGCATTTTTCCTAGCAACCATCTTTTAATTTTAATAGTTTCATATTATTCTGATTTTGTATGGATATTGGTAATCAGTCATGAAAGCAAAGCAAGTATAAAAACATGAAAAATCCACAAAAATTACATTTGTTACTATCAGCACTACCAGCATTATTAAATTACACTACAGACTGTTAGAAGTTATTCTGAATTCCAAAGTCACAGAACACCATCTTCCAAGGCTAGTAATAGCTAAGACTCAAACTCTTCCTAAAAGAACCACAGTCAAAAACCCATTTCTTTGTAATCAGATGCCTCACCACAAATTCCATGATTTCACAGCATGTATACACAACTTTTACCAACACAAGAAATGAGTCACCCACTGTCTTAAGAGAGATGCAAACCAGGTTCTAATCCTGTGGTACAATGGAGACAGGCAGGCACTTTTGCTTGCAGGGATCCTTTTGCAGAACTCATAATTAATATCACTTTGATTAATTTTGTATTTGAGTCAAAGCCAAGTCCTAATTATTCGTTTTTGGACATGACTAATGCTGATGACCTTTCATTTGAAGTCAAGCAAGTGCATAGATTGTCTCTGGAGTAATTTAAATGCACAGGCAGCTGAAACTTGAAATGTGTGAATCAACTATTGATGGAGTCTACATCACATTAACAGCAAATTTATAAATTGTGAGAAAAATTCACATTGTCATTGGACAGATGCCCTATAAATTATTACTAGCCATTCCTACAGCATTTATTCCCCAGGCAGGCTGACTCCTTTACACTCACCTATAAGACCAGATAAGCATAAACACCTTTCTGCTGAACACCCCAAATGGTGATGACAGTTTTGTGTGGGCACCCACCCACACCTGCATGGGTGATTTTGGTGTGGGTGCAGCTGACAGAAGAACTCGTGCAGTGAAGAACTGTTGAGCCAGTGAGTTGTTACTCCAAACAGGAGAAAGTGCTAATCAAGCAAACAGCCAGGGATAGTTTGCTTTTTTTTTCATAACATATTTCTGAAATACATCAATGGCATCAAAATAGTTTCAGTGCTGCCTTCTGAGTATTTTTTTGGATATTAGCTTTAAGAATTGGTTAGAACAAGTACCAACAAATAGTCCAAGAAAAACAGCGCCCTCAAAGTTCTGCAATCTGGAAGAAAAACACAGTGTAATACAGAAATAACATGGAAGGATTAGGAACAATACCAACTAATTGCATTACTCAAGCAAAAGCACCCAGTACAAGCTGCATGTACACAAAACTCCATCTTTTCAAGACCCTGAACATGATCCACAGTTTAAAATAGTAGTGTCTCATCAGAGCAGCAGTAAAATCCTTGTCCCACTGTAATCAGCACCCAGGAGACTTTCAAAAGGTCAAAACTTCACCCCCACCACACTGAGTTTAATTAGCATCTGAACCTAGAAACTGCTGCAAAAGAATCAGAGAGTAAAACTGATTCTCTCAAACTTTCCATCCTACTCAGATGAGAATTCCTAAGTGTTTAGCTGTTCAGTCCAGACACAATTCTGTGAGTACCCTGAGCTGCTGTGTCTGTGACCAGCAGCACCCAGCACAGGAGTCTGAGCTTAGAAAGACATGAAAGGGGACAAGATGGCCTGACATCAGATTTTATCCCATTTTCACTTCTGGTAGAGGCTTGCAGATAAGAAGAGTTTGAAACAAACAGTAAACTGACAGTCATGCTCTCATGTAGTGTCATCCTTCTACCCAGTTCACTGATGATGAGTTCACTGGTTAAATGGGAACTACAAGTTTCCTCGGAAATGAAAAAATTCTTTTTCCTGTCTCAATGAACTACCAAAGATAATTTATACTATCCAGTCGCAGTATCAGCAGGAAAGATTTTGTTAATGGGCCTGCTTTTAAAAACAGAGCTAATAAAACAATGGTAAGCTAATATGGAAAATGCCACAGAATCACTACAAGCATTTTCAGTCATTACAAGCACAGATAAGAGGATGAATACACTATCATCACAGGATCAACACAGATTTCCATGAGTAATACAGGCTGAAGTCATCTGCTGATTCACAAATCCTTTTGATGCATATCAGGAGAAACCATCAGGGTTTTATTAACTCACAAAAACAAAATGCATTCAGGGAACTTGAAATTAAAGGGGAAAAAGCATGTTAGTCTTGAAGACAAGGAAATATTTAGAAAAGGGGAATTTGATTCTACTTCATTACTTTTGCAGTTTTTGGAAAATTGTAGTCCCTGCCTTCAAAATCAAAAATTAAATTAAAAACTGCTCTGATAATAGTTTTGTTTGTGTATCTGTGTTAATTCATTCTCTAATAAAAAGAAAGCAGTGATATCTTTAAGTAATATGATTTTAAAACCGTGGGTGTAAAAGCAGCCCACTCTTAGATTCCAACATCAACCACAATGTAAAGAATTTAGTGAGGAAGCCACCCAACAAGCAGTGCCACATAAAGATACTACTCTGGAAAAAGTATTTAAGGGAAGCTTTACACAAAAATATCACAGATCTCAGGTTTTAAGCCATAACAAAATTGGTTAAAATAAAATAGGTGTTCACGTGCATAGCATCTAAATTTACCAAAGGAGGCTGAAAACCCTCACTGGTGCTATTTGAACCTATTAAACTTTGATGCAGAGACAACATACATGTGATAACAGACAACAAAACCCACTTTGTTCTAAATATCAAAGCAAATACAAGTTTCCCAGCATCCAGTTTCCATCGAAGCAGCAAAGCATACAGTGTAGAAAGTTGAAACAATTTAACACAACAGCTAGAAGAACTGAATTTAAAAAAGCTGCCACATAAGACATATAGCCTCAAAACATTTTATCTTCACTGGCTTTTTAATGCGAAAGATAGATTTCAACTTAAGATAAATGCAGTTCTGATTTATTATTTATTGAATTTAATCCATAATACAAAAGAAGTGATTATCAGAGGACAATACTGCAGACTGAGACCTTGCTGTGTGTGCCCTCAGACAATGTGGAAACACACTGCCCTTTTCACCTCTCCATAAAATGGAAATGCTTTATCTACCACCCATACCACGGGAATGGTGTTTTAATGAAATCTAAAACCACAAGTGTCCGGGATGGAATGAAGGAATTACAGCTGGTATCCATCATATTGTCCCAGGGCTACAGTCCAGAATACTGAATCCAATTTTGGACTTCCTCATACAGCAAAGGCAGCAACAAACCCAAGTGAGTGCAGCAGAGGGGCACTGATGGTCCTGAGCACCTTGCTCAGCTCCAGAGTGCCCTGCCAGGACTAACCCAGAAGGTTCTGACTGTGGGACCTCATGGCAGCAGCAGAAAATGGAACAAAAAACCTTCAGACTGCTTGGAGGAGAAGGTTTCTCCCCTCAAGGACACAACAGTGTGCAGCAGGGATGGCAAAGCATCAGAACAGGCTGCCCAGGGAGGTTGGGCAGTCCCTTTGCTGAAGGTTTCCAACACCACAGTGGAGGAAGAACTGAGAAACCCAGAGTGACCTCACCCCTGACCATGCCCTGTGCAGAAGGTGGCACACAACACCTGAGGTCTCACCCAACCACCCTCAGGCTAGCTACAATTCCTATGGCTACCACAGAAGGCAAACAAAGCCCAAAACAAACCAGCAAGTTTCACATAACACATTTTCCTAAGAGAAAAATATAAAAACTCCACATCATTTAGGAAGAACTCCTCGAAAGACCATTAAAACATGGTTTCTTCCTTCAGTCTCTAGTAACACTATTAATTAACTCCTTCAGCAACTAAATAAATCCAAAGTCCATTAAAGTAGAGAACTCAATGCAGGCTGGCTTCTTGTGCTTTTTATCTGCTGGGACACAACTTCCAAAGTCTTTCCTAGTTAAGGAATTTCAAAACACCCACAGGTCTGTCTCAGTCCCTCTGGAGCCCTACCCATGTCCTCTGAAACTTCACAGTACTATTGAGGTATTGACCATAATCCTACAAACCTCACGCCCTTCAGACAGAAGGCTAAAGAATAAACAAGGATATCAGCATTGTATTAACTGAATTAATGTTTAGTGTGAAGAAACCACAATTCCCACAGAGCACACCTATTCTTGTGGGTTGGCTGATAATGTTTACTGGCATATATATTAATGAAAGTTCCTTCATTAGTAACAAACTGTTCCAGCCTATGGAAGCCTTGTGGTTAATTCTGAAACACTTCAAACTCTTTCACTGCAGCTCAGGCAAAAA